>JAQISU010000124.1:2035000-2450000 GCA_029339505.1 Unio delphinus
AAAACATTGTACCATAAATATTTTGATTTGTTTCATGGAAATTTCAAGTTTTCTTCACTTTTTGGGCCATATTGCAGGCTTCGAATCAGGGAGTCTATCTGATGATGCGGTAAGATATCGCGTGCATGTCAAGTCTGTAAAAACACCAATGGAAACGATCTTTACTTTCACTTTGTTGCTTGAGTAGATATACCAATCACGCTGGCAATATACCAACATTTTGGTGCAGTCAGTTCGCACTGTTAATCAAAATGCATTTATTAACTGTTTAGATTTCATTTCAAGTGTTGTTAAGCTCAGAACCAATAACAGGCACCAACAGCTTAACAGTACCTCTGAGTATATTTATAGAACTCTCGAGTTCATGAACTAATCAGTTGCAATTTTCGTACCTTGAAGAGGCTACATTATATATGACAGCTATTCAAACTCTTTAATCGTGTATTCCTATAGACACAGCCATATAAACACGTTCTTCGTCATTTCATATAATCTGACAGCCTTATAAACTCGTTCTTCGTGTATTCCAATAACATGACAGCCTTTTAATTCGTTTCTCGTGTATACCATAATTTGACAGTCTTATAAACTAGTTTTTAATGTATTCCCATAATTCGACAGCGTTATCAACTCGTTCTTCCCGTATTCCCATAATCTGACATCCTTATGAACTCGTTCTTCGTGTATTCCCATATTCTGACAGTCGTATAATCTCGTTCAAATATTCCCATAATCTGACATCCTTATCAACTCGTTCTTCGTGTATTCGCATATTCTGACAGTCTTATAATCTCGTTCAAATATTCCCATAATTTGACAGCCTTATAAACTTCTTCATATAGTCCCATCATCTGACAGGCTTGTTCTACGTGTATCCCCATAATCTGTAGTAATCTTCATTATTTACTATATACTTGAGTATAATTTCGCCGTGTTAGCTCAGTGGTGAGAGTGCCGGACTCACGACAAAGTGTGCTGATTCGAATGCTAGCATCGAATTAACCATGGTCGTCTACCGTAGCGTGTCCATTGACAATTTGTTGTTGTTGCAGTTAAAGGTTTCAAATTTCACAGCTTAAGATAGGCATAAATGGCGGCCAGTACAACTGGTACAGGAAAAAGAAAACGAAAACCCCGAGGGCCGATAAGAACCATCGACCCACGGAAGCTAATGGCAAGGTACTTTATTCCAGTTGCCTCAGCACTAAATAAACTGTGTTGCTGTACTGCAAAGCACCATACCAGAGAATGCGTGCGTGTGTGTGTGAAATATTTTCCCTATAAAGATAAACTTTCTAACATGTTTTAAAATATTCAGTCGCCCTCAACCGACAATCAGATCGTCGCATAACTGCAATGGACTAAACCACGTGACCAGTGGTTTGGTGACACTTAATCCCGCGACATTTAATCCCGCGACAGTTAATGCCTGACACATAATCCCCCGACAGATTGTCCCATTGACACTTAATCCCGCGACCCTTAATCCCTCCCGCGGACATTTAACCTAAGAAGAAAAAAAAACACATGCATTTGACACATATGCTCACAGATAGGCTGATATCGCTAACAATTAACACCAACAGTAATCCATCAACTAAATAATAAGCTTATACAATAGTATGATCGCATGAATAATTTTGATCTTTGGAGAACTAGCACGGACCGGATTGGCTGAAATTAAGAAAACCACCATAACTCCCACTATATAAGTCAGAGATTTTCTTGGCTAACTCACTTGGACAAGTATTAATTGAATAATAATATTAATATTATTAGTAATATCAGTGTAGAGTATACAAAAAAATGCAGATGCAAAGAACATCTTTTCTGCAAGGAATCGCTGGTTCGCAGCCGTCTGTCCCCAAGAGATACCAGACGCAGAAGACGCGTGTCAAAAATGCTGTGGAACGTTACTCTTCGAGCGAAATTCTTGTCTATCTGCGAGCCATTGTTTACTTGTCATATATTTAACTTTTTAAATTTAAAGTTTTCTATTTCACTTTACATTTAAATTGCGGACTTCTGATTACCTTTTATTAAATTGGGTTAAATAAATATTTTTAAATTCAATTTTTAGTTCTCTATTTCACTTAACATTCAACTTGCAGACTTCTGATTACCTTTTACCGTTACCGATCTGGCATCAATAGAGAAAAAACAAGAACGTTCCCAGATGCTGATATTGATAGTGATCACGACCTCGTGATTATGAACGTCCGAGTGAGGCTGAATCAAATTAACAAAGCGGAGAAAATCAGGCTCAAATTCAGCCTTAAACAAATGAAGGACCCTACCATCCGCAAGTCATTCCAAACCACAATTGGATGAGAATTTGCTCCACTACTTGTGATGGATGTTGATATTAAAGTGATGACATACACTTTCAACACGGTCATGACAACAGCTGCCAAAGACATCATTGGCCTCTATCGCTCAAAGACAAAACCTTGTGTTACTGAGAAACGATTCTGAATTTGTGTGATGACCGAAGAGACCTAAAAAAAAACAGACACAAAAATGGCAATGGAGTACCGAGAAATAAACAAGAACATCAGAAACACTTAAAGAAAGCAAAATAAGATTGGAATGGACAAAGGTGCACAGAAATATAGAGCAGTCTGATAAAAAATAACAGCAAAAAAGCATACCAAATTGTGAAAGACCTCGCTACACAGAAGCAACCAAGAATCAGTACCATTCAAGAGGAAAATGGAAAATGCCTCACACAAGTAAGTGACACTGCCAAAAGACGGACTGAGTGTTGTACAGAACTCTACAACCATCCATCCACAGGATATACAGAGATGCTTCCAAACTCCACAAATGATGACAATTTCCCCATTCTCAAAGAAGAATTACAACGAAGAATCCAGACACTTGAAATGAGATGCTACAGAACCATCATTGGCATCTCTTACATGGTCCACATCACAAACGAAGAAGTGCGTAACACCATCAACCAAAACGTAGGCCATTATGAATACCTCCTCACCAATGTCAAAATAGAAAGCTGAAATGATATGGCAATGTCACTACAGCCAACAGTATATCCGTAACAGTACTGCAAGGCAGCGTATATTGTGGCAGAAGCAGAGGTAGACAGAAACAAAAGTGGACTGACAACATCACAGAATGCACCAGGAAACGTTGTGCGGAGACATGGGCATTGGCACATGATCGAGACAGGTGGAGTGAACTGGTCAGATGTTCGGCAGCACAGTACATCAACGACCACAATAGGTCAAAAGACTGATGATGATGATGAGAATCAAAATCTACAAATGACACCCATTACTAAAATAGTGTTGAACGCTTAAATGACCTGTGTGCTATACGATGATATTAAAGATGATGTGGATAATTAGAACGATGTGGACAATAAGGATCGCGCACTGTTCTATCGCATGTAGATTTTTCACCTTTTATACAATCTACAAAATTAATTGCATGTGTAAAGTTTAAAACTTGTGACGAGGCACATATCACAAAGTTGTCAATAAGGCGAAAAGAAACAGACATTTGTCAGATTCTCGCGGATCATGAGCAACGTTCTAAGGCTCTAAGCGAATGGTAGATGTGCGCGCAGTGCTCGCTGCACTGCGCAAGCATTACAGTGACGACCAAAAATTAACGTTGAAATAAGCAAAAATTGACAATTTAGCTGCGCGAGGATGCCTGAGCAGCTGCGCGCGCGAACATGCGCAGCTTAGAGGGAACGTTGGTCATGAGCGTCATTCGTATAATATTGTACAACCCCCACTTGTCAAAGGGTATTTGCACAACATATAATAACAACACTATAACCCACTCTCATCTGATACTCGTTATCTAAGAGATCACTGCCGACGGTATAATTGCCCGGTTTGAGAAAAAGAATGTATCTGGTAACCTGAGCTGGTATATTGAACAAAACAACTCCGAGCCCCCGTAAAGATAAATAAACAATTTAATCAAATACATACACAATGAAATTCCTTTTCATTAGAAATACACGCAGTTTAGAAATAAACTTTCACCGAATTACAAATAGATTTGAAATAGAATTAAACAAATTTAGCCGTTCTATTACTGATAGTTAAAAGTCATCATAGGATCGAGTCACAATCGAAATCATCTGCTTTTGTTCGATTTTCATAACCGGTTATCCTCGAACTACGTTCACTGCTCAATCCAATGTTGTTCTGGAAGTTCCTGTCCCCCGAGATAATTTTCCCTCGTGCATGTTCCGCTTGAACTCAGACTTGTCCACTGTATCAATGTATACACCTCTCAATCCTTTTTCCCGACTTATACGTCCTTTATTTCGGTACTGTACTTCTTCCCAAAAAAGCTATTTGTCTTCCTTTCAAAAGAAAGTTACAAGAACCTAAGTCTCTGATTACACTGTTAATAGTCGAGATTGTCCGTTGTTCCTGGTTCGAACAATCAGATATTTCTATCAGTGATAACAATCTTACGGCTAGTATTTAACTACACATGTCTTCAAATAAATGCAGTTGAACCATCGGTCAATTCGATTTGCCTTGACCTAATACATTAACTTACTACATAGCGAGACGTGGAATTATACACTGTCGCTAAATTATCTATGACATCAAAATTCGGTGAATTCACATGTATTCTTGTAAATCATTGACTAACGTAATATGTTAAATTCTTAGAACACAATCATTATTCAAACAATATGATAAGTTCAAGAATTAACGTAACCTTCCATTCATAACTCAACATAGTGTTTTCACGACATAAATTAACACTACGTCATTCTTAACTAAGAATTAAGGTAAGAATTCTAATTCATAATTCAAAAGCACGTTACTAAATTAATGTAACAAATGAAACTAATCATGCACATGTATCGACAAAATCATGAAGACCTTAAACGACGCAAACATTATATCAATTGCATCACAATAAACGTGGAATTGAGACAAATACCTCGTGTTTTTGTTGTGTCTCTCAACCGTTGGGTTTGGCGGTTCCGATCACGCTTCCGTGACGAATGGATTTCGCTCAAATCACACCCGGAGCCTTTTTTTCAAAAATAATTATACACCGTCTCCTCTCACAGGAGTAAATCAGACTAACTTCTAATTTAGCTAGTATGATATTATATTCTAAAGATTTATCGTGTAAAACACAACCCTTATTTAACAGTGGCCAATCAGAACAAATGTATTTTTTCACGCTTTCCTTTAAAAGTCGCTTACATCAGCGTGTCAAGATGACCCGCTTTGATTTTAAGTAACAAAATCTCTGTTTCTTCTCAATTCTGACATTTTCGTGATAAAATGAAACTTTTGCCAGGTCGCTGTCGGTCAGTCTGGCCTCTTGTATAAACAACATTTCAATTAGTACAGCGGTCGGCTAGCTTTTACATGGCACCCTTCTAACTAATGGCTATCCTTCCAGAACTAATGGCTTATTAATAAATCGACCAAAACTTTGGCACTTCACATCATTGATGTACCTATTCATGTTTTCAAACACCAGCGAGAGCGTGGCTTGATAATCCATATTTTCCACTATTTTCTAGGACCTCTAAGACAACATTCGGTATCAGCTACAACGTCCACATATTACAGTTATATATCTATAATCACCTAATGACCAAACATCTCGAAACTCTAACTTCGCACTTACATGGTTTCCTCTTGTTATATTTTTGCATGACTTATTAGTAAGCATTGTCGAACCAAATATTAGGACTTCGCATTCTAACAAGATACCCGGGTGCGATTTCCGGATTCACAACATAACACTTTTTACGATGATATAAATACAATTCTTAAAATGAATGACTTGAATCAGCAATTAATTATGAATACGTGCGTGTATATATAATTGAAATATTGGAATAATTAACATAAGAACGCGCAAATGTAATAATGGGGAAAAAATAACTTAATAAAATACAAAGACAAGAGTTGAATGATTCACAGTGATTACACACTGAAAAGATGCAAACAACGTAGAATTTTACTCGTATAGTAAAATTAATTCACTCATCAAAGTTCTGCGATCAACAAAGGACAGACATACAATTTAACTGTACAGTTCCGAAAGATGCAATGGGTTTAAGAACCCCACAATTAGACAACGGTTACAAGATTATATGTAAGGAGATACACTCCGTCATCAGAACACTTTATTTCAGCTACACGGCTGATACAGTTCAGTTTCACAGCTACTATGGTTAATTCCTGTATTTGGCTTTACAGCTTGCACCAGTTCGACCCTGATCACTCCGATAACTTGGAACGCTAGGGTCACTCTATTCACTCTAGATACCCTAGACACTCCAAGCACTCTGGACGCACTCTGGACGCACTCTATACGTCGGACGGCTCTACACACTCCGGAAAGCTGAAAACATATCCAACACAGTGTTTTATACACGACACGGGCATAAAACGTAATAACGTTATACACGAGCAGTTATGCAGATTACATTACCGGCACAATAATTACAAAACAACAAGTTCAGAAGTAAACATAACCCTTGCTCGATAAGAATCCTACTGTGTACTAAACGTTTTTTTTTAAAAAATTGTAACCTTATATTACAAACATAAATCCCTTGCTAAGTCGCAAACAAGAATAGCACTATGTGCATAATATTGCGTAAACCAAAGATACAAAGCAAACATACAAAAATAGACGTGGTAATATCATATATACAACAAATGAATAAACATAATTCCTCTACAGCTAAAGATGTGCAAGTTCCTTTAGTAGACCACTGACTGACAAGACTATCCGTAATGTAAAGAGCTTTACCTACTGTGAGGTATTTACACACAGGTATTGTCTGTGCACTGAATGCATTCGGTTCTTCTCATCGAAAGCACTTCGTACGTGTGGCATAGGATGGACCGAACTCACTATTTTGAAATAGGGCACAATATAGTCACCCTGGGGTATCGTTTAATGCCAAAAATGAAACTCGAATACATGTATTTAATTTTAAAGAATGGCTTATACAATTCCGTGACACATGCCATGAAATACAAAACAAAACCCAAATACCCAATACAAACAATTATTATTCTATCTCAAATTACTAAACAATTATACCTAAATATATTCAGATAATTCCGTATATCAAGAAATAAGGGAGTGTCTATTTTACGAAACTAGTCCATAATGAACATTTTGACTTCTGTTATAAGCAACTGGCTTATTACTCGGGTTGAAAAATATCTTCCCATCCCCAATCTCCATATTCATCAAATTCTCACTATTATGTAACAAAACTATTAACGGAGACGTGACTAAAAAAAGCATATAACCCATTTTTAATACAATATATTATAAACGTCTCATAGTGACAAATAAACAGGAAAAAATGTTTTCATGCATGTAAGTTACATATAGAACGAACGATTGCTAGATAGGTACTTACTATAGATATAGTTCTGTATTTAATATTACAATAGAAACAGTGCCTAATGTCACCTGAAATGACCGATATACCATCATATCCCTTTGCTATGTGATCTCTGAAATGACCGATATACCATCATATCACTTTGCTATGCGATCTCTGAAATGACCGATATACCATCATATCACTTTGCTATGCGATCTCTGAAATGACCGATATAGCATCATATCCCTTTGCTATGCGATCTCTGAAATGACCGATATAGCATCATATCACTTTGCTATGCGATCTCTGAAATGACCGATATACCATCATATCACTTTGCTATGCGATCTCTGAAATGACCGATATACCATCATATCACTTTGCTATGCGATCTCTGAAATGACCGATATATAATCATATCACTTTGCTATGCGATCTCTGAAATGACCGATATACCATCATATCACTTTGCTATGCGATCTCTGAAATGACCGATATACCATCATATCACTTCGTTATGCGATCTCTGAAATGACCGATATACCATCATATCACTTCGCTATGCGATCTCTGAAATGACCGATATACCATCATATCACTTTGCTATGCGTTCTCTGAAATGACCGATATACCATCATATCACTTTGCTATGCGTTCTCTGAAATGACCGATATACCATCATATCACTTTGCTATGCGATCTCTCACCCCATTTTTTTCCTTCTCCATATGAAATAAAGGGCTTTACAAACACAGAATCATCGGTATTGATATTGAATGCTATCGTAACGAGAATGTAATTACAGGTGAATAAATGAAGTCTATCCTAGGTTCACGGTCTCTAAGACTAAGTTGAAATAAAATGATATAATTACTGGTAAAGACAAAACAAGCTGCGCACATATGAATTGAAAGATAAAACTGTAACAAAGCATAGTTAATACCGACATTTCAGTACAATTTGAGGGGGTCGAGGAAAGGTGTGAACTGAAACATAAAAATCGTGTAAAAAAGCTCAACATCTGAAGAAAATTATTTCTCAGGCTGTCAAAGAGAGTATTATAATGTTAGTCGATGTAATGACAAATATATTTACATGAGTGATCTTTCCTCTCTCGTGTATATTTTGTTTCAATTTCTTATAACCAGTTAAGTGTTAAAAAGGAGTAAAAGCTAATGATTTCTCTACACAGTGATTTTTTCTACCCGTATTTTTCAGACTTCATGTATATACATCACTTACCTTGGTGACATGTTCACGTCGTTTTCACATGTCTAGCATACACACCTATACAGACCACTCATATCTCAACTTTGTCCACGTGGGTTCCTGAAAGGTTGTTGCTGTAGTTTTTAACGCCATTTTTCAGCACACGATAGGTTATACATGGTGGCCAGTATTATTGTTGGAGGAAGAAACCAGGAAAACATCCGGAAAGAACCACCGACCCACGAGAAGCTACTGGCAAGCTTTCTCACATAACTACATTAGTTGAATCGTAGACTCGAACCCACGTAGACAGAGATGAGATGGCAGTGATCCGTAACGGATAGCGCTTTAGACCACTCGGCCACTCGGGGCCCCGGTTCCTGAAAGGAAACTTCCCAATACTGCAATTGCTTCCCGTAGATCGGTGGTTTATCAAATATATTGGCCATCATGTAGCATGTACTGAAAAATGGCGTTAAATTCCACCTGGATAAAAAATAAATAAGGAAGGCCAAGGCAATAGAGGTAACGGATTAGCTAATGATGCTGTGAGAGTATAAAACAAGGGATGGATGCGTGCCTTTTTTTCACGGAACAGCAACATGTAGATATACATGTATATTTTATATACAGTCCTGTTCTACCACCAGTGAATTAAATATATTATCGTCCGGTGTAAATAAAGCTTAGCTTAAAGGCATGTAAGTAACACTTATAAATATGCTTTTAATTTTTCCCCACGTCAAAACTGTCAAAGTAGTATACCTGGGTCGATGATTGATAGCTACGAATAGTCAGATAAACGTATTTTCTTATCGACCTGTAGGTGTGGAAAGTTTAGGAACATATATTACTTTGTAGGCTAAATATACGCCTAGGATGTAAAATTACAGACGAAAATCCCAGCTTCATAACTACTTCAAATAGTAAAACCTGTATACATCTTTATATATGTTGTTGTTTTTAGGGTTTAACGCTATTTTTCAGCACACGATAGGCTGTACATGGCAGCCAGTTATATTTGGTGCAGAAAGAAGCCGGGAAAACCCCGGAAAAGAACCACCCACCCACGAGAAGCTACTGGCAAGCTTTATCACATAATTGCATTAGCCGAATCTTAGACTGGAACCCAAGCAGACTGAGGTGAGACGGCAGTGATCCGTAACGGAGAGCGCTTTAAACCACTCGGCCACTCGGAGCCCCCTATTTATATATTATTTTCTAAATTTTTGTGCGTGTTGGAGGTGGGTGGATTTAAAGTAACAGCTCGCTATATGACTTACATTTTAAAGACTTGGGCATTTTATGCTCGTACCTGTCAAGGCTGTTAAATAAGTCAATTGTGTTTTGTTGACTTATTGACGTAATTTGAAAACCAATCCTTTCCAAATAATGGAATTGATAAAATGTCAACTTTCTGTCGCCTAGATTTATAGCAAAAATAACTTACATATTATAAACTAATTTGTTTATGCAGAGATCGCATAAACTGATTTGTTGTCCATGTTCATTTGTTTTTAATAAAATATCCCCATAAAGCAGGAAAATAAGTATTTAGATAACGTTGTGCATGTAGTAAAATAATTTATAAAAAAAAAAACTAGATCGCAAAAATTATTAACATCACCTTAAAGCAATTGGTTATAGTCTTTGCATCTTGTTTGTATTTGCAGCAAGGCTGACGGCATATCATTAAGGATATGGATCACAGATGCATCCCTCAGAAAGCGAGATTTAAATATGTTATACAGTTGAACCCGGTTATGTCGCCGGCCTAGGGGTTTGCCAAAAAGCGTCGAGATAAACGATGATCGAGATAACCGAAAACCAATATGGCGGCAATATATTAACATGTGCTTGAAAAATTAAATTCGCGAATCATTTCGCTCTGACACAGCTCTAAAAAGTATTTTATACGCGGTTACTGTGGTTTCTTTACAAAGTCTAAAATGCTTTGTTGCTTTTTGCATGTAACAGTCTGCTTGAAAACAAATGCTTCAATATGATTTATGCTGTCTAAAACAGTTTCATCTCCTACAAAAGAACCATACCGTCGAATTTTCTGTAGCATTTCTACCACCTCACCGGCAGAGGGAATTGGTTCCAAATCCTTGTCCGCATCTTCTTCATCTTCTTTGTCATTGCTGCATGCAGATGTGATTGCCTGTGCTGACTGCACATTTGATACAATATCTTCATTGGTGATCACGCCATCAGTAACGACGTCTTTGTCGATGTCTATGTAATCTCGGAATTCCTGGACAGTGATGGCTAACTCCTGTGTGTATTTGCCTTACAAGTGGGATAACCCAGGTCGGACTATGGTATAACCATGCGCATATCTCTCTCTCTCTCTCTCTCTCTCTCTCTCTCTCTCTCTCTCTCTCTCTCTCTCTCTCTCTCTCTCTCCGGAATTTATCGCTAAGAAGACAAGAAAATATAATTTTCTACAAACACTATTCCAATGACTTAATGTAATAGAGACGCATGACTATACTTGCCTGAATTATGAACTATTTTATGAATAAAGGGCGAGATTGCTCTAAAACGACCCCTTTCGTTTGTCAAGTGCCTGATATAATGAAAAGGTGTAAAATTTATTCTTTTGACACGCTTACTCGGAACAGTGTCTTTGTAAATCTTTTGTGCCATGCACATTGAATGGTTTTGAAAGACGTTGCTTAAGGTTGTGTATAAAGCATGCATATCCGTGTTTGCTCTGAAACTAACATATCTTTCATATATAGTATATGACCTACTAAAGTCTTCACTCCTGTGTATTGCGGACCACTCCAACACGTATAGCCTCGAACATTCCTTGTCTTCATTCGTGAATATGGCAGTCATGGTTCAGTGATTAGCGTGCTCGACTAGCATTAGATACAGTCTGCATCCTCTTCTCTCGTATAACCGAGCTGAGGCTGCTTTGTAACGTGCCTTACTCGCATGCCTAATGATTCCAACAGCTCGACCTGGCTGGGATGCTGTGGTGTGTCTACTGGCATTTAGATTCTAGAAGCCTGAAAAATGCTTTTAAACTGGTGACATTTATCGTAACAGTGCAACATACTGAGAAATCTTATCCTTTACGGTGGGGAGGGGGGAGACGAGGATGGACTACTACTAAATATTATCGGCCTTTTCAAAACTGGACTCCGTGATTTCATGACATTTTTTTTCTCTCTTTTAACTATTTTAATGAGTATATGCTGCAATCAATAAATTCTTCGCTTTTTTATTTCTAAAAGAATTAGAACCCGTCTTTAACATATTTTGCTGTTCCATCAAAATGAAGTCTATCTGTAAAGCGGCGTGTTCAGATTGCCTTGTCCATTTAATTCATGTCCAGTCTCTGCCCAGGAGATAAAACAAACTTTAAAAACGACAGAAGTTTTACAAAATATTTCATTTGGAGACAAATCATTTTTAAATTGGTACGTTTAGTCTTTCCCACTTTCTCATGGTCTATTTGCCTTTGAGACTCTTGATTTTGTATATATACTTGTTTGACTGAGAACTTAATAAAAAAAAAGTTAAAAAGACATCAACCATAATAATACACAGACATGTTCAAAGATAACGAAGTCGTCAATTATCCGTCAATGAAAAAAGATAAGGGAAATTACGAATTTCGCACGCCATTTGTTTTGACAGAGTTGTTTCCCCTTCGTTTGGTTATTTCATGCAACACAACAATGAATATTGGCAAAGACTGCACATGCTTGTTTGCTTGTTTGATTAGGATTTTTAGTAATTTGAGATAGAAGGAATAATTCTTTGTATTGGGTATTTGGATTTTGTTTTGTATTTCATGTCATGTGTCACGGAGTTGTTTTTGTTTGTTTGTTTGATTAGGATTTTTAACGTTGCTTTTAACAATTTTTCAGTCATATCGTACGATGTCTGCAGTGAGGCAGTTTATAGTGATGTCTAGGGTATTGATCACTGTCTCAAATTCTCTGCATGATCAACAAATATTAGTACCTCTATTTTTCTTTTTGTTTTCGGAAACACGTACCGTCGGATAGCTATAACAGTTGGGTACGAATGCATGTCAACTCATTGTTATAATTGGTTTTAGTATTGTGTTTGCATATTTTTCAATTAGGCAATGAGCGCGTGTTGTCATAATTAAAAACAAGTAAAACTCAATGCAAAACGATCGTTATAATGGATATATTTATAATTTTTTTAAAGATTTATTTTACTTTTGTGATTAATTGTTTTACGATGAGATGTCGGTACTGGGAATATAGTCCTCCGACCGAAATATTAGACATTTACTAGAGGCAAACACCACGGAGTGAACTGTTAGTTTGTTTCCTTGATGTCATGGTTTACTTTTCGTGAATTCAGGTCCGAGCAGCACGAGTGTCCCTGTAGTCTTGTAGTCCCTATCAAAATCTCGTTGTGTAAATTAATTGTGACTCTATATGCAGTATTTATGATTTGAGACTGGTAAATCATACAATTAAAGGACTGTTCCACATTCGGTAGGAGCAGTTTATTGTTGCTATGGTTATAAAAAGGGTCAACGTTTCAGGAAAAATGTGGCTTAAAATCCTGGTTTGACTAGCTTAGGGTAGAGTAGTAAGAATGGTTCCCTGTATGAGGCGGTTGAGTTGAATGACGGTACATTACGGAAACGTAATGAAGAAACTTCGCTGAACTATGACTTCTTTGTCATAGACGTCGCTGAACTAGAACAAAAACTAAAATTTCCAGCAACTGTAAATCCAATAAAAGGAATCATAATTATTAAAAGGGACATCCGATAAATAGTACTGATCATTATCCACATGCGTGAACTTATGCGTTGACAATATTTCCACGAGATAGAACAGTTAAGTTCTATAACGGTGATATATTCGATTTTATTAACGAAATAATTATAAACGATCCTCTATCAAAGTTCTGATGATGGAAAATATGATGAGTTTATAAAACCTAAAATGGCGTTATTTATTGTACAAAGTCTCTCCATGAAGAAATGAAAAAGGTTGCAATGAAATATACTGACTATGTGGATTTTGCAATGAAATATACTGACTATGTCAGGACTGAACAATTATTGAAGAATTGTTTTACTTTTCCATCTGTTGAGGCTCATTTTCCTAGAGAGAACTATTTGTGGAAACCGGCTCAATTTGATTTTCTAGAAGACACAACATCAAGTTGTGTCAAATACGGACACAGCGGATTATGGAATACTAAATGAGATTATAAAAAAAATGATATCACTCGATATGATCGCATGTAATCACGAAAGTTTTCATGGAAAGGGAGAGTGTTTTGTATATATATTTTAAAATATCTGGAAACCCAACACACGATATGACCAGAGTATCGATAAACGGACCTTTGACGGATTTGTTACTTAACTGGATTTGCTTGTATCGAGTCATTTAAGTTTGCCGAAGATCATGCGATTTGGTTTGTCTGGTTTCGCAAACATTTTTCAGAGAAAATATGGACACCAATATATGGTTGATCCAAAAATAGTATTATCGTTGTTTTTAAATTAAGCAATCGTATAAATAGCTCACAGAAATAAGTTTGGTTGCCACAACAAAAGAAATATTCTGATGATGAAAATCCTGATATAACCGATTACGAAAATAAATTAGGAAAAGATCTTGGCAGCAAAATAATCGGTAAATTTACCAAAGGAGGATCATCTAATCAAAAACAGCATTGCACAAGATTGATTATAGACCATACTGAGTTAGATCTTATAATTGCTGATACAACAACAAAAAATACGTTTATAAATCGAAATAATGTTAATGCATGAGACGGAACCATATTAGGTAGAATTGTGAGTTATATTGATGGTAAGTCACCGCAATTTATGCATTGAAGATTTTTAACACCGCAATTTACTCATTTAAGATTTGTAATGCTCGTGTTGGTTTTGATACATCTATTATCGATGATAAATAGTATTTCCAAATTTGCTGTCAGAGTCGCTACATATTCATTTTATATCAATACAAAATATTCAGGATTGCTAGAACAACTACATATCAGTACTTGTATATCATGGGGTGAATATAGAATAAAACAAGAAAATATACTTAGTTGTTCTGAATCCACCGACGTTAACATTAAGGATATGTATTAGAAAAATATGAAAATAATGTCAAAATTAACATCAGCTCGATCTGTATGTGATCATGTGACTAGACATAAGATTGCTTATCTAAACGAACTAGGAGGTTCTCTTAAAACAACTCCTGGCATTGAATTGTTTTGACACTGTTCGTCAAACTGTTGATATGGTCGTTTTAACCCCAACACACAGACTCGCAAGAGAAATGAACGAACCAAGAGTGAAATCTTGCACTTATCTCAGCTTTTTTCGGTGGAAAGGAGATACATGGACTCCTGAACAAATGGGTGACAAATATATTCCGAGGATCATCATTTGGGATGAAATATGCACAGCACCATCAGAAACACCAAAAATCCCGGCCGAATCATACAAAATATTTATAAAAATGATCCTAGCAGCTACCTCGCTTGGTGCTCAAGATTAAGAGTCAGTGTCAGAACTGGTTGGCTCGGTGTCCGGATAATGTGACCGAGTGAGACATCGTGCTACATGTCTGCGGCATGATGCTCCAGTGCTAAATATCACGGCAAACATCGTAGCGATATGACTGACAAATTGTTAAAACTACACTAAATTTTTTTTAAAAATTCCACACACTTATAAATATATCGCCTGAAGTACAGAATTATCAAAAATACCTGGGTTTTGTCAATAAATTATAATTCTAAAAACAGTTGTTTTTTGTTGTTGTAGGGTTTAACGCCATTTTCAGCACACGATAAGCTATACGTGGCGGCCAGTAGCAATCGTATCTTGTCATCACCTGCTTTCAAACCAGTGATTAGAGCATGTCGCCAGCTGGGCCTGTCTAAAGCTAGCTCTTCCCATGTATTGAGATCGATGTCAAGGGCTTTCATGTCGCGCTTGTAGACATCCTTGAAGTGGAGATGTGGCCATCCGATCGGCTTTTTGCCAGAGGCAAGTTTCGAATAAAAAAAAGTCTTTGGGGATCCATATGTCGTCCATCCGGTTTACATGGTCCAACCATCTGACGTGGAGACGTGTGACCATGCTGAGAATCTTGGCATGTTCAAGAAGCTCGTTGTTTGCTACTCAATCACTCCAAGTGATCACAAGTATGCGTCGAAGACGCATGTGAAAGGCGCTCAGTCCTTTCTCTTGTGAGGCGTACATAGTCCAGGTTCACTGGCATACAGGAGAGTGCTTTGCACGCAGGCACGGTACACAGAGATCTTAGTCTTCAGGGTCAGCAAACTGTTGTTCCACACTCTTTTCGACAACCTGAAGAGAGTTGTTGATGCCTTTCCAATCCAGTTGTTGCGCTCAGCATCAAGCGATTTGTTGGTGATAGTAGATCCGAGGTACGAAAACTGACTGACTACCTCAAGTTCGTATTTGTCGATGAAATTGCTTGGGGGTCTGCGTTCTGAGCCATCACGTTTGTTTTCTTTATGCTGATTGGCAACACAACCTCTCCGCATGCTTTATCAAAGAGGTAAACACAGGTGCTGTAACTCAGCTTCTATGTGAGTGGCTAGGGCAGCATCGTCTGCGAAGAGCATGCACCTGATGGTTACTTCACACACTTTGCTCTTTGCCTTTCGTTGTGCCAGGTGGAACAGGTTGCCATCTGATCGCTTGTATAGGTAGACCCCTACTGCGGACATCCCAAAGGCATGATTGAACAGGACAGCGAAGACGATGCAAAAGAGCGTTGGGGCTCGGAGGCAACCCTGTTTCATTCCGCTGCAGATGTTGAAGGGGTCGGATGTTGATCCGTCGTACTGCACTGTCCCTTTCATGTCATCGTGGAAAGACTGGATCGTGTTTGGCAGCGTAGAAGAGCATCCAATCTTCGCCAGGATTGCGTAGAGTCCCTGATTGATGACCAGATCATACGCCTTGGCGAGGTCTATAAAAGCCAGGAAAAGGGTTTTGTGTTGTACTCTGCATTTCTCCTGCAGTTGCCTGACGGAGTAGATCATGTCTATTGTGAACATCTGCGCGGAACCCGCACTTCTATTCTGGATACACTCTGTCAGCAAGGGTCTTCAGTCTGTTAAGGATGACGCGTGCGAAGAGTGAGGAGTCGACTTTACCCACGATGCTGAAAAGGTATATGCCCCTGCAGTTGTTACAGTCACTTTTGTCGCCTTTGTTCTTGTACAGGGTTACGATGTTGGCATCTCTTATGTCCTGAGGCACTGCACTCTCATCCAAGCACTGGCAGAGGAGGTCGTGCATGTGTATGAGCAGTACACTGCAGCCGCACTTGATGATTTCTGTAGCGATGATATCCTTCACTGGGTATATACCTAAGGAAAATTTCTCTACGGCCTTCTTTAGTTCTGCCACAGCAGGTTTCGCGTCCGGTTCGACCATGAGTGGAGGTTCGCATTGATGGCATCGTTGGTCATGTGGTTCTCTCTGGAGTCCAGTTCAGAGTAGTACTCCATCTAACACATCTGCTTGCCCTTACCGTGGATGGTATCGCCTGCAGCAGACGTCAGTGGTGCTATAACTTTCTTTTGTGGGACCCACTGCTTTCTGTATGCAGTTGTACATGCATCCGATGTTTCCAATATCTGCTGCTGACTGGATGCTCTGACAGTGCTGAATCCAGTATTCATTGACGCACTACCGTGCTAACCTCTGCACATTCTTTCTAATTGACCTGTATGCCTGTAGAGTTCTCTGGCAGGAGAATCATTTGTATTCCAGGTGAGCACTGCGACTATTTTCTATGGCTGGCATGGGTGTAGTGGAGTTAGCCTCAAACCAGTCTTTGTTCTTTGACTGCTTCTTACCAAAGATCCGTGTGGCTATGCTGTACACAATCTCTCTGATGTGATCTCATCTCACTTTGGCACTGACGTTAGGAGGTTCTGAGTTAAGCGCCCTTGAAAGGACACAAGTGAATTCCTCAGCCTTGTCTGGATATGACGTCTTGCTCACGTCAATGTGTGGTTTACCCTCCTGCCTAAAACAGTGTATCGTCTTTGGTTGAAGCTTCATTTTTCAGCACGCCGGTGAGTGGTCAGTGTCGCATATGAACGCTGTGGAAGGTACGGGTAACAAGCACACCCTTCATGGCAGACAGCCTTGTAATGATCATGTCCAGATGGTGCCAGTGTTTGGACCGGGTATGCCTCCAAGACACTTTATGCTGTGGCTTTTTTTGAAAGAATGAATTGGTGATGATAAGGTCGTGGTACGAGCACATCTCTAGGAGTTGCATCCCAATGTCAAACTTGCAAAGATAGGAAGGTCAAGAAGTATGGTCAGCACCCAACCCTACCGTTTAAGTCTCCCAGTAATATCAAGTTCTCTTCGTTGGAAATTTTGTCGACGAGTGAGTTTAATTCGTCATAGAACTCAGCCTTGGTATCTGCAGTGACTCTTAGTGTTCGAGCGTAAACGCGGATCAGGTTGACAAGGCCCAGTTGTGGAGTGGAGGCAGCGGGATAACGGTCTTCCATTTCCTTGTTGTCAGGGTTCTATCATGTATATCAGAGAGTTCCTAATTGGCAAATCCAACACCAAAATCTCTGGCTTCATCAGAGCTCTTTCCTTGCCAGAAGAACATGCAGTTCTCTTCCCTTTGGGATCCGGAATCTGGTAGACATGTCTCCTGTAGTGCCACGATGTCGACCTAGAGTCTTGAACGTTTGTCATTGATGACTTTAGTCTTACGAACATTGCTGATTGCCTGGAGATCCTCTGAAAGTCGAGTCAACTTGGTTCAAATATTCCAGTTGCCTAGCAGCTTGAGGATTGGTGGTTTCCTTGTTGGTTTTCATTTGTTGTTACTTGGTACAATATATGCAGTCCGCTTTGTTAGGTACTCGTGTACATTAAGTCCTACGCACCCAGAAAGGCAGATGAACTGTGGCGGGACGGCACCTTATTGTCTGCGGGCTGCCCAGCTTGAGGCAGGCAGTAGCTGTCTAGCGAGACATGTTTGTCTCTCGCACTGTTAGAAAAAACGCCTTGCGTCTGACTCTACGCCAATCGAGCGATGACTGGTAAATTCCTGCTTCCTGTGTTGTGTTGACGCTGTGAAGCAAAGCTGGAGTATCATCTCCGGGGCGTAAGCCTGAGCAGGGTGATATTGAGAATCAGTTGTTGCCCATGCAGCTGATAACTCCTCTCCACGCAGGTGATGGATCCAAATGAATGAACAAGCAATACGTCATGGTACCAGTGGTATCGCAGGAGTTGCCCAGATGACACAACAATGCCAAATTCGCCTTATGGACTCAATCTTTGGATTTTCTATTAGGGTTTACAATCGTAGCCTTTCCCATGAGAGGGTATTGTCGCAAGGCAGTGAAGGTTTGAAGTCAAAGTTTACCTTCTCCTAGATGGCCGATCACTCAAGGTTAACAAGCCCCATCTGCCCAAAGCATCTGGTTTTGAGATGCCAGAAACTCGCATGTCTTCCCTGCTCCAATTCATTTAAACTGGTTCTGCCGGGCATATTTAATCCACTCGTGAAGGCCTGGAGCTGGATTTGGTTGCCAGAGGCTCTATCAGAGGCAAGCCATTGGGCTTTTTCCCAACGGAAGTGGGTGCTTATCTAACATATCAACCCCCAGAGATAACAACCCTTGGAACCTTCTATGCCTAATATTTAACAGAAAATCCAAATTAGTAAATATTCAAAGTATGATATTCATTGGAAAATCCAAATTTTCCAAATATTCCAACTATATCTGATATATTCAATGGTTGTTGTTGTAGTAGGGTTTAACACCATTTTTCAGCACAAGATAGGCTGTACATGGCAGCCAGTATTAATGATGGAGGTAGAACCCGGGAAAACCACGAAAAGAACCACCGACCCACGAGAAGCTACTGGCAAGCTTTCTCACACTGGCCGAATCTGAGACTCGAACAGATGCAGACAGAAGTGAGATGGCAGTGATCCGTAACAGAAAGCGCTTTAGACCACTCGAGGCCCTGATATTCAATGGAAAATCCAAATTACCAAATATTCCAAGTTCACCACTCCCTCGATAACTCGCAAACCCGCTTATAACGTGGAAAATATATTTTTAAAAAAATCTTTCAAAATATGCTGAACATAAAATAAATTATGATAAGAATTCGTAAATTAAATCTTTATATATTTATTGTTTTATCATCAAAAATAGTGATTAATGCCCATAAAGATCGATTCCATGTTGTGAAATTCTTAATAAGATATCACATATTATGGTAGGGTTTATTTGTTGATAAAGAGTCATCAATACACTGTCAATAAAGTCTGGTGAAATAGAGATCAATTAAAACGTCCGGTAAATGCTAAGAGGTGGCAACAGAGAATGAAATAAACAGCAATTAAATATCTTGCTATGTGAAAGTCACATTCTAATCCCTTTTTCCCATTTTAATGTAAAAAATTATAATTGCAACATATTCATTTCTGTGAAAACATGAAAAGAGTCAATCAACTGTCACATCGAAACCCATGAGTACTCCTGTGAGAACCTAATTACCTGACGACTTTGTTTGACCAACAATTTGGCAAAGTGTTTATTGCACCAGAATAATCCATTAAGAGACCTGTGTTGTTGTATCACTTTGATTATGTCTTATGTATTGAATCAAGCAAGGGACAATTTTCTCGGCGGCAGCAAAATCAGGGAGTAACACAAAAAATTAATTGATTTTTTCAAAAAGTAAATTTTGATTTGTCAAGCATATCGCAACCGGCATTTTTATTATTGTATTCTAATTTACACTATTAAATTTGTAGGCCCACTAGATTCATGTTGGTAATGATTAACCCTAGGTTTGTTAATTTTTTCCTTCATTTTACTTCTATTGCAATCAAATATATCTATCAATTGATTGATCAACATTGTTTCTCGAAAAAAAAAGAGTCGATCTTTTGTATTAAAAACATATCTAATTTGGATCAAATAATAATACTAGAATATATCCAATTCAATGCAAAAATTAGTGACGTAAGACAATGTGTAAAGAGGTACACATGTTAAGCGAATTAAAACCACGGGGAATAATGTTTTTTTTATTATTAACTACTCAATATACAGTAATTTATCATGAAATTAATGTTACACTATGAGGAAAAAATAAACAACACTATTATGAAGAGACCTTGATTCACAGTTAAACACACACGATTATAAGAATAATCAACACTTTTAAATCTACCACCCACTAACCCTTTTGCCTTTCTGTCTATATTTTTATTGTTTTTTTGTTATTATATATATGTCCCTCGATAACTAGCACTTCACTTATAGTGCAGTCGATGTTTTTGGAAAATCCAAATTACCAAATAGTCAAGCATCTCAGATATTCAACAGAAATTTAATTTAAAAAATCAAATATTTAAAGTATATCTGATATTCTGTGGAAAATCCAAATTGTGTAACAATCTATTTTCTTATGTCATCATTGGCGACTTAGTCTCAGGAGACCATGCGGATAGCATCCTTGGGGTGTCGTCTGCCTCTGGGTTGTTGGCATCATCTGTTGTGGCTGTGCAGGCATATGGTTACTGTGGTTGCTGCCATGTGGCCCCATTCTTAGACGTTTCTCTGCCGCCAACTGGCGTCTCCTCATATCAGCGACTGATATACCCTTACTTACTGTCAGTATCCATGTGCCTCGGTCCTCGGCAAGCAATTACCAGCCATCAGGTGCGATGTCACATCCTTGATGTGACCTCTTGCACACGTCCTTGAAATGGAATGAGGGATGGCCAACTCTTGTGCCAGTGGCCAGCTGTCAATATAGGATATCCTCTAGCAGCCTCCCATGAATTGTGGGTCAATAGCATACATTTGTGGTGAGAGTGCAGTTCTCACTCAGTCAAGCATGAATTGTGGGTCATTTGAATACTTTTATGGTGAGTGTAAGACCTTTCTTTGTTGCAAGGATGTGGTAATAACCTACTGTAATGATTTGAACATAAAATTTGTTTGCAAAATAAAAAAAATTAAAAAAAATTAATCCAAGATAGTCAATCATAATTCTGTTATAATATGTAAAGGCAGTTGATGTTATCATCAACCTATCCACTCGCTATGCTTCATGATTCTATGCAGAGCAGTATATAGTCACCCACTCCAACGTTAACTGCAAAACTGTGAAGCGAAATGGACAAATGTAGCCCCTGAGCCTGTTCACCAGCAGTAGGTGTTATGAAACAAACTCCAAACTGTTGTCTAGGACCTCCTCATCTACAGTAGGTATTATGAAACAAACTCCAAACTGCTGCCTAGGACCTCATCAGCAGTAGGTGTTATGAAACAAACTCCAAACTGCTGCCATGGACCTCCTCATCAGCAGTAGGTGTTATGAAACAAACTCCAAACAGCAGCCATGGACCTCCTCATCAGCAGTAGGTGTAATGAAGCAAACTCCAAACTGCTGCTTAGGACCTCCTCATCAGCAGTAGGTGTTATGAAACAAACTCCAAACTGCTGCATAGGACCACCTCATCAGCAATATGTGTTATCAACAAACACCAAACTGTTGCCATGGACCTCCTCATCAGCAGTACGTGTTATGAAACAAACTCAAAACTGTTGCCTAGGACCTCCTCATCAGCAGTAGGTGTAATGAAGCAAACTCCAAACTGCTACCTAGGACCTCCTCATCAGCAGTAGGTGTTATAAAACAAACTCCAAACTGCTGCCTAGGACCTCCTCATCAGCAGTAGGTGTAATGAAGCAAACTCCAAACTGCTGCCTAGGACCTCATCATCAGTAGGTGTTATGAAACAAACTCCAAACTGATGCCTAGGGCCTCCTCATCTGCAGTAGGTGTTATAAAACAAACTCCAAACTGATGCCTAGGACCTCATCATCAGCAGTAAGTGTTATGAAACAAACTCTAAACTGTTGCCTAGGACCTCCTCATCAGCAGTAGGTGTTATGAAACAAACTCCAAACTGTTGCCTAGGACCTCATCAGCAGTAGGTGTTATGAAACAAACTCCAAACTTTTGCCTAGGACCTCCTCATCAGCAGTAGGTGTAATGAAGCAAACTCCAAACTGTTGCCTAGGACCTCGTCATCAGCAGTAGGTGTTATGAAACAAACTCCAAACTGTTGCCATGGACCTCCTCATCAGCAGTAGGTGTAATGAAGCAAACTCCAAACTGATGCTTAGGACCTAATCATCAGCAGTAGGTGTTATGAAACAAACTCCAAACTGCTGCCTAGGACCTCATCAGCAGTAGGTGTTATGAAACAAACTCCAAACTGCTGCCTATGACCTCCTCATCAGCAGTAGGTGTTATGAAACAAACTCTAAACTGTTGCCTAGGACCTCCTCATCAGCAGTAGGTGTTATGAAACAAACTCCAAACTGTTGCCTAGGACCTCATCAGCAGTAGGTGTTATGAAACAAACTCCAAACTGTTGCCTAGGACCTCCTCATCAGCAGTAGGTGTTATGAAACAAACTCCAAACTGCAGCCATGGACCTCATCAGCAGTAGGTGTAATGAAGCAAACTCCAAACTGCTGCTTAGAGCCTCCTCATCAACAGGTGTTACGAAACAAACTCCAAACTGCTGCCTAGGACCTCATCAGCAGTAGGTGTTATGAAACAAACTCCAAACTGCTGCCTAGGACCTCATCAGCAGTAGGTGTTATGAAACAAACTCCAAACTGCAGCCATTGACCTCCTCATCAGCAGTAGGTGTAATGAAGCAAACTCCAAACTGCTGCTTAGGACCTCCTCATCATCAGTAGATGTTATGAAACAAACTCCAAACTGCTGCCTAGGTCATCCTCATCAGAAATAGGTGTTATAAACAAACTTCAAACTGATGCCTAGGGCCTCCTTATCAGCAGTAGGTGTTATGAATCAAACACCAAACTGTTGCCATGGACCTCCTCATCAGCAGTAGGTGTAATGAAGCAAACTCAAAACTGCTGCCTAGGACCTCCTCATCAGCAGTAGGTGTTATAAAACAAATTTCAAACTGCTGCCTAGGACCTCCTCATCATCAGTAGGTATAATGAAGCAAACTCCAAACTGCTGCGTAGGACCTCATCATCAGCAGTAGGTGTTATAAAACAAACTCTAAACTATTGCCTAGGACCTAATCAGCAGCAGTATGTGTTATGAAACAAACTCCAAACTGTTGCCTAGGACCTCCTCATCAGCAGTAGGTGTTAGAAAACTCACTCCAAACTGTTGCCTACGACCTCCTCATTAGCAAAAGGTGTTATAAACAAACTCCAAACTGATGCCAAGGGCCTCCTCATCTGCAGTAGGTGTTATGAAACAAACTCCAAACTGTTGCCTAGGACCTCCTCATCTACAGTAGGTATTATGAAACAAACTCCAAACTGCTGCCTAGGACCTCATCAGCAGTAGGTGTTATGAAACAAACTCCAAACTGTTGGCCAGGACCTCCTCATCAGCAGTAGGTATTATGAAACAAACTCCAAACTGCTGCCTAGGACCTCCTCGTCAGCAGTAGGTGTTATGAAACAAACTCCAAACTGCAGCCATGGACCTCCTCATCAGCAGTAGGTGTAATGAAGCAATCTCCAAACTGCTGCTTAGGACCTCCTCATCAGCAGTAGGTGTTATGAAACAAACTCCAAACTGCTGCCTAGGACCTCCTCATCAGAAATAGGTGTTATGAAACAAACTCCAAACTGTTGCCTAGGACCTCCTCATCAGCAGTAAGTGTAATGAAGCAAACTCCAAACTGCTGCCTAGGACCTCATCATCAGAAGTAGGTGTTATAAAACAAACTCCAAACTTCTGCCTAGAATCTCCTCATCAGCAGTAGGCATAATGAAGCAAACTCCAAACTGCTGCCTAGGACCTCATTATTAGCAGTAGGTGTTATAAAACAAACTCCAAAATGTCGAAAAGGACCTCATCAGCAGCAGTAGGTGTTATGACACAAACTCCAAACTGCTGGCCAGTACCTCCTCATCAGCAGTTGGTATTATGAAACAAACTCCAAACTGCTGCCTAGGACCTCCTCATCAGCAGTAGGTGTTATGAAACAAACTCCAAACTGCAGCCATGGACCTCCTCATCAGCAGTAGGTGTAATGAAGCAATCTCCAAACTGCTGCTTAGGACCTCCTCATCAGCAGTAGGTGTTATGAAACAAACTCCAAACTGCTGCCTAGGACCTCCTCATCAGAAATAGGTGTTATGAAACAAACTCCAAACTGCTGCCTAGGACCTCCTCATCAGCAGTAAGTGTAATGAAGCAAACTCCAAACTGCTGCCTAGGACCTCATCATCAGAAGTAGGTGTTATAAAACAAACTCCAAACTTCTGCCTAGGATCTTCTCATCAGCAGTAGGCATAATGAAGCAAACTCCAAACTGCTGCCTAGGACCTCATTATTAGCAGTAGGTGTTATAAAACAAACTCCAAAATGTTGAAAAGGACCTCATCAGCAGCAGTAGGTGTTATGAAACAAACTCCAAACTGTTGCCTAGGACCTCCTCATCAGCAGTAGGTGTTATGAAACAAACTCCAAACTTCTGCCTAGGATCTCCTCATCAGCAGTAGGCATAATGAAGCAAACTCCAAACTGCTGCCTACGACCTCATTATTAGCAGTAGGTGTTATAAAACAAACTCCAAAATGTTGAAAAGGACCTCATCAGCAGCAGTAGGTGTAATGAAACAAACTCAAAACTGTTGCCTAGGACCTCGTCATCAGCAGTAGGTGTTATGAAACAAACTCCAAACTGTTGCCATGGACCTCCTCATCAGCAGTAGGTGTAATGAAGCAAACTCAAAACTGCTGCTTAGGACCTCCTCATCAATTGAAGCTATTATGAAACAAACTCCAAACTGCTGCCTAGGACCTCCTCATCAGCAGTAGGTGTAATGAAGGAAACTCCAAACTGCTGCCTAGGACCTCATCATCAGCAGTAGCTGTTATAAAACAAACTCCAAACTATTGCCTAGGACCTCATCAGCAGCAGTATGTGTTATGAAACAAACTCCAAACTGTTGCCAAGGACCTCCTCATCAGCAGAAGGTGTTATGAAACAAACTCCAAACTGTTACTTACGACCTCCTCATCAGCAATAGGTGTTATAAGCAAACTCCAAACTGTTGCCTAGGACCTCATCAGCAGTAAGTGTTATGAAACAAACTCTAAACTTTTGCATAGGACCTCCTCATCAGCAGTAGGTGTAATGAAGCAAACTCCAAACTGTTGCCTAGGACCTCGTCATCAGCAGTAGGTGTTATGAAACAAACTCCAAACTGTTGCCATGGACCTCCTCATCAGCAGTAGGTGTAATGAAGCAAACTCCAAACTGATGCTTAGGACCTCCTCATCAGCAGTAGACGTTATGAAACAAACTCCAAACTGCTGCCTAGGACCTCATCAGCAGTAGGTGTTATGAAACAAACTCCAAACTGCTGCCTAGGACCTCCTCATCAGCAGTAGGTGTTATGAAACAAACTCCAAACTGCTGCCTATGACCTCCTCATCAGCAGTAGGTGTTATGAAACAAACTCTAAACTGTTGCCTAGGACCTCCTCATCAGCAGTAGGTGTTATGAAACAAACTCCAAACTGTTGCCAAGGACCTCATCAGCAGTAGGTGTTATGAAACAAACTCCAAACTGTTGCCTAGGACCTCCTCATCAGCAGTAGGTGTTATGAAACAAACTCCAAACTGCAGCCATGGACCTCATCAGCAGTAGGTGTAATGAAGCAAACTCCAAACTGCTGCTTAGAACCTCCTCATCAACAGGTGTTATGAAACAAACTCCAAACAGCTGCCTAGGACCTCATCAGCAGTAGGTGTTATGAAACAAACTCCAAACTGCTGCCTAGGACCTCATCAGCAGTAGGTGTTATGAAACAAACTCCAAACTGCAGCCATTAACCTCCTCATCAGCAGTAGGTGTAATGAAGAAAAATCCAATTTGCTGCTTAGGACCTCATCATCAGCAGTAGATGTTATGAAACAAACTCCAAACTGCTGCCTAGGTCCTCCTCATCAGAAATAGGTGTTATAAACAAACTCCAAACTGATGCCTAGGGCCTCCTTATCAGCAGTAGGTGTTATGAATCAAACACCAAACTGTTGCCATGGACCTCCTCATCAGCAGTCGGTGTAATGAAGCAAACTCCAAACTGATGCCTAGGACCTCATCATCAGCAGAAGGTGTTATAAAACAAATTCCAAACTGCTGCCTAGGACCCCCTCATCATCAGTAGGTATAATGAAGCAAACTCCAAACTGCAGCGTAGGACCTCATCATCAGCAGTAGGTGTTATAAAACAAACTCTAAACTATTGCCTAGGACCTAATCAGCAGCAATATGTGTTAGAAAACACACTCCAAACTGTTGCCTACGACCTCCTCATCAGCAAAAGGTGTTATAAACAAACTCCAAACTGATGGAAAGGGCCTCCTCATCTGCAGTAGGTGTTATGAAACAAACTCCAAACTGCTGCCTAGGACCTCATCAGCAGTAGGTCTTATGAAACAAACTCAAAACTGCTGGCCAGGACCTCCTCATCAGCAGTAGGTGTTATGAAACAAACTCCAAACTGCTGCCTAGGACCTCGTCATCAGCAGTAGGTGTTATGAAACACACTCTAAACAGTTGCCTAAGACCTCCTCATCAGCAAAAGGTGTTATAAACAAACTTGAAACTGATGCCTAGGGCCTCCTCATCAGCAATAGGTGTTATGAAACAAACTCCAAACTGTTGCCTAGGACCTCCTTATCTACAGTAGCTATTATGAAACAAACTCCAAACTGATGCCTAGGACCTCATCAGCAGTAGGTGTTATGAAACAAACTCCAAACTGCTGCCTAGGACCTCCTCATCAGCCTTAGGTGTTATGAAACAAACTCCAAACTGCTGCCTAGGACCACCTCATCAGCAGAAGGTGTTATGAAACAGACTCCAAACTGCAGCCATGGACCTCCTCATCAGCAGTAGGTGTAATGAAGCAATCTCCAAACTGCTGCTTAGGACCTCCTCATCAGCAGTAGGTGTTATGAAACAAACTCCAAACTGCTGCCTAGGACCTCCTCATCAGAAATAGGTGTTATGAAATAAACTCCAAACTGTTGCCTAGGACCTCCTCATCAGCAGTAAGTGTAATGAAGCAAACTCGAATCTGCTGCCTAGGACCTCATCATCAGCAGTAGGTGTTATAAAACAAATTCCAAACTGCTGCTTAGGACCTCCTCATCAGCAGTAGGTATAATGAAGCAAACTCCAAACTGCTGAATAGGACCTCATCATTAGCAGTAGGTGTTATAAAACAAACTCCAAACTGTTGCCTAGGACCTCCTCATCAGCAGTAGGTGTTATGAAACAAACTCCAAACTGCTGCCTAGGACCACCTCATCAGCAGAAGGTGTTATGAAACAAACTCCAAACTGCAGCCATGGACCTCCTCATCAGCAGTAGGTGTAATGAAGCGATCTCCAAACTGCTGCTTAGGACCTCCTCATCAGCAGTAGGTGTTCTGAAACAAACTCCAAACTGTTGCCTAGGACCTCCTCATCAGCAGTAGGTGTTATGAAACAAACTCCAAACTGTTGCCTAGGACCTCATCAGCAGTAGGTGTTATGAAACGAACTCCAAACTTTTGCCTAGGACCTCCTGATCAGCAGTAGGTGTAATGAAGCAAACTCCAAACTGTTGCCTAGGACCTCGTCATCAGCAGTAGGTGTTATAAAACAAATTCCAAACTGCTGCTTAGGACCTCCTCATCAGCAGTAGGTATAATGAAGCAAACTCCAAACTGCTGAATAGGACCTCATCATTAGCAGTAGGTGTTATAAAACAAACTCCAAACTGTTGCCTAGGACCTCCTCATCAGCAGTAGGTGTTATGAAACAAACTCCAAACTGCTGCCTAGGACCACCTCATCAGCAGAAGGTGTTATGAAACAAACTCCAAACTGCAGCCATGGACCTCCTCATCAGCAGTAGGTGTAATGAAGCGATCTCCAAACTGCTGCTTAGGACCTCCTCATCAGCAGTAGGTGTTCTGAAACAAACTCCAAACTGCTGCCTAGGACCTCCTCATCAGAAATAGGTGTTATGAAATAAACTCCAAACTGTTGCCTAGGACCTCCTCATCAGCAGTAAGTGTAATGAAGCAAACTCGAAGCTGTTGCCTAGGACCTCATCATCAGCAGTAGGTGTTATAAAACAAATTCCAAACTGCTGCTTAGGACCTCCTCATCAGCAGTAGGTATAATGAAGCAAACTCCAAACTGTTGCCAAGGACCTCATCAGCAGCAGTATGTGTTATAAAACAAACTCCAAACTGTTGCCTAGGACCTCCTCATCAGCAGTAGGTGTTATGAAACAAACTCCAAACTGTTGCCTAGGACCTCCTCATCAGCAGTAGGTGTTTTGAAACAAACTCCAAACTGTTGCCTAGGACCTCATCAGCAGTAGGTGTTATGAAACGAACTCCAAACTTTTGCCTAGGACCTCCTGATCAGCAGTAGGTGTAATGAAGCAAACTCCAAACTGTTGCCTAGGACCTCGTCATCAGCAGTAGGTGTTATGAAACAAACTCCGAACTGTTGCCATGGACCTCCTCATCAGCAGTGGGTATAATGAAGCAAACTCCAAACTGCTGCTTAGGACCTCCTCATCAGCAGTAGGTGTTATGAAACAAACTCCAAACTGCTGCCTAGGACCTCATCAGCAGTAGGTGTTATGAAACAAACTCCAAACTGCTGCCTAGGATCTCCTCATCTGCAGTAGGTGCTATGAAACAAACTCCAAACTGTAGCCATGGACCTCATTAGCAGTAGGTGTAATGAAGCAAACCCCAAACTGCTGCTTAGGACCTCCTCATCAACAGGTGTTATGAAACAAACTCCAAACTGCTGCCTAGGACCTCATCAGCAGTAGGTGTTATGAAAAAAACTCCAAACTGCAGCCATGGACCTCCTCATCAGCAGTAGGTGTAATGAAGCAAACTCCAAACTGCTGCTTAGGACCTCCTCATCATCAGTAGATGTTAAGATACAAACTCCAAACTGCTGCCTAGGACCTCCTCATCAGCAATAGGTGTTATAAACAAACTCCAAACTGATGCCTAGGACCTCCTCATCAGCAGTAGGTGTTATGAATCAAACACAAAACTTGCCTAGGACCTCCTCATCAGCAGTAAGTGTAATGAAGCAAACTCCAAACTGCTGCCTAGGACCTCCTCATCAGCAGTAGGTCTTATAAAACAAACTCCAAACTGCTCCCTAGGACCTCCTCATCATCAGTAGGTATAATGAAGCAAACTCCAAACAGCTGCGTAGGACCTCATCATCAGCAGTAGAGGTCATAAAACAAAGTCTAAACTGTTGCCTAGGACCTCATCAGCAGCAGTATGTGTTATGAAACAAACTCCAAACTGTTGCCTAGGACCTCCTCATCAGCAGAAGGTGTTATGAAACACACACCAAACTGTTGCCTACAACCTCCTCATCAGCAAAAGGTGTTATAAACAAACTCAAAACTGATGCCAAGGGCCTCCTCATCAGCAATAGGTGTTATAAACAAACTCCAAACTGATGCCTAGGGCCTCCTCATCTGCAGTAGGTGTTAGAAAACAAACTCCAAACTGCTGCCTAGGACCTCATCATCAGCAGTAAGTGTTATGAAACAAACTCTAAACTGTTGCCATGGACCTACTCATCAGCAGTAGGTGTTATGAAACAAACTCCAAACTGTTGCCTAGGACCTCATCAGCAGTAGGTGTTATGAAACGAACTCCAAACTTTTGCCTAGGACCTCCTCATCAGCAGTAGGTGTAATGAAGCAAACTCCAAACTGTTGCCTAGGACCTCGTCATCAGCGGTAGGTGTTATGAAACAAACTCCAAACTGTTGCCATGGACCTCCTCATTAGCAGTAGGTGTAATGAAGCAAACTCCAAACTGATGCTTAGGACCTCCTCATCAGCAGTAGGTGTAATGAAACAAAATCCAAACTGCTGCCTAGGACCTCATCAGCAGTAGGTGTTATGAAACAAACTCCAAACTGCTGCCTACGATCTCATCATCAGCAGTAGGTGTTATGAAACAAACTCCAAACTGCTGCCTATGACCTCCTCATCAGCAGTAGGTGTTATGAAACAAACTCTAAACTGTTGCCTAGGACCTCATCAGCAGTAGGTGTTATGAAACAAAATCCAAACTGCTGCCTAGGACCTCATCAGCAGTAGGTGTTATGAAACAAACTCCAAACTGCTGCCTAGGATCTCCTCATCAGCAGTAGGTGTTATGAAACAAACTCCAAACTGCTGCCTATGACCTCCTCATCTGCAGTAGGTGTTAGAAAACAAACTCCAAACTGCTGCCTAGGACCTCATCATCAGCAGTAAGTGTTATGAAACAAACTCTAAACTGTTGCCTAGGACCTCCTCATCAGCAGTAGGTGTTATGAAACAAACTCCAAACTGTTGCCTAGGACCTCATCAGCAGTAGGTGTTATGAAACAAACTCCAAACTGTTGCCTAGGACCTCCTCATCAGCAGTAGGTGTTATGAAACAAACTTCAAACTGCAGCAATGGACCTCATCAGCAGTAGGTGTAATGAAGCAAACTCCAAACTGCTGCTTAGAACCTCCTCATCAACAGGTGTTATGAAACAAACTCCAAACAGCTGCCTAGGACCTCATGAGCAGTAGGTGTTATGAAACAAACTCCAAACTGCTGCCTAGGACCTCATCAGCAGTAGGTGTTCTGAAACAAACTCCAAACTGCAGCCATGGACCTCCTCATCAGCAGTAGGTATAATGAAGCAAAATCCAAACTGCTGCTTAGGACCTCCTCATCAGCAGTAGGTGTTTTGAAACAAACTCCAAACTGTTGCCTAGGACCTCATCAGCAGTAGGTGTTATGAAACAAACTCCAAACTGTTGCCTAGGACCTCGTCATCAGCAGTAGGTGTAATGAAGCAACCTCCAAACTGTTGCCTAGGACCTCGTCTTGAGCAGTAGGTGTTATGAAACAAACTCCAAACTGTTGCCATGGACCTCCTCATCAGCAGTAGGTGTAATGAAGCAAACTCCAAACTGCTGCTTAGGACCTCCTCATCAGCAGTAGTTGTTATGAAACAAACTCCAAACTGCTGCCTAGGACCTCCTCATCAGCAGAAGGTGTAATGAAGCAAACTCCAAACTGCTGCCTAGGACCTCATCATCAGCAGTAGCTGTTATAAAACAAACTCCAAACTATTGCTTAGGACCTCATCAGCAGCAGTATGTGTTATGAAACAAACTCCAATCTGTTGCCTAGGACCTCCTCGTCAGCAGTAGGTGTTAGGAAACAAACTCCAAACTGTTACCTACGACCTCCTCATCAGCAATAGGTGTTATAAACAAACTCCAAACTGATGCCTAGGGCCTCCTCATCTGCAGTAGGTGTTAGAAAACAAACTCCAAACTGCTGCCTAGGACCTCATCATCAGCAGTAAGTGTTATGAAACAAACTCTAAACTGTTGCCTAGGACCTCCTCATCAGCAGTGGGTATAATGAAGCAAACTCCAAACTGCTGCTTAGGACCTCCTCATCAGCAGTAGGTGTTATGAAACAAACTCCAAACTGCTGCCTAGGACCTCATCAGCAGTAGGTGTTATGAAACAAACTCCAAACTGCTGCCTAGGATCTCCTCATCTGCAGTAGGTGCTATGAAACAAACTCCAAACTGTAGCCATGGACCTCATTAGCAGTAGGTGTAATGAAGCAAACCCCAAACTGCTGCTTAGGACCTCCTCATCAACAGGTGTTATGAAACAAACTCCAAACTGCTGCCTAGGACCTCATCAGCAGTAGGTGTTATGAAAAAAACTTCAAACTGCAGCCATGGACCTCCTCATCAGCAGTAGGTGTAATGAAGCAAACTCCAAACTGCTGCTTAGGACCTCCTCATCATCAGTAGATGTTAAGATACAAACTCCAAACTGCTGCCTAGGACCTCCTCATCAGCAATAGGTGTTATAAACAAACTCCAAACTGATGCCTAGGACCTCCTCATCAGCAGTAGGTGTAATGAATCAAACACCAAACTTGCCTAGGACCTCCTCATCAGCAGTAAGTGTAATGAAGCAAACTCCAAACTGCTGCCTAGGACCTCCTCATCAGCAGTAGGTCTTATAAAACAAACTCCAAACTGCTGCCTAGGACCTCCTCATCATCAGTAGGTATAATGAAGCAAACTCCAAACAGCTGCGTAGGACCTCATGATCAGCAGTAGAGGTCATAAAACAAAGTCTAAACTGTTGCCTAGGACCTCATCAGCAGCAGTATGTGTTATGAAACAAACTCCAAACTGTTGCCTAGGACCTCCTCATCAGCAGAAGGTGTTATGAAACACACACCAAACTGTTGCCTACAACCTCCTCATCAGCAAAAGGTGTTATAAACAAACTCAAAACTGATGCCTAGGGCTTCCTCATCTGCAGATGGTGTTAGAAAGCAAACTCCAAACTGCTGCCTAGGACCTCATCATCAGCAGTAAGTGTTATGAAACAAACTCTAAAATGTTGCCATGGACCTCCTCATCAGCAGTAGGTGTTATGAAACAAACTCCAAACTGTTGCCTAGGACCTCATCAGCAGTAGGTGTTATGAAACGAACTCCAAACTTTTGCCTAGGACCTCCTCATCAGCAGTAGGTGTAATGAAGCAAACTCCAAACTGTTGCCTAGGACCTCGTCATCAGCGGTAGGTGTTATGAAACAAACTCCAAACTGTTGCCATGGACCTCCTCATTAGCAGTAGGTGTAATGAAGCAAACTCCAAACTGATGCTTAGGACCTCCTCATCAGCAGTAGGTGTTATGAAACAAAATCCAAACTGCTGCCTAGGACCTCATCAGCAGTAGGTGTTATGAAACAAACTCCAAACTGCTGCCTAGGATCTCCTCATCAGCAGTAGGTGTTATGAAACAAACTCCAAACTGCTGCCTATGACCTCCTAATCAGCAGTAGGTGTTATGAAACAAACTCTAAACTGTTGCCTAGGACCTCATCAGCAGTAGGTGTTATGAAACAAACTCCAAACTGCTGCCTAGGATCTCCTCATCAGCAGTAGGTGTTATGAAACAAACTCCAAACTGCTGCCTATGACCTCCTCATCTGCAGTAGGTGTTAGAAAACAAACTCCAAACTGCTGCCTAGGACCTCATCATCAGCAGTAAGTGTTATGAAACAAACTCTAAACTGTTGCCTAGGACCTCCTCATCAGCAGTAGGTGTTATGAAACAAACTCCAAACTGTTGCCTAGGACCTCATCAGCAGTAGGTGTTATGAAACAAACTCCAAACTGTTGCCTAGGACCTCCTCATCAGCAGTAGGTGTTATGAAACAAACTCCAAACTGCAGCAATGGACCTCATCAGCAGTAGGTGTAATGAAGCAAACCCCAAACTGCTGCTTAGGACCTCCTCATCAACAGGTGTTATGAAACAAACTCCAAACTGCTGCCTAGGACCTCATCAGCAGTAGGTGTTATGAAAAAAACTCCAAACTGCAGCCATGGACCTCCTCATCAGCAGTAGGTGTAATGAAGCAAACTCCAAACTGCTGCTTAGGACCTCCTCATCATCAGTAGATGTTAAGATACAAACTCCAAACTGCTGCCTAGGACCTCCTCATCAGCAATAGGTGTTATAAACAAACTCCAAACTGATGCCTAGGACCTCCTCATCAGCAGTAGGTGTTATGAATCAAACACCAAACTTGCCTAGGACCTCCTCATCAGCAGTAAGTGTAATGAAGCAAACTCCAAACTGCTGCCTAGGACCTCCTCATCAGCAGTAGGTCTTATAAAACAAACTCCAAACTGCTGCCTAGGACCTCCTCATCATCAGTAGGTATAATGAAGCAAACTCCAAACAGCTGCGTAGGACCACATGATCAGCAGTAGAGGTCATAAAACAAAGTCTAAACTGTTGCCTAGGACCTCATCAGCAGCAGTATGTGTTATGAAACAAACTCCAAACTGTTGCCTAGGACCTCCTCATCAGCAGAAGGTGTTATGAAACACACACCAAACTGTTGCCTACAACCTCCTCATCAGCAAAAGGTGTTATAAACAAACTCAAAACTGATGCCAAGGGCCTCCTCATCAGCAATAGGTGTTATAAACAAACTCCAAACTGATGCCTAGGGCCTCCTCATCTATAGTAGGTGTTAGAAAACAAACTCCAAACTGCTGCCTAGGACCTCATCATCAGCAGTAAGTGTTATGAAACAAACTCTAAACTGTTGCCATGGACCTCCTCATCAGCTGTAGGTGTTATGAAACAAACTCCAAACTGTTGCCTAGGACCTCATCAGCAGTAGGTGTTATGAAACGAACTCCAAACTTTTGCCTAGGACCTCCTCATCAGCAGTAGGTGTAATGAAGCAAACTCCAAACTGTTGCCTAGGACCTCGTCATCAGCGGTAGGTGTTATGAAACAAACTCCAAACTGTTGCCATGGACCTCCTCATTAGCAGTAGGTGTAATGAAGCAAACTCCAAACTTATGCTTAGGACCTCCTCATCAGCAGTAGGTGTTATGAAACAAAATCCAAACTGCTGCCTAGGACCTCATCAGCAGTAGGTGTTATGAAACAAACTCCAAACTGCTGCCTAGGATCTCCTCATCAGCAGTAGTTGTTATGAAACAAACTCCAAACTGCTGCCTATGACCTCCTCATCAGCAGTAGGTGTTATGAAACAAACTCTAAACTGTTGCCTAGGACCTCATCAGCAGTAGGTGTTATGAAACAAAATCCAAACTGCTGCCTAGGACCTCATCAGCAGTAGGTGTTATGAAACAAACTCCAAACTGCTGCCTAGGATCTCCTCATCAGCAGTAGGTGTTATGAAACAAACTCCAAACTGCTGCCTATGACCTCCTCATCTGCAGTAGGTGATAGAAAACAAACTCCAAACTGCTGCCTAGGACCTCATCATCAGCAGTAAGTGTTATGAAACAAACTCTAAACTGTTGCCTAGGACCTCCTGATCAGCAGTAGGTGTTATGAAACAAACTCCAAACTGTTGCCTAGGACCTCATCAGCAGTAGGTGTTATGAAACAAACTCCAAACTGTTGCCTAGGACCTCCTCATCAGCAGTAGGTGTTATGAAACAAACTCCAAACTGCAGCAATGGACCTCATCAGCAGTAGGTGTAATGAAGCAAACTCCAAACTGCTACTTAGAACCTCCTCATCAACAGGTGTTATGAAACAAACTCCAAGCAGCTACCTAGGACCTCTTCAGCAGTAGGTGTTATGAAACAAACTCCAAACTGCTGCCTAGGACCTCATCAGCAGTAGGTGTTATGAAACAAACTCCAAACTGCAGCCATGGACCTCCTCATCAGCAGTAGGTGTAATGAAGCAAAATCCAAACTGCTGCTTAGGACCTCCTCATCAGCAGTAGGTGTTTTGAAACAAACTCCAAACTGTTGCCTAGGACCTCATCAGCAGTAGGTGTTATGAAACAAACTCCAAACTGTTGCCTAGGACCTCGTCATCAGCAGTAGGTGTAATGAAGTAATCTCCAAACTGTTGCCTAGGACCTCGTCTTGAGCAGTAGGTGTTATGAAACAAACTCCAAACTGTTGCCGTGGACCTCCTCATCAGCAGTAGGTGTAATGAAGCAAACTCCAAACTGCTGCTTAGTACCTCCTCATCAGCAGTAGTTGTTATGAAACAAACTCCAAACTGCTGCCTAGGACCTCCTCATCAGCAGTAGGTGTAATGAAGGAAACTCCAAACTGCTGCCTAGGACCTCATCATCAGCAGTAGCTGTTATAAAACAAACTCCAAACTATTGCCTAGGACCTCATCAGCAGCAGAATGTGTTATGAAACAAACTCCAATCTGTTGCCTAGGACCTCCTCATCAGCAGTAGGTGTTAGGAAACAAACTCCAAACTGTTACCTACGACCTCCTCATCAGCAATAGGTGTTATAAACAAACTCCAAACTGATGCCTAGGGCCTCCTCATCTGCAGTAGGTGTTAGAAAACAAACTCCAAACTGTTGCCTAGGACCTAATCATCAGCAGTAAGTGTTATGAAACAAACTCTAAACTGTTGCCTAGGACCTCCTCATCAGCAGTAGGTGTTATGAAGCAAACTCCAAACTGTTGCCTAGGACCTCGTCATCAGCAGTAGGTGTTATGAAACAAACTCCAAACTGTTGCCATGGACCTCCTCATCAGCAGTAGGTGTAATGAAGCAAACTCCAAACTGATGCTTAGGACCTCCTCATCAGCAGTAGGTGTTATGAAACAAACTCCAAACTGCTGCCTAGGACCTCATCAGCAGTAGGTGTTATGAAACAAACTCCAAACTGCTGCCTAGGACCTCCTCATCAGCAGTAGGTGTTATGAAACAAACTCCAAACTGCTGCCTATGACCTCCTCATCAGCAGTAGGTGTTATGAAACAAACTCTAAACTGTTGCCTAGGACCTCCTCATCAGCAGTAGGTGTTATGAAACAAACTCCAAACTGTTGCCTAGGACCTCATCAGCAGTAGGTGTTATGAAACAAACTCCAAACTGTTGCCTAGGACCTCCTCATCAGCAGTAGGTGTTATGAAACAAACTCCAAACTGTTGCCTAGGACCTCGTCATCAGCAGTAGGTGTTATGAAACAAACTCCAAACTGTTGCCATGGACCTCCTCATCAGCAGTAGGTGTAATGAAGCAAACTCCAAACTGATGCTTAGGACCTCCTCATCAGCAGTAGGTGTTATGAAACAAACTCCAAACTGCTGCCTAGGACCTCATCAGCAGTAGGTGTTATGAAACAAACTCCAAACTGCTGCCTAGGACCTCCTCATCAGCAGTAGGTGTTATGAAACAAACTCCAAACTGCTACCTATGACCTCCTCATCAGCAGTAGGTGTCATGAAACAAACTCTAAACTGTTGCCTAGGACCTCCTCATCAGCAGCAGGTGTTATGAAACAAACTCCAAACTGTTGCCTAGGACCTCATCAGCAGTAGGTGTTATGAAACAAACTCCAAACTGTTGCCTAGGACCTCCTCATCAGCAGTAGGTGTTATGAAACAAACTCCAAACTGTTGCCTAGGACCTCCTCATCAGCAGTAGGTGTTATGAAACAAACTCCAAACTGCAGCCATGGACCTCATCAGCAGTAGGTGTTATGAAGCAAACTCCAAACTGCTCCTTAGAACCTCCTCATCAACAGGTGTTATAAAACAAACTCCAAAGAGCTGCCTAGGACCTCATCAGCAGTAGGTGTTATGAAACAAACTCCAAACTGCTGCCTAGGACCTCATCAGCAGTAGGTGTTATGAAACAAACTCCAAACTGCAGCCATGGACCTCCTCATCAGCAGTAGGTGTAATGAAGCAAAATCAAAACTGCTGCTTAGGACCTCCTCATCAGCAGTAGGTGTTTTGAAACAAACTCCAAACTGTTGCCTAGGACCTCATCAGCAGTAGGTGTTATGAAACAAACTCCAAACTTTTGCCTAGGACCTCGTCATCAGCAGTAGGTGTAATGAAGCAAACTCCAAACTGTTTCCTAGGACCTCATCATCAGCAGTAGGTGTTATTAAACAAACTCCAAACTGTTCCCATGGACCTCCTCATCAGCAGTAGGTGTAATGAAGCAAACTCCAAACTGCTTCTTAGGACCTCCTCATCAGCAGTAGTTGTTATGAAACAAACTCCAAACTGCAGCCTAGGACCTCCTCATCAGCAGTAGGTGTAATGAAGCAAACTCCAAACTGCTGTCTAGGACCTCATCATCAGCAGTAGCTGTTATAAAACAAACTCCAAACTATTGCCTAGGACCTCATCAGCAGCAGTATGTGTTATGAAACAAACTCCAAACTGTAGCCTAGGTCCTCCTCATCAGCAGTAGGTGTTATGAAACAAACTCCAAACTGTTACCTACGACCTCCTCATCAGCAATAGGTGTTATAAACAAACTCCAAACTGATGCCTAGGGCCTCCTCATCTGCAGTAGGTGTTAGAAAACAAATTCCGAACTGCTGCCTAGGACCTCATCATCAGCAGTAAGTGTTATGAAACAAACTCTAAACTGTTGCCTAGGACCTCCTCATCAGCAGTAGGTGTTATGAAACAAACTCCAAACTGTTGCCTAGGACCTCATCAGCAGTAGGTGTTATGAAACAAACTCCAAACTTTTGCCTAGGACCTCCTCATCAGCAGTAGGTGTAATGAAACAAACTCCAAACTGTTGCCTAGGACCTCGTCATCAGCAGTAGGTGTTATGAAACAAACTCCAAACTGTTGCCATGGACCTCCTCATCAGCAGTAGGTGTAATGAAGCAAACTCCAAACTGCTGCTTAGGACCTCCTCATCAGCAGTAGGTGTTATGAAACAAACTCCAAACTGCTGCCTAGGACCTCATCAGCAGTAGGTGTTATGAAACAAACTTCAAACTGCTGCCTAGGACCTCCTCATCTGCAGTAGGTGTTATGAAACAAACTCCAAACTGCAGCCATGGACCTCACAAGCAGTAGGTGTAATGAAGCAAACTCCAAACTGCTGCTTAGGACCTCCTCATCAACAGGTGTTATAAAACAAACTCCAAACTGCTGCCTAGGACCTCATCAGCAGTAGGTGTTATGAAACAAACTCCAAACTGCTGCCTAGGACCTCATCAGCAGTAGGTGTTATGAAACAGACTCCAAACTGCAGCCATGGACCTCCTCATCAGCAGTAGGTGTAATGAAGCAAAATCCAAACTGCTGCTTAGGACCTCCTCCTCATCAGTAGATGTTATGAAAAAACTCCAAACTGCTGCCTAGGACCTCCTCATCAGCAATAGGTGTTATAAATAAACTCCAAACTGATGCCTAGGGCCTCCTCATCAGCAGTAGGTGTTATGAATCAAACACCAATCTGTTGCCTAGGACCTCCTCATCAGCAGTAGGTGGAATGAAGCAAACTCCAAACTGCTGCCTAGGACCTCCTCATCAGCAGTAGGTGTAATCAAGCTTATTCCAAACTGCTGCCTAGGACCTCCTCATCATCAGTAGGTATAATGAAGCAAACTCCAAACTGCTGCGTAGGACCTCATCATCAGCAGTAGGTGTTATAAAACAAGCTCTAAACTGTTGCCTAGGACCTCATCAGCAGCAGTAGGTGTTATGAAACACACTCTAAACAGTTGCCTAAGACCTCCTCATCAGCAAAAGGTGTTATAAACAAACTTGAAACTGATGCCAAGGGCCTCCTCATCTGCAGTAGGTGTTATGAAACAAACTCCAAACTGCAGCCATGGACCTCACAAGCAGTAGGTGTAATGAAGCAAACTCCAAACTGCTGCGTAGGACCTCATCATCAACAGGTGTTATGAAACAAACTCCAAACTGCTGCCTAGGACCTCATCAGCAGTAGGTGTTATGAAACAAACTCCAAACTGCAGCCATGGACCTCACAAGCAGTAGGTGTAATGAAGCAAACTCCAAACTGCTGCTTAGGACATCCTCATCAACAGGTGTTTTGAAACAAACTCCAAACTGCTGCCTAGGACCTCATCAGAAGTAGGTGTTATGAAACAAACTCCAAACTGCTGCCTAGGACCTCATCAGCAGAAGGTGTTATGAAACAAACTCCAAACTGCAGCCATGGACCTCCTCATCAGCAGTAGGTGTAATGAAGCAATCTCCAAACTGCTGCTTAGGACCTCCTCATCAGCAGTAGGTGTTATGAAACAAACTCCAAACTGTTGCCTAGGACCTCATCAGCAGTAGGTGTTATGAAACAAACTCCAAACTGTTGCCTAGGACCTCCTCATCAGCAGTAGGTGTAATGAAGCAAACTCCAAACTGTTGCCTAGGACCTCGTCATCAGCAGTAGGTGTTATGAAACAAACTCCAAAATGTTGCCATGGACCTCCTCATCAGCAGTAGGTGTGATGAAGTAAACTCCAAACTGCTGCTTAGGACCTCCTCATCAGCAGTAGGTGTTATGAAACAAACTCCAAACTGCTGCCTAGGACCTCATCAGCAGTAGGTGTTATGAAACAAACTCCAAACTGCTGCCTAGGACCTCGTCATCAGCAGTAGGTGTTATGAAACAAACTCCAAACTGTAGGTTTTATAAACAAACTCCAAACTGATGCCTAGGAACTCCTCATCTGCAGTAGGTGTTATAAAACAAACTCCAAACTGTTGCCTAGGACCTCCTCATCAGCAGTAGGTGTTATAAAACAAACTCCAAACTGCTGCCTAGGACCTCCTCATCAGCAGTAGGTATAATGAAGCAAACTCCAAACTGCTGCCTAGGACCTCATCATCAGCAGTAGGTGTTATAAAACAAACTCCAAACTGCTGCCTAGGATCTCCTCATCAGCAGTAGGTATAATGAAGCAAACTCCAAACTGCTGCCTAGGACCTCATCATTAGCATTAGGTGTTATAAAACAAACTCGAAACTGTTCCCTAGGACCTCCTCATCATCAGTAGGTATAATGAAGCAAACTCCAAACTGCTGCGTAGGACCTCATCATCAGCAGTAGGTGTTATAAAACAAGCTCTAAACTGTTGCCTAGGACCTCATCAGCAGCAGTAGGTGTTATGAAACACTCCAAAATGTTGCCTACCACCTCCTCATCAGCAAAAGGTGTTATAAACAAACTTGAAACTGATGCCTAGGGCCTCCTCATCAGCAATAGGTGTTATAAACAAACTCCAAACTGATGACAAGGGCCTCCTCATCTGCAGTAGGTGTTGTGAAACAAACTCCAAACTGCAGCCATGGACCTCACAAGCAGTAGGTGTAATGAAGCAAACTCCAAACTGCTGCTTAGGACCTCCTCATCAACAGGTGTTATGAAACAAACTCCAAACTGCTGCCTAGGACCTCATCAGCAGTAGGTGTTATGAAACAAACTCCAAACTGCTGCCTAGGACCTCACAAGCAATAGGTGTAATGAAGCAAACTCCAAACTGCTGCTTAGGACCTCCTCATCAACAGGTGTTATGAAACAAACTCTAAACTGCTGCCTTGGACCTCATCAGCAGTAGGTGTTATGAAACAAACTCCAAACTGCTGCCTAGGACCTCATCAGCAGAAGGTGTTATGAAACAAACTCCAAACTGAAGCCATGGACCTCCTCATCAGCAGTAGGTGTAATGAAGCAATCTCCAAACTGCTGCTTAGGACCTCCTCATCAGCAGTAGGTGTTATAAAACAAACTCCAAACTGTTGCCTAGGACCTCATCAGCAGTAGGTGTTATGAAACAAACTCCAAACTGTTGCCTAGGACCTCCTCATCAGCAGTAGGTGTAATGAAGCAAACTCCAAACTGTTGCCTAGGACCTCGTCATCAGCAGTAGGTGTTATGAAACAAACTCCAAACTGTTGCCATGGACCTCCTCATCAGCATTAGGTGTGATGAAGAAACTCCAAACTGCTGCTTAGGACCTCCTCATCAGCAGTAGGTGTTATGAAACAAACCCCGAACTGCTGCCTAGGACCTCCTCATCAGCAGTAGGTGTTATGAAACAAACTCCAAACTGCAGCCATGGACCTCCTCATCAGCAGTAGGTGTAATGAAGCAATCTCCAAACTGCTGCTTAGGACCTCCTCATCAGCAGTAGGTGTTATGAAACAAACTCCAAACTGCTGCCTAGGACCTCCTCATCAGAAATAGGTGTTATGAAACAAACTCCAAACTGTTGCCTAGGACCTCCTCATCAGCAGTAAGTGTAATGAAGCAAACTCCAAACTGCTGCCTAGGACCTCATCATCAGCAGTAGGTGTTATAAAACAAACTCCAAACTTCTGCCTAGGATCTCCTCATCAGCAGTAGGTATAATGAAGCAAACTCCAAACTGCTGCCTAGGACCTCATTATTAGCAGTAGGTGTTATAAAACAAACTCCAAAATGTTGCCAAGGACCTCATCAGCAGCAGTAGGTGTTATGAAACAAACTACAAACTGTTGCCTAGGACCTCCTCATCAGCAGTAGGTGTTATTAAACAAAGTCCAAACTGTTGACTAGAACCTACTCATCAGCAGTAGGTGTTTTGAAACAAACTCCAAACTGTTGCCTAGGACCGCATCAGCAGTAGGTGTTATGAAACAAACTCCAAACTGTTGCCTAGGACCTCGTCATCAGCAGTAGGTGTAATGAAGCAAACTCCAAACGGTTGCCTAGGACCTCGTCATCAGCAGTAGGTGTTATGAAACAAACTCCAAACTGTTCCCATGGACCTCCTCATCAGCAGTAGGTGTAATGAAGCAAACTCCAAACTGCTGCTTAGGACCTCCTGATCTGCAGTAGGTGTTATGAAACAAACTCCAAACTGCAGCCATGGACCTCACAAGCAGTAGGTGTAATGAAGCAAACTCCAAACTGCTGCTTAGGACCTCCTCATCAACAGGTGTTATAAAACAAACTCCAAACTGCTGCCTAGGACCTCATCAGCAGTAGGTGTTATGAAACAAACTCCAAACTGCTGCCTAGGACCTCATCAGCAGTAGGTGTTATGAAACAGACTCCAAACTGCAGCCATGGACCTCCTCATCAGCAGTAGGTGTAATGAAGCAAAATCCAAACTGCTGCTTAGGACCTCCTCCTCATCAGTAGATGTTATGAAAAAACTCCAAACTGCTGCCTAGGACCTCCTCATCAGCAATAGGTGTTATAAATAAACTCCAAACTGATGCCTAGGGCCTCCTCATCAGCAGTAGGTGTTATGAATCAAACACCAATCTGTTGCCTAGGACCTCCTCATCAGCAGTAGGTGGAATGAAGCAAACTCCAAACTGCTGCCTAGGACCTCCTCATCAGCAGTAGGTGTAATCAAGCGAATTCCAAACTGCTGCCTAGGACCTCCTCATCATCAGTAGGTATAATGAAGCAAACTCCAAACTGCTGCGTAGGACCTCATCATCAGCAGTAGGTGTTATAAAACAAGCTCTAAACTGTTGCCTAGGACCTCATCAGCAGCAGTAGGTGTTATGAAACACACTCTAAACAGTTGCCTAAGACCTCCTCATCAGCAAAAGGTGTTATAAACAAACTTGAAACTGATGCCAAGGGCCTCCTCATCTGCAGTAGGTGTTATGAAACAAACTCCAAACTGCAGCCATGGACCTCACAAGCAGTAGGTGTAATGAAGCAAACTCCAAACTGCTGCGTAGGACATCGTCATCAACAGGTGTTATGAAACAAACTCCAAACTGCTGCCTAGGACCTCATCAGCAGTAGGTGTTATGAAACAAACTCCAAACTGCAGCCATGGACCTCACAAGCAGTAGGTGTAATGAAGCAAACTCCAAACTGCTGCTTAGGACATCCTCATCAACAGGTGTTATGAAACAAACTCCAAACTGCTGCCTAGGACCTCATCAGAAGTAGGTGTTATGAAACAAACTCCAAACTGCTGCCTAGGACCTCATCAGCAGGTGTTATGAAACAAACTCCAAACTGCAGCCATGGACCTCCTCATCAGCAGTAGGTGTAATGAAGCAATCTCCAAACTGCTGCTTAGGACCTCCTCATCAGCAGTAGGTGTTATGAAACAAACTCCAAACTGTTGCCTTGGACCTCATCAGCAGTAGGTGTTATGAAACAAACTCCAAACTGTTGCCTAGGACCTCCTCATCAGCAGTAGGTGTAATGAAGCAAACTCCAAACTGTTGCCTAGGACCTCGTCATCAGCAGTAGGTGTTATGAAACAAACTCCAAACTGTTGCCATGGACCTCCTCATCAGCTTTAGGTGTGATGAAGTAAACTCAAAACTGCTGCTTAGGACCTCCTCATCAGCAGTAGGTGTTATGAAACAAACTCCAAACTGCTGCCTAGGACCTCATCAGCAGTAGGTGTTATGAAACAAACTCCAAACTGCTGCCTAGGACCTCGTCATCAGCAGTAGGTGTTATGAAACAAACTCCAAACTGTAGGTTTTATAAACAAACTCCAAACTGATGCCTAGGAACTCCTCATCTGCAGTAGGTGTTATAAAACAAACTCCAAACTGTTGCCTAGGACCTCCTCATCAGCAGTAGGTGTTATAAAACAAACTCCAAACTGCTGCCTAGGACCTCCTCATCAGCAGTAGGTATAATGAAGCAAACTCCAAACTGCTGCCTAGGACCTCATCATCAGCAGTAGGTGTTATAAAACAAACTCCAAACTGCTGCCTAGGATCTCCTCATCAGCAGTAGGTATAATGAAGCAAACTCCAAACTGTTGCCTAGTACCTCATCATTAGCAGTAGGTGTTATAAAACAAACTCCAAACTGTTGCCTAGGACCTCCTCATCATCAGTAGGTATAATGAAGCAAACTCCAAACTGCTGCGTAGGACCTCATCATCAGCAGTAGGTGTTATAAAACAAGCTCTAAACTGTTGCCTAGGACCTCATCAGCAGCAGTAGGTGTTATGAAACACTCCAAAATGTTGCCTACCACCTCCTCATCAGCAAAAGGTGTTATAAACAAACTTGAAACTGATGCCTAGGGCCTCCTCATCAGCAATAGGTGTTATAAACAAACTCCAAACTGATGCCAAGGGCCTCCTCATCTGCAGTAGGTGTTGTGAAACAAACTCCAAACTGCAGCCATGGACCTCACAAGCAGTAGGTGTAATGAAGCAAACTCCAAACTGCTGCTTAGGACCTCCTCATCAACAGGTGTTATGAAACAAACTCCAAACTGCTGCCTAGGACCTCATCAGCAGTAGGTGTTATGAAACTAACTCCAAACTGCTGCCTAGGACCTCACAAGCAGTAGGTGTAATGAAGCAAACTCCAAACTGCTGCTTAGGACCTCCTCATCAACAGGTGTTATGAAACAAACTCTAAACTGCTGCCTTGGACCTCATCAGCAGTAGGTGTTATGAAACAAACTCCAAACTGCTGCCTAGGACCTCATCAGCAGAAGGTGTTATGAAACAAACTCCAAACTGAAGCCATGGACCTCCTCATCAGCAGTAGGTGTAATGAAGCAATCTCCAAACTGCTGCTTAGGACCTCCTCATCAGCAGTAGGTGTTATGAAACAAACTCCAAACTGTTGCCTAGGACCTCATCAGCAGTAGGTGTTATGAAACAAACTCCAAACTGTTGCCTAGGACCTCCTCATCAGCAGTAGGTGTAATGAAGCAAACTCCAAACTGTTGCCTAGGACCTCGTCATCAGCAGTAGGTGTTATGAAACAAACTCCAAACTGTTGCCATGGACCTCCTCATCAGCAGTAGGTGTGATGAAGTAAACTCCAAACTGCTGCTTAGGACCTCCTCATCAGCAGTAGGTGTTATGAAACAAACTCCAAACTGCTGCCTAGGACCTCATCAGCAGTAGGTGTTATGAAACAAACTCCAAACTGCTGCCTAGGACCTCGTCATCAGCAGTAGGTGTTATGAAACAAACTCCAAACTGTTGCCTAGGACCTCGTTATCAGCAGTAGGTGTTATGAAACAAACTCCAAACTGTTGCCATGGACCTCCTCATCAGCAGTGGGTGTAATGAAGCAAACTCCAAACTGCTGCTTAGGACCTCCTCATCAGCAGTAGGTGTTATGAAACAAACTCCAAACTGCTGCCTAGGACCTCATCAGCAGTAGGTGTTATGAAACAAACTCCAAACTGCTGCCTAGGACCTCCTCATCTGCAGTAGGTGTTATGAAACAAACTCCAAACTGTAGCCATGGACCTCATCAGCAGTAGGTGTAATGAAGCAAACTCCAAACTGCTGCTTAAGACCTCCTCATCAACAGGTGTTATGAAACAAACTCCAAACTGCTGCCTAGGACCTCGTCATCAGCAGTAGGTGTTATGAAACAAACTCTAAACTGTTGCCTAGGACCTCGTTATCAGCAGTAGGTGTTATGAAACAAACTCCAAACTGTTGCCATGGACCTCCTCATCAGCAGTGGGTGTAATGAAGCAAACTCCAAACTGCTGCTTAGGACCTCCTCATCAGCAGTAGGTGTTATGAAACAAACTCCAAACTGCTGCCTAGGACCTCATCAGCAGTAGGTGTTATGAAACAAACTCCAAACTGCTGCCTAGGACCTCCTCATCTGCAGTAGGTGTTATGAAACAAACTCCAAACTGTAGCCATGGACCTCATCAGCAGTAGGTGTAATGAAGCAAACTCCAAACTGCTGCTTAAGACCTCCTCATCAACAGGTGTTATGAAACAAACTCCAAACTGCTGCCTAGGACCTCATCAGCAGTAGGTGTTATGAAAAAAACTCCAAACTGCAGCCATGGACCTCCTCATCAGCAGTAGGTGTAATGAAGCAAACTTCAAACTGCTGCTTAGGACCTCCTCATCATCAGTAGATGTTATGAAACAAACTCCAAGCTGCTGCCTAGGACCTTCTCATCAGCAATAGGTGTTACAAACAAACTCCAAACTGATGCCTAGGGCCTCCTCATCAGCAGTAGGTGTTATGAATCAAACACCAAACTGTTGCCTAGGACCTCCTCATCAGCAGTAGGTGTAATGAAGCAAACTCCAAACTGCTGCCTAGGACCTCCTCATCAGCAGTAGGTGTTATAAAACAAACTCCAAACTGCTGCCTAGGACCTCCTCATCATCAGTTGGTATAATGAAGCAGACTCCAAACTGCTGCGTAGGACCTCATCATCAGCAGTAGAGGTCATAAAACAAACTCTAAACTGTTGCCTAGGACCTCATCAGCAGCAGTATGTGTTATGAAACAAACTCCAAACTGTTGCCTAGGACCTCCTCATCAGCAGTAGGTGTTATGAAACACACTCCAAACTGTTGCCTACAACCTCCTCATCAGCAAAAGGTGTTATAAACAAACTCCAAACTGATGCCTAGGGCCTCCTCATCAGCAATAGGTGTTATAAACAAACTCCAAACTGATGCCAAGGGCCTCCTCATCTGCAGTAGGTGTTATGAAACAAACTCCAAACTGCTGCCTAGGACCTCCTCATCAGCAGTAGGTGTTATAAAACAAACTCCAAACTGCTGCCTAGTACCTCATCATCAGCAGTAGGTGTTATGAAACAAACTCTGAACTGTTGCCTAGGACCTCCTCATCAGCAGTAGGTGTTATGAAAGAAACTCCAAACTGTTGCCTAGGACCTCATCAGCAGTAGGTGTTATGAAAGAAACTCCAAACTGTTGCCTAGGACCTCCTCATCAGCAGTAGGTGTAATGAAGTAAACTCCAAACTGTTGCCTAGGACCTCGTCATCAGCAGTAGGTGTTATGAAACAAACTCCAAACTGTAGGTGTTATAAACAAACTCCAAACTGATGCCTAGGGCCTCCTCATCTGCAGTAGGTGTTATAAAACAAACTCCAAACTGTTGCCTAAGACCTCCTCATCAGCAGTAGGTGTTATAAAACAAACTCCAAACTGCTGCCTAGGACCTCCTCATCAGCAGTAGGTGTTATGAAACAAACTCCAAACTGTTGCCTAGGACCTCCTCATCAGCAATAGGTGTTATGAACAAACTCTAAACTGCTGATTAGGACCTAACTTAAAGGTATTAATGACCTGATCTGATCTGCACAAATCCATCATGGATCAAATAATAAGAAGAAATAAAAAAGAGCTGAAATAAAATGTATGCTTCATATTTTATTACAATTTCTTTACAGAATTCTGGATATAGCTTCCCAGCTTTTTTTTTAAAGAACAAGATAAAGAAAATGTTAACATATCCTTCTTAATGGTAATATTCAAGTTTTTTTACAAAGATATAGCTGTCAGATTCTTTCTGTTATAATATGTACTGGCAGCCTCCCTTTAGACGTGTTTCACTTTCTACAGAGCTCCATAAAAACGATCAACTTCTACCAGCCATATCATCGTTAGATGAACCAGCAATATTACAATTTACCGGTATGCTGAAATAAACTTCAGTTCTTGCTCTTTTAACTGTTTGGTTTGTTGATGAAAATAAGTGAATGAATAGAAATTTGCATATAAAAAAGCAACAGTTTCACTGTTGGGCACGATCCAGTCCACTCAATGCCTCACAGTGAAAGCAAGAGATATTGCATTGGGTAGGAAAATTTCATTTAAACACCAAAGTCACCAGGTCAAAACCTAAAATTAGCACCACAATGTAGAGCAGTGAATGGTCTTTATTTTCATATAAGTTTGAAAAGTATATGTTTTAAATTAAATTTTCTTGGTAAGCATTCAAAAAATAGGTTCATTTTTCCAGCTAAATATCTCGGCCATTTTAAAAATTAATATTTGACTTGTATGCGCTGGAAAGCCCAATTTTCGCTGAATCTAATGATATGCATGACTTCGAGATCGCATTAAAGGAAGCCAGTCGCAAGCGTGTAAACCATAAGGTCATATTCAAATATTTTGAGTCGTGCGCTGTGAGGTGATTCCAAATTAAATGTCTGACTTCACATCAACAAGTGATCCAGATTTTGGTATTGTTTGTCAGAAAGTGCAACAGCACATTGTTAAGTACTGGGTGTTTTTGCTTTTCTAAATATTTATGAATATTTCTATGCATTTCTTATATTTTAATTTTAGTGGATTTAACAAGATAATCGTCGATAAACTGTGTGTACACTGCAACTGGAAGTTTACAATTGCCATGTGTTAAAGTATCTTGCATTCCGAGGTTGCAAGAATGATCTAATTTTAATAAAAAACAACTACCTATATTGATATGATGAATTTGTAAAATGTGTGAATAATTAATCATTATGTTCATAAATATTTGGTGTAGTGCTTGTTTCCTTGCTCATTTCCTCACATTTATTGGACGTTTATAAACTGGAAGTTGGTTTATCTCTTACGATGTATCTCTTCCATCTGTATCAAAATATTTATTGGTCAAAGTTTCATTGTTATTTTAAGTTGGTATCTCTGGAAGTTAATTATCATATACCAATGATAATTAATCTCTGTATGTCTGTCTGTTTCTTTGCTATATAAATTAAAAACAAAAACACATTTCCATCCTCCAAATCAATGTAATTTGGTGTTGTTATGTAGAAACATCAAAACATTTTTTGGTAAAACAAAACAAAATGTGCTCACAAAGTTAAAACAAAATTTCTACGACCTGAAGATCCCAATCTAGAATATATAAAAAGAAATAAGTTAGAGTTTTGATAAATATTTTAAAAATGTTTAAGTTTCAAAATGTGGAAGAAAAATTTTAAGTTTCCCAAAATTGCACTGATAAAGAGAATGAGGACTACCACCGTTGTTCATTAAAAAGGACAAAGAGAGAACAATTACCCTTGAGCATCAAGAGCAAGATGTCATCAGCTACAACTTTTTCATCCTGCTCCATGAGCTTAAAAGTTAATTTCCTGTCACTTCTTATCAAATTCAAAAACGTTTTGAAAAGATTTGCTAAGCCTCGTGTCAAGATGATCTTAGGCATACAAATTTGCAGAAGGAGATACATCATGCGCTGAAAACTGCTGCTGGAACAAATTTAGAATCTAATTCTGAATCAGAGGATGTTGCAGTATTTCAAGAAACAGAACTGGAAGACGGGGTGCAATTAAGGCTGTACTGCAATACCACCGGGTCATTTTATAACGAAGTCTCCACTCTTTAAAACTAGGGTGTCCTTCAACCAAATGGTGAAGAACTTGAAGTTCCTAAATACTGCAACCAATGAACAGCAGCCAGAGGAAGAATGTCAAGATGCTCCCGATATTCCTTGTCTGACGGAATGTGAGTTTTAAATTTGCTCGAACAGGCATCACAGTAGCAGGACAGTGATTATTATATTGGAGAAGTGACTTATGTCAAAACAGAAACTGTAGGGACTGTAAATTTATTAGATTACTGTTTGATCAGAGATGATGCTTATCATTGGCCTGACATACCTGATGAGGCAGACGTGAATGCTGAAAATGTTTCTGTATTCAATTTTGAGTTTGGCTCAGCAAATGGCTGCGTATTGATGGTAAAACATCCAAATATTTTAAAAGAGAGACTACTGTCATTCCAGCAAAACCTGGATAACTTCTAACATTTTAATAACTTAAGACTTGTTATCCTGATGTGGTGTAAGTTGTAATTTAGAAATTATTTAACATTTTTCTATAAAGTTTTCCTGCTGTATTTGTTTTGTTGAGATTTTGATATGCAAAGCTGACTGGGGATTTTCCAAACAGACACGACACTTTGGCATTGAATTTGCTATATAATATGCCTTTTTTATTTCAATAAAATATTGTTAGTGCTCATCTGCACAGTGGAGATTTTACTTTTTTGTGTGGCTGTATGTTGACGTCATGCGAGTTCTGCCCAGGAGGTAGGGACATGTTAAAAATAAAACTTGTTTTAAATCCTCAGAATATAGAATCATTAGACAGTTTACAGCAATCTGAACACAATACACTTTAAATTTTAAAAATTGATAAATAAATGGCCAAGATATTGAATTTTTAATATCTGCAGCTGTATTTGCCATTGACCAGTTTAGGGAAGATTGTTAATTTTGGAGGCCTGCTACATTGTTTTTTCAGAGAATAGAGTTAAAAAAAAAACTGAGCAAAGTCTCTATAGAATGTAAGAGATCTGGAAAGTTACACACTTAAATTGCAGTTAGTTTCAATAATATCAACTACTTAATTTGGCCATTTATGCAATTTTGAAGAAAATCACCTTTTATTTAGAAGAACGTTACCCATAACCTTTGAACCAGATGAGGTAGACATATAATCTTTTTTTTTTTGTTCTTTTAGTTTGATAAAGATCTATCTATTGGCTATAAAATCCACACAGAATTTTTAAGCTGAAATTTTGGCTGCCAGTAAATAGTTATAATGATAAAATTTATAAATGAATGTGTTTGTTACCATCAACTGTCAAGATAATAAGAGCCTACATTCAATATATATTTGATTATTTATTTATTTACATTTTTATTTATTCATTCATTTTTTTATATTCCTTTTATTTATTTATAAAAGGGCTATATCAGACTGGTACTGGAAATTAAGAATTAAAGAACAATTTCAAGTATGTATGTAAAAAGTATATCTGACTGAAAAGCTTTCCTGAATTCAGTTGGACGAAATCCAAGCAGTTTAATATAACACTATGAAACAAAGAATTTCAGGTAACGCTTTATATTACATAATCCTTCCACTTTATCAATGCCTATGTCAAGTAATTTATTTTACGTACAAACACACATTACTTTTCTTGTTTACATTAAAAATCATTTTTTAACAGCATAGATCCATATCCAGGAGATGACAGCAGTCTGGGTCTATAGTGTTCCCTTGAAATCATATGTACAGTGAACATGTATAACGGCATAATTGGGTCTAAGTTCTCATAATTAGGTGAGGGTTACATATGTATGGACTCTCCTCTGTTCAAATTAGCTCTCTTATTCAAATTAGCTATCTTGTTCAATTTTATGTTAATATGCTGTAGGTTCAACAGGCTCTCTACATTTTCAGTCCCTTGTGGTTTGTGTATCATCCCGTATAATTTTTATTTGATGCATCTGAATCAAGCATAACATGGGACGCATTTCCTAATTGTCCTTTTGTATCACTTGACACTTGAGATAAATCTGTTGTCACTGGAGTTGACCCTTGAACTTGACCTTGATTTGGTTGTGTCTGAGCCTGTGCTGCTCTTTCTAACTCCTTTGCTTGTAATTCAGTCTTCAAATTCTGCATCTCGACAAAATTAAACATCAGTCTCTGGTTGTAGTTGACATATCTGTTTGCACACACACTCACACAGTCCACCTGAAATTTAATAATAATAATAATAATAATAATAATAATAATAATAATAATAATAATAATAATAATAATAATTAATATTATTAAATCTCGTACTCATCAGGCATATAAATTTATACTTTTAGGTAAATTTTGGATGGTGGGACAAAATCTGCAAAGCTTCAATCTTTTCCTGAACAAAAAAAATGACAACACTTTTTCTAGTAAAACTGTTTCTTCAATGATCCTTACTTTATCATAATACCTTAGTAGAACTACTACAACCTTGCAAATCCAGACCTCCCAGGTCAAAACTTCTTAGTAAAAAGCTAAAAGTTATCTGCCTACCTAGGTGTGATTTTGGCAATGTCAAGATAATAAAGACACAGAACCCTGTCATCAACGAAAGAAACAAAATTTATAGCTGCAGTGAACTTTTCTTCAAGAAAACACTCCACCAACTTGCTTTAAGGTAGCAGATTCCAGAATATTTGTATAGGGATTGCAAGATATCTCTTTCTGTAGAGAGCATGTTACTCAGCACAATTGGAACTAATAACTGAAATATTTACCACAATTGGCAACAAAAAAAAAATCTAGGTATCAAGGGGAAATCACTCTAACCTAAGTGGGCAGATAACCTTGAGCTTCTAACCCAGGGGTCTCAAAGATGCGACCCACCAATCCATATACTGTGGCCTGCAAAACGACTGGCATCGCAAGGTGTCATGAGAGATAACATAAGGTCTTGTGGCCCTCGAGCCATCGAAAATGCACTCAAGAAGCCCTCAAGGTGTTTTGAATTTGCGACTCCTGTTCTAAACTAAAAATGTTAGCCAAGGAGGGCATGAATTGTGATACAGTAGTAGTTCTTCTACGGTATTATGATCAGGTAATATATTTGTGAATAAAACTACATTTCTACAATACTCCTAGTGAAAACTTGTGAAGCCAAGACCATGTCATATTAAAAAAGTACAGGATTAACATTAACATGTAAATGTGGCAATACAAATAATTATAAAAGTATATATGTAATTAAAAATGTTTTGTAAATTTCACCCTTTTGACCACACCACAGATGACCTTAATAGGATATAAAATATCTAGGACTCTATGCAGAATTACAACAACACAACAAAAAATTCCTGGGCTCATAGTCTCAAAATAATTCAGCTAAGGAGAAACAAAACCCAGCCCTGACAACAAATGTCCATACAGACACTTAAACTCTGGAAGCAGAAACTCCAATTACCAAGAATATTCAAGAATTTTACATTTTAATATCACTGAAACTGATATAGGAATAAGAAAATAGACACAAAATATCCAAGACCCCTCCTCTCCAAGTCAGTGGCAAAACAAGGAAAGAGTAAGAACCTTGGCAAGAACTAATACAGCCATATATATATATATATATATATATATATATATATATATATATATATATATATATATATATATATATATATATACACACATACATACATACACACACACACATATATACACATACATAAACATAAACACAGATACATCATATATATATATATTCCCAGTTAATGAATATAATTTTTGAAATACTACTGTCAGTGTAATGCATAGAGATTGACACCCTAAATGGGAAAAGTTCTTAAAATGAAATACACTTGTTAATCTTGTGTCAACAATATGTACACAGTTTCTGGACCATTTACCGCAATCTCTGGATCTTGGACTAGTAGCAGACAAAAGAATGATCATATATATAATTAATTAGCATTGTTTGTTTGTTAGGTATTTTCTAAATTATTTCATTATATGCTATGTTATGTATGCTGATATGCCAGATGAGCTCTTTTTGTGGCTTTGGCAAAGATTTCTTTCACCTTCTTTTCTTTCATCACTGACTGTTTTGGCTCTATGTTCAATCATTTCTTTTCTTACTAAATTCGAGTCTCTTTTCCTTTCAAGCTGGTGCTTGTATTGGTGACATCAGTGTGCATCTTCTGACAGAGGACTCCATCTGTTGTCTCATGCAAGAAATCTTCTTCTTAAAGTAATTAATTACACTTTTTCCAGATTCCTTCTGAGCTTTTTCGCATACAGCATCGTTTGTAGGTCATGTTCCAAACTCTTCCAACTGTGATTACTGTAATGTTATTTGTTATTTAAGAATAACTGCAGAAGGTGTTCCATACTATTTATTAAATACAAGTCATCAATAGAGCCAGGAAAGGGAGGAAAGATTGATCTGAGAGTATATTTCCCATGGAACTTAAACCCTAGTGAATGTATAATATAAACCAGCTGTTGGTGTGTATCAGTTCTAATCCAGTGTGGAATATCTGATTACTTTTACTGTCAAGTGATATTTCAAAGCTAAATAGATTAAGGCTTACACTACATCTCCCCTCTTAATAAAATTAATATTACAACGAAGCGTGAACTGATGACTGCATTTTTAAGCAAACTAAATCAGCTTCATTTTTTCAAGCGAAGTCTCTCAGGTGGTTTTGACAATCTTCCCAAACATGTGAAATATCCATTTTGACTGGATGGCACTGCTTTGCTTTCATCCGAGTCAAAGTATGAGGATTTGAAACAGTCACTCTGAGAGGCTCCGATAATATATGAACGAGGTAAAAATAATAGTATTTGTAATTTAAAGAGTATATGGGATTTAAATCAAATTCTGTAAGTTCTGTTTTTACATTTTCACTTTGTATTATAATAAAATAAATTATTTGTTGAACTTTACAAAGCTTGTTGTTTCTCACTCTTTTCTATTACTTATTTAATGATCCTAGAGTCATAATAATATATTCAATACATTAAAGTCACACAAAAAACCTGGAGTGTTAAAACAGAAATAAATGCACATGTTCATCTAATGTCAACACTGGGTGAAGATGAGAGGTAAATCATACGTATAAGACAGACAGGCAACTAACTAGGGGTGAAATGATAATTATTCAACATTTCACCCACTAAAGTTTTATGTTCATGTCCTATTTGATACAAGAAAAAGTGTAAGACCTCATCCTTGGACAAGTCCCGTTGAAATAAGTTGGCCACACAGTTGTTGAAGCAATGCTCTGTCAACTTGTTGTACAGCAAAAGAAAGTCCTTCATCTGGAATGAAAGAAAATCAGAACATTAGACCTTTTTATTTCATGTGATTTTATCACCTATTAGCATTTACCAGACATTTTCATTGATCGCCATTTCACCCGACTGTTTCTTTACAGTGTATTGATGACTCTTTATCAACAAATAAACCCTAACATAATATGTGTTATCTTATTATGAACTTGCAAATTTCTCATTATGGGCGTTAATCACCATTTTTGATGATAAAAACGATATTTATAAATTAATTTATCAATTCTTATCATAATTTTTTCATGTTCAGCATATTTTAAAAGATATTTAAAATATATTTTCTTTGGGGAAAAAATTGGGATTCACTCCGGACACTGCGTAATAAGTGGGTTCGCGAGTTATCGAGGGAGTGGTGTACATAAAGATAGTGACATCATTATAAAGGCTGAAAATATTAGACTTCAAATAAATGTCAACTTCATAACCAAAATCGGCATATCATACAACAAGTCAGTCTGTAAGTTTTCAAACACTAGATATCTAATTTTAAAAGGTCTGATCACCAGCTTGAGAGGTATAAACATCTGTACTGCTCATCTTCCAACTGTTAGTGCCAACAATGGACTGATAAACATGGATTAACTCCTTTCTGTTCTTGAGGAGTGTTGTTAAAGCTACATTGCTTTTGTTTGCCATTTAAAGTAATCTCACGATTCTTCCAATCTAACTAAAGTTTGGAAGGAACAAAATGATTTGTTAATAAAGCTATCTAACAAAAACCATAATTTGAAATTAAAAAAATGTTAGATTTAAACAACATTCAGATAAACAGTTTAGAAATAATACAAGTCACTCCTTCAATTCTCTCATTGCAGCTGCTCAAAATTCTAATCCTTTTCCAAAGATCTCCAGAAGTAGTGATGTGACACTTTTACAAATTCCACTTGACGCTAATTTAAAAAACAACATTGGTAAAACAACAAAATTGGTACATGGCACATAAACTGATCTGAAAGGGAATGAAGACTTGATACAAGATAGGTGAGAGCATGCATTTGATAAAAAATAAGACTGTTTAATATTGGTGATGGCTGGAGTGCTGGAATATACAATGAAAGGTGAATGCTGGCTGAAGATATCCCGACATTGTGTTAGCTTTTTATTTTTATAACAGTGATGCAGAGGTCTCCAAAACACTTGTGTGTATTTCATTGCAAATATTTGATCTGGAATGCAGTAAAACACCCATGCAGGAGTCCTCCATATGCAAGTAAATAGCTGGACAGCAAATCCAAAGATTTGACAGTCCCACTTCAACAACCTACTGAGGGAAAATATCTTGATAACTTTATCATTTCAGCTGTGCTGATATTTACACTGACAGATGTGTCTGCTGTATTTAGAAGAGTACATCAAAAGAACATGTTGCAAAGTTGGGCGGCAAGTACAAAGACTTTAACTTGCAGTTTGGGTGGAAAATGTGCTGAAATTTACAATGACTGAAGTCAAAGACAGAAAGATTCCAAGATGTAAATGTAGTTATGATTACAGTACACCAGAACTTTAACTTCCATTATTGTGTTCATTTCTGATTGTAGCCAATTAAATAGTGCATGTCTAAATCAAGACTTGGACAAAACATTGTTTGCACATTTGGAGTATTTTGGGGTTATATAGCAAACCAACAAAGATTTTAACATGATTCATGATTCAGAAGAGTAGTTAGTTTTGCCCGTCACCCCTGCCAGGGTATAGGCCGCCCACAAAAGATAGCCAGAGGCCTCTGTCCTGTGCCATCCCCTCAAGCTGACTCCAGGTGTAACCCATCTTATTGATGTCTGCCTCAAGGTCGCATCGCCAGGTGTTTCTTGGTCGTCCCCTTCTCCTCTTGCCTTGAGGGTTCCACCTCAATGCCTGTCTGGTAATGCTGGTTCGCGGCTTACGTAGGGTGTGTCCTATCCAACCCCACCTTCTCTTCTTTATCTCATCCTCTGTTGGAAGCTGGGAGGTTCTCTGCCACAAGTTGCTGTTGCTGATGGTGTCTGGCCAGCGGATCTGGAGAATTCTTCTTAGGCAGCTGTTGATGAAGGTCTGAACTCTCTTTACTGTGGCCTTGGTGGTTCTCCAAGTCTCTGCCCCATACAGTAGGACTGACTTCACGTTGGAGTTGAACAGTCAGATTTTGGTAGTCAAGGAAATTTGTTTGGAGCTCCAGATATTCTTGAGCTGAATGAAAGCTGCTCTTGCCTTTCCGATCCTTATTCAGAAGAGTGCTAAAGACCATTCTTTGAATTGACGAAATTCAGTCTCACCCTGATGGACTAACAAGAGTTACATCATGTTAAGTTATTCTACACATCTAATGTCACCAATATTGGCACAAAACCCTAACCGAATTCAACTGAGGAAAATAAAATTCTGCAATGCTTACGAATTAAAAAGCTGACACAGTTGTGCATGTCAGTGTTATAAAAGAATGCCAAATTAAATTCAATGGCAACCAACAATTCTTCTAATTTGCAAAGTTCTACATTGTCTGGGATGGGATTGCAATGTTTGCTTGTGGGACTCTTATTTTTACTGAAATGTGAGTCCTGGACTCCTAGTTCTAAAATCCTAGCAAGACCTCTGGTGATGTCATCAAATCTTGTGATCCAGTTTTGAACTAAAATCAGTTGATCAAACTGATCAGTTGCTGATCAAACATACAATGTTTACACATGTGCAAAATGGACAAGGATTTCAGTTCGAGGGAAAAATCACATTTTATTTTATTTTTAATTATGTGATGAAATGTTAAATTAGCTGTTTTAATGGAGCCCAATAATGCTCTTCCAAGAATCAATATTATTCAGCTAATTTAGAATATACATTTTGCATGTAATGATGTCCTGACTTTTAATTTACAAGAATACATGCAACTGAAGCAATGAATCACAACACAAATCATTGACCTGCATTATGTATATATTTCAGAGTAAATCAATGCAAGGTAATTTCTAATCTACAATCGGGGATAATTTAAAGGCATATTATATTAGATAGAAAAATGTGGTGGTATATATTTTTACTGCCCTTTAATTCACTTCATGAAATTATTTGGATATCACACACAGAGTTTAATTTACAATTAAAAAATGTTTTAATCTTTGACATGTTTGTAAATTCCCTTTTGTTGATGGAGAATAACGGTGATCTCCAAATTCTAGGAACACGGAAATATGTTATTTTAGGATTTCAATTTTTAATAATCTCATGGTTTCACATCTCAGCGAGTCAGTTTCATGTGGGAACAAATAAATGTATAATAATGGTTAATCTATATAAAAAACGTAAGTTTTCTTTCAAGACAGAAACTTCAAAATACCTCAAGCAAAGCTATATTATATAACACGTCATGCAACTTAAAGAAGTGTCTCCTGATATATGAAACTTTTAAATATTTTAAACAAAACTAATAAATGTCCAAAACTAAATGTGTTGCGCTTTGGTTTAATTTGGGATGTTCTGACTTGAGCACCTTTTGACTGGTACATGTTGTCTTGGGGTACGTTTTGACAGAGTTAGATATAGGACTGTCAGGGGGCATAACCATTTCTGGCTTCCCGTTTTCTGTAGATGCTTCAGTTCCAGAACAGTAGTCTGCTTTTATGGCATATTTGAAGATAAATTTGGAATTTTTTCATGTAAAAGCATTGGAACCCAACATAATAAATATCCTGATACATGTTTATAGTACTAAGCAGCCCATGGAAGTAAAAGTTAGTATTTGTGACAATAAAAATAAATCAAATGTTAATCTAAAATACCTCCAAAGATGACTTCATGGTAAAGTTCTTGTGAAAGGTCTTATTACTCAATGTGAAAGGCCTTATTACTCAATGCGAACTGTTGTCGAAATACACACAGACAACCACTCTGAGCACATATTATCAAGAATAATCAATTACCTTTAAATCTCTACCAAAAATGCATAAATATAACTCTTCTATCACAACCAAAATGAGAGGAAAAAAATATTATAAAATGGGTACTAAACTGTAAATACTAATTGTGATGCGAATCCAAATGTTGGTCATAGGAAAAGGCGCACTGAGTTATCTCCCACTTATTATGGCCCCTTTACAAATATTTTTTCATTTCTTAAGTTTAGCAATTTATTGACCATGACTATATTTTGTTGAAATTGTTGAAATAATTAATAAAAACATGAAACAGTTGTAATGAAAGTCCAACAGTTCTGTTAGATTTCATGAAAATAAACATGGGGTCAGGAAAATGTACACATATTCTTAAGCAGGCTGACGACACATGCGACTTGGTATAGCTTTCCTTGTTTGTCCCAATTAAAACTGAAGCTATAAATGTTTTCAAACACTATCAAGAATTTTAGGCTTGTTAAGTTTCATGAAAATAATTGGGACCATATTTTTCTGAAAATTTACAAAATTGCATTTTGAGAATTCCCCCACCCATTCATTTCATGACTTGAAATCACGCCAATCTGCATCACATAGACAGGTTCGGACTTAATTTTTATCATTCTCAGATGCATCTCCATTTAAAAACAATAGCTTCATTGACTGGTATTTCAATTTTCATGTCCTATATCTAACTGAGTAACTTAGCTTTTCCTACGCAACACGTTTCAACTTTTACTACCAAACCCACCCACTTTATATAACCATAAGCCCTAAAGCAGGAGAAGAAGCAGAATTTCAATCTCGATCTGCAGAAGGTTTCTTGCATCACCCACGTTTTAAAATGTCTGAACTGTTAAGTTACAACCAAAGGAAAAGAAGATAAGTTACATTTCGATAACTTTGTTCGTCTGCCAAGTTCATGGTAACGCATGTGCTTGCTACTTGTATGATTTCAACGGAAACAATAGAGGCATACCGAATAACGAATCATGTGAGACTGGTGTCTTTTAGCTTATAGCTTAATATTGACTATAGATTTGAAATCCAAGTACTGTCTGTTTGCAGTTAATTTCTGTACCGAATCTTATCACTCGAATACGATATTGTTACGTGCTTAGGCTCGAATAAGCAGCAACACAGAAAGAGTGAAAACTAACAAGCTTGTAAAACTTTAACAATGAATTTATTAAGAACAATTATTTTCATAAAGTAAATAAACTTACGGTTTTAGAGAATCAAATCCAACATTAATCCAATACAGAATTCACAAAAATAATCCACTAATGGAATTGTAAGAGTCCTGATAAATAAATGTTCTAATAGTTCCAGGTTCGAATCTTGACGATGTAATCCAAAATGGCTGACAATGTCACGTGATGCAGTTCTTGTTTTATTATCATCCAAATGAAATTATGATACACGTCCTTTTCCAAATAAATACAATAAATTCTCTTGCTCCAACGAATTGACACAATTCCTTGTACAAGGTAATTAAAATTATAACTCAAACAGAAACACAACTTAACTTTAAAAGCCCAGATTCTACTGAATCTCTCTCCCAGTACAATGACTTTTTTAATATGTAAACAAGGGATCACGTGATTTTCTAGAAATTGATAGAAGGTCAGAAATGAGATCAACAAGCCAAGGTCAACCTGTGCTTACAGCTAGAGTCTAGGTCAGCCTAAATTTTCCAAAATAATCTCCCAATTAATGAATTTTAAACCCTAAATGACAAATTTGGATTTGACAATTAAAAATAAATAAATTAAATCAAATATACGTAACAATATATATATATATATATATATATATATATATATATATATATATATATATATATATATATATATATATATATATACTTTAATTAATATATTTCTTAAATGTAGGATCTTTTATAATAGAAATCTGACAAATATCGACCTTTATTAAAAAAAATCTATCAAACTTATAAATTATTTACTTTTCTATCAAACTTTTTACATTTAATTTTATAGCACAAAGCAAATTTAAAATTAAAAAAGTTTGGCTAGAAAACAATCATTTCGACCTCACGTTGTCGACACCTGCGGACTGGAAACGGAAGAATGCTGTTTGGAAAAAGCTACTATTGGAGCTAGTAGGTGTGTTGGTAGTTCGAAGACGAGTCCATGAATATATATCTAGAATGTTTGGGTTTTTCCTAAAATTTGAATATGTTGCAGAAATACCAGCACATGGACGTTGAATTTATGTAGTGTATTTTGCCGCTAAAGGTTCACCGGTCAAATGAAAAGATCCAGAAAACATAAAAGTTAAACAGGGTATAAAAGAAAAGCTATAACAAACTATTGCTGGTCCTCCCGTCGCTACTGGAAGTGATATTTTGGCAATAGGAAGTGATCTTATTTCATGTCCTAACAACATTCTTTCTGACGTAGATCGATTAGAAATTCTGACTATAGGAACAGTAACTGAAAATAATTCTCCAGATACAGTTAATGAAGCAGCTGGTATTTATCGACGATTATTGAGCTCTTGTTGGTAAAATCGTTGATGACTATCACAGTGACTAATTAAAACAATAATAAATACGATGGTCGTACATAATGATCAACGTAGACCCGTAAAAGTCAGGATGATAAATTCAAGATTACCGAATTGAAAAGCACTTTACGGAGATGGACTCGGAGATGTTATTCAAGGTTTATTTGGAACAGTGCCCCCCCCCCCCCCCTCCAGCAATACATATTGCGATGCTATTAGGAATGAAAGCTATTGACGTTGTTCGGGATTAACTCCATGTGCCTTTGGTAATGTTGTCGGCAATGTGTTCTCAGCAATCAATGATAGTCTAGCACGAGTAATACGTAAATTTCCGAGGTCCGCACACGTCTCTAATTCAAGTAAAGACAGTCTGCGACGTGCTTGTGGAACAACTTCAAATTAAAACAAAAGAACAATCCTCAGGCTACGACGTTAAGAGTTACTCCTGGGGTACGCGACAGCACATACAAAACATGACACTTCGCACCCAACCAGAGCTGTTTTTATCTCGTCGATGGGGTTTAATATCTATTGGGCGAAATCGGCCAGTGTGTTCGGTTCCCGAAAGATTTTTTGACGTCCTCCAGGAATCTTGCTGCAGTGATGGAAATAACTTAAGATAGCCTCTTGGATGCACTTCTCGCACGCTTGATGAGCCACTCAGAAATTAGGAATGTGGATACCAGTCAGTATCGTTTATCCAATGAAGTCACTTACAATAAGCAATACGTTGTTTGGTTCTAAATTCATGGCAAATAGTGTAGTGGCCAGCCATAGAAGAAGAAAAAAAACCGCGTCAGATCTTGTCACTGTGCGAAGAGCTACTGAAGTCAATTCGAAGCGAACGCGGTAAGAAAAAAAGTATAACCGATGAAATCGTTTATCATGAGTGATGCATTGTTTTGTTCTAAGGCAGTGTGGCAAATTAATATCAACACACTTGCGTTGTTACCATTGCAGTGTTGACAGACTAGAGTATGAACTTATAATCATTCTGTTGCTTAATGTACCATTTCTTCCTGCCATATCAAGCATTGAACGGCCACAGTATTGGTTCGCATTGTGAAACTGGGTTTTCCATTGACGCTTTGTTTGTCTCTGTATGTCTATTTTTGTTTTGTCCTTACAATTACATTTCACCCTATACAAAGATCCCCCCCCCCCATAAAAAACCATCACGCCACATAATGTTCAATTACCCTTGTCCCTATACAAACTCAATCCATTCCCTTGTCCGGGCCCAATATTCCCCATATTAAATTCCCATTGACGCCAGAGTTGCCCCCGACCTTTAAAAAATCCTTGAGGTATAGAGTTGGCAACGACCTTTATGACTGACTTTTCATTGAGACTAGGGTGCCCCCATATACTGCTTATACGAGACCACTTACTAGCCAGTTTAGATGGTCCGGTCTAGTGTTTTGTACATACGTGTACGTGAGACAGACAAACCCGGTTTACTTCTCTGCTGCGATAGAAATCTCTCTCCCCTCCATTTGCAATGTATTGACGTTCGAATTTAAGTATAAAGGAAAAGACATAACATTAAATATCCGCTAAATAGAACGATCTTCCATCGATAGAAGAGGTAAAGGACTATCAAGATAACTGTTTGGGAACCTTATTTTACTTAATTAAGACATTCATTTTAATTCACACCCAACATTTTTCACGTTTATGTATTCACGTTTCCTAATTTGTCTCGTGCTGTGGTAGATAAATTAAGATTCTCTTTAGGAAGGGTCACGTATTCCAATCTAATATGACGTCATCTCCTGTTAGTTTTCTGGACGCACAGACAGAAGTTTTGATGTGGCTTCTTCAGAATTGAATGCTATTGATTCCTCTGGTGTTTCTGTGTTTTATGCAAAAATTAATGGTCATTTTGGAGCAGTGACACACAGATTTGTCTAACTTTTAGTGGTGGAGTATTTTGTCATTATTTTATTAATATGTAATGGTCAAAATAGTTATCGGTTTCAGCAGCGAATACCCCGGTACATGTAAATTATCGATCAAGGGAGCCTGGAAAAATAGTAAAACTATTTTAAACGATTTTGAGAATGCTTTTTATTTTTCTCAAGATGAAATGAATATTTTAAGATCAAGAATGATATAATCGTTCAGCAGCAGAAGCTTCTATTGGACTTGGCAGAGGTTTCATATATTGAATTATTTTATTCTGACCACAGGGGCTCGTATCGTTGCTTACATTTGACCTGTCATAAATGTACTATATAATAACCAACAAGAGAGGCCACTTCTCTCCTTTTTCGCCTGACAATTTTAAAAATAAACGCTTTATTTTAAGTTTTGCATGACATAAATTTGGTACCAATGGCAATGTTTAGCTCACAGGCATTCAACTTTTTTATGCATATCCAAAGTTTGGCTTATTATCATACCTTTAAGAAATACCAGAATACTGCTTGACATGGCTAAACTTTGGATATGCATACAAAGTTGAATGCTGGTGATTCTGAGCGGCATGTGCATGTACCCAATGCCAGATTAAATCTTGTGAAGCCCCTTGGGCAGTCAAAACATTGGGGACCCTCGCAGATTTAATCCTTTCAGTATTTTTATGTGTTGTCACCTGGACCCTAAAAGGCATTGGGCCCATAGACCGGTGCCTGCTCTGCCCTTTTGGTAATCTGTCACTGGATGTACCCATTAGTCCTACATGTAAAACCTTAACTCTGAAATTTATGTTTTGGGTGTCTAGGTCTTACTCATTGTACTGTGTTTTGATGTTGATTAACATTATAAGGAAAGTCAAATTTTCAGAAATATCTCGCACAATTGGAAACCAATAGTGATGCTTTCATACAAAGTAAAGATATGTTTTAGTCAGGCTTTACTTACTCATGTCTTTTTTCTAATAAATTCAAATTCTCACAAAATAAATGTACCGTTTTTTTAAACGAATAAAAAATATATTAACCCTTAAAGTGCTAGGCACAATTTTCATCAAGTGGTAGGTCAATGTCTTGTAGTGCTTGTCGCAACTTAAGTCATTTTCTAGGTAAGCAACAATGTACACATCTTATTACTTCAACCAGCTATGACTGCTTGTAAAACTATATTTGATTGGTTTAAAAGGCCCGGATCAAGCATTCTGCAGTACTTTCTGTGCATTTATTGAAGTTTTACAAATACATGCTTTGTGGCATGTGGAACCTAGAAAGAGTTGAAAAGGCAAACGCTGAATATGATGGTGACTAGTGTTGTTCCGATTATCGATTATAATCGATAATCAGTTGGTTGAGTGAACCAATTCGCCAATCGATTGTGAAACGCCATAATCGATTGCATGGTAAGGGAGACAACTGTGAAGCGCTTGGCACAGACTAGTTCAATCCCTTTGTTTGTTGGGAAGAAAACCGAGGATTCCGAACAAAATGTTAAAACCCCGCTAAATATCATACACGTGCCATGGATGAAAACGATCGCAAAATAATATATCCATATCCTGGAGGAAAAGCTCGTTCTCGTGTATGGACATATTTTGGATTTTACAAAATACAGGAGGGTCCACCGACAATGGAGAATTTAGATACAACGAAGGTAATATGCAAACTCTGCAGAAAGGAATATGCAAACAAAGGTAAGTCCAGCTATTCTCATTGAAATCAACGCGGGGATACATTTATTTTTGGCAAACACATTCTCCAATACATAGTGCAAAAAATGAACAATATTCTAATTTTTTGTGGTGCTACACGAAAACAAAATTATCATGTGATACGCTTTACATTTTAGGACTGTGGAACCATTATATTAGCCTTCCGATCCACAACAGTAAAGCTAAATTATTTATTCCCTTCATAACTTCCAAATATATAAACATACACCATAGTTAGATTTTTTTGGATAATTTGGAAACAAATAATGTCGTCAACGACGAATGCAATTATTAGGAGACAGAACAACCTCGTATAAAATAAATGAGTTTGCACGCACACACACGGAAAAACGTTTCATGGCATTCCAGTATCAAATATTTTAAATCAAGAATTTTATTGCTTCTTAATCCAAGGTAAGTTTTAAATGATAACATTAAAAATTAGTAATATTTTTTTAAACTGACAGTGAGAAAAAAAAAGTGTGAATCCATTTGATTCTAGATGTCAACACTGTTGAATTTTGAATTTTCATACCTAAATTAAGCAATATTTAATTAAATATAATGCTGTCCTGTCTAAATAAACATTAAATAAAGTCATTGTTTTCACTTTATTTAGACACAGTAAATATTCCAAATGCATGTCTTGTATGACTACCATGACTAAATGTTTCAAACTTTACATTTTCAGGTATGAAATTCCAGGTCGTAAATTAGTGTCCTCCAAACTAGCTGAGAAGAAAGACCAGGCTGAGAAAAAAGTAAAAGAGGAACTACATGATGTTCTTGATATAGCTGTTACTCACGATGCATGGACTTCATTAAATACAGAAAGTTATAGTACAGTGACTGCACATTTTATTTCCAAAGATTGGGAATTGAAAAGTGTTGTCTTAGAAACACGAAAAGTTGAAGGCAGTCACACTGAGGAAAATATTAAAGAAAGCCTGTTGGCCACTCAAAGGCGATGGAATCTTCCAACACCAACTGGAGTAACTGATAATGCAGCCAATGAGATCAAGGCTTTTGATTTACTTCAATGGACTCGATTTGGTTGTTATGGTCACAGATTCAACCTTATTGTGAAAAAAGCTTTAGCTGTACCAGAACTGTCACGAATCCTTGCAAAGGGGCGCAAACTGGTGACTTTTTTCCATCAAAGCACGAGCATAAATGATTTGTTAATGAGAAAGCAGCAGTTACTACTTGACATAGGTGCTAGAGGACACAAGCTCAAGATGGATGTTCCAACTAGATGGAATAGCACTCATGACATGCTTGAACGACTGCTTGAGCAAACACCTGCTATTATGGCTGTTATCAGTGACCCAAACATAAGCAAGTCAGCAGCCGCAACATTGAAAAATTATGTCTATACATTTGACGAACAAGCATTGGTTGAAAAACTTGTGGAAGTTCTCTCACCGTTCCTGAATGCAACAAACAGTGTTTGCAGAGACAAATCACCAACCCTTCATAAAGTTATCCCAATACTTCTTAAACTTACCAAATGTAAAGAAACAAATGCTGATGATCTACCTTCAATTGCTAAACTTAAAGATGTAATGAGACAAGAACTTGACAATAGAACACAGGACAAAGATCTAGCTCTGTTGGGCTGTTTATTGAATCATACTATGAAGGATCTGGAGTTTCTATATGACAGTGAGCGAGCAGATGGACATGCTCTGCTTTTGAAGGTTGCTCTTGATATGGCTGATGTTAAAGTGAATGTCCAAGTGATGCCAGGGACTAGTGATGAACAACCTTCAGACTCATTGCCACCTCTACCAATTGCACCATCACTACTAAATGTCAGAGATGACAACACTAAAACTGTGGTTACACTTAGCCCACCAAAACAAGAAAGCAAAGGTCAATGTTGATATGGATGATGTTTGCCTTGGTGAAAGTCAACAGCCAATAACAGATGTCATCCACCAGGAGGTTTCTAGATATCTAGTTGCTGCTCCATATGATACCAATCTCACAATGTTACAGTGGTGGAAACAAAACTGCCAGTTCTACCCCCATCTTAGCTTACTAGCTCGGAAGTACCTAATTATTCTGGCATCATCAGTATCCAGTGAGATGGTATTTAGTCTGGCTGGACATCTTGTCAGCAAGAAACGGGCTTGTTTAAGTTGTGACAATGTGGACCTGATAATATTCTTAAACAAAAACATTAACTATTGGTAGTGTCAGTGTAACAAGCACAAGAAGAAACAGTATTCTGAAAAATGATTTTTGTGTTCAGCATTGCTCAAACATTACATGATTTTGCTGCTAAATAGTTCAGTTAGTTTGAAAGTTTTTGTAATTGGTGTTTTTTTGTTTTGTTTAAACTGCTTTGATTGTAGTATTAGTAACTAATGACAAGCAAGAAAAACATTTCTTTCTATACTTTAAACAATTGAAAAATCACATGAATAAAAGTGTTCTGGGGGATTGTTAAGTCTTTTAGCTGCATAAAACTGATAAGCCAAAGAAAGTTGCTTTTGAGGTTAAAGTATATATATATATATATATATATATATATATATATATATATATATATATATATATATAGAGAGAGAGAGAGAGAGAGAGAGAGAGAAAGAGAGATTAACTCCTATACATTTTATTACATTTTAAACTTTTGAACAAAGATATAACTCTGTAACAACAAAAATTAAAACTTACTTGTAGAAAGTTAGCAACCGATTATAATCGATTATCAGTAAGTTGTGTGCAACCGATGATCGATTATGAACTTCTAACCGATTCCCATCACTAATGGTGACAAATACTGGCTTCTGACAGTGATGATAATAATGAACCAGACAGAATTGAGTTACAATAATCCAGTCTGAACACATAACTGTTTTAGTGGCATCAGCTGAAAGATACTTGCAAATGCAACTGATGCGTTTCAGCTCAAGATATGCAGCCTTGCATATGTTCATGACATGTTGGTGCAGTGTGAGAGTACTGTCCAGAGTAACTGCAAGGTTTCAATTTTCATACTGACTGTGTGAATTTAATGTTAGTGTTGCTGATATTTATCATTTGAGGTAAAGGATGTGAATGAGATGGTTTTTATGTTTTAGCATGACTTTTCTTTTGCTGAAATGAGTTAAAAGGATTATAAACATGTTGAATGAAACAAGACTAAAGCTTTCCTCGATATTATTATAAGTTTATTCTTTTCATTAAAGAAAATACTTGGACATAATCTGATTTTGGCATTTCCATCTTCCATTACATTCCAGCTAACTGAAATGTAGGTTAATAGAACTTGAATATACTTTCATTTGCTTTTACAAGAATTTGAATTTAGTAAGTGAAGTCTGAATAAAGCAATGTGACTTCAATTTGCTGAAAAGACTATATGGGCTGTTAAGTGTGCAAGATATTCTTGAAAATTTGACTTCTTGTTCCTGAAAATCTGACTTCTGGTTCCAATGTTAATGGACCTTGGAACACTCCACACAACAATGTTATATAGGCAGTAAGACGGCAACTCAAATATCAACAGAAGCATCTTACATTGTGGGACTAACGGCTAAGCAAAATTGTTGCTCCCACATGCTCGAAAAATCTATCAGAATTTATCCAAAGTACACTAAATTTTGCAGTTTTTCAAGTTGGGAAAACAAATTTTGCAAGAGTAGACAGTACTAGCAACTGAAAGCGCAGTAAATAAATTACAAAATGTTTTTAAAAAGTTGTTAAAAAAGTTAATTGGCATTTTATTTACAACTTACATTTAAAGTCCTGACAGTGAGAAAGACCATGCTGAGCTAGCAGTTTTATTATAGCTGCACATCTGAAATAAGATCAGGCAGTATACTCTTGAACCCAAATGAAAAATTTCAATCATGCACCATAATAAAGGGAATTAAAAGTTCTTCTAGTAATGTAATGACTGTGGCAGTGAGCCATATTCAGTATAATTGACAGTATTTACACAGCAATGTAATGACTAGACCATATTCAGTACAACTGACAGTACTAACACAGCAATGTAATGACTAGGCCATATTCAGTACAACTGACAGTACTAACACTGCAATGTAATGATTGAGCCATATTCAGTACAACTGACAGTACTAACACAGCAATGTAATGACTAGGCCATATTCAGTACAACTGACAGTACTAACACTGCAATGTAATGATTGAGCCATATTCAGTACAACTGACAGTACTTACACAGCAATGTAATGACTGGGGTTTAGCACAAATGATAATGCTAACACAGCAATGTAATGACTGGGCCATGTTCGGTACAACTGATAATACTAACACAGCAATGTAATGACTAAGCCATGTTCGGTACAACTGACTACTAACACAGCAATGTAATGACTGGGCCATGTTCGGTACAACTGACTACTAACACAGCAATGTAATGACTAGGCCATGTTCGGTACAACTGACTACTAACACAGCAATGTAATGACTGGGCCATGTTCGGTACAACTGACTACTAACACAGCAATGTAAAGACTGGGTCATGTTCAGAACAACTGACTACTAACATAGCAATGTAATGACTAGGGCATGTTCAGAACAACTGACAGTTGTAGTAGTAGTAGGGTTTAATGCCATTTTTCAGCACAAGGTGGACTATACATAGTGGCCAATATTAATGGTAGAGGAAGAACCCGGGACGACCCATAAAGAACCACCAGCCCATGAGCTTCTGGCAAGATTTCTCACATCCCAGCATTGGTTAAATCTAAGACTCGAACCCATGCCTACAGGTGAGATTGCAGTGATCTGTAACAAATAGAGTTTTGGACCACTTGGCCCCTCCCCCCCCCCCCCCCCCCACACACACACTCACAACTGACAGTACTAACAGAAAGTAATGGACATGCTATGCTCTGTCAAGATGCAACACACTGTATATACAAATGTTAATCTTCCTGGATCAGAAAAATTGCTTAAGATCAAGACTTGTGGACCAGCAGTGTTTCAGATGTTATTGAATATTTTTTTTTAGTTTATACTGTAATGTTGCCAGTATTCTCTTTAATGTAAATTGGCCTGCAGGTCTGTTTGTTACATTTAATATTTGTTTTGATTCATTGGGAAATTGTTATTTTGTCATATGCAGAGTTTTGTTATGGAATGCTATGGGAAATTGTTATTTTGTCATATGCAGTGTTTTGTTATGGAATGCAATGATGCTAGAGTGGATGATAGTTCCTGTGCTCACACAGCATGAATATCAAAATGAAATAACCATATATTTCAATCCCATCAAATAATTGTCTCCTGTGCTTTGCAGGCATATCTAAATTTATAAAATCTTCAAATGACTTATGAAAAGCTGTTCAACATAATTATTTTTACAAAAAGCTGTATAGTGTTTCAGGTGCCTGTCATATTTATACAGATTATGTTCATCCATCAAATATGGCCACTGTTTTAATACAAGAAAGAAAAACTTTTAGATAATTTGTCTGCAAGAGAATTGGGGCAGATTTAATGGTATCTTGGCATGAATACCTTAAAATATATGTAAAATGATGCCAACCCATACCAAAATATTTCCACTTGTAATTCAAAATTTTAAAGATTCTTTTTTTCAAAGACGGATGGTATTTAGGTATGCATGGCTTTCTTGTTTGCACAGATTATGCTGTTCTAGCATTAAATATAGCTGATGTTGCCAGAACAAATTAAAAGAAACTCTAAAAATGGTTTATGAAATATGTTTAGTAGCATTTGAACAAAAATATAACTCTTTATATGAAAACCATTCAGTTTTATATAAAAGGCCAACACATCATCATGTATGGTTGCATTGCAACAACAAAAAAGACTGTCATAACTGGCTGTCATTACTAAATATAGAAAACCCTTTAAATAATTTCTAGAAAACCACTGATAGAATTTGACCAAATTTGACAGGAAGCACCCTGGTATGAAGCATTTTGGTAGATTTTATACTGATGTATATCTGATATACATTATTGCCATTTGTTTTTTTAAAAAAATAAAACATTTTTACTAGACTTTTAATTATTGCTTATCAGAAATAAGCATTCTGGCATAAAAGCCATTACCTTTTGTATAAATGAAGCCATTCCACCATTAAATATGCTTTGGCCTAGTTTGTTGTTTTGCAGTATGGCACAAGTGATTTTTTTTAGTGCTGTGTAAGTTGGAGTAAAATGCCATGGTAGCTGACTTGAGTTGATCCAATGGTAATATTTGAACCAGTACCCTTTCTGTTGCAAAGCATGTGCACAAACCACTGTACCACCTTGGCTCCTGTCTTGTACTGTGCCTCTTTTGATATGTAGGAAGCTGCATCAGGCCAATTTTTCATGTGTATTTCCATCCAACCCCACAGAAGGGTCAGATATTGTCACCATTACTTAACAAGACCTGTCAGTTTGTACAATGTATACTGATCTGTTGTATGATAGGGATAAAGATATTCCACTCAACCCCTCCACAAGTGTTGAAATGTTTTGCAACTACTTTTATTGAAGAAATTTGTTTATAGTAGGCTCGCTACAGACATAAGATTCTTGTAGTTGACTGTGGTAAATGCCAGTCCAGTGAGTGATCTCAGGCCCAGTGAGGCCTCTTGGTAGACAAGTGTTGGTATGGACTTTTATTTTCAGAATCATAATGCAGTGTGATAAGATTGAGTGTAATAAAAAATGTTTTGAATTTCAGGAGATCATGTCAGAGTTGCCAGGAAATGGCCCAATGCCAATGGATGATGAGGAATTTGAAAAGAACCTGAAGGAGATCATGGAAGACGTCCCCAACCTTAATGATTCAAGCAACACTGTACAGAGTGGTTCTCCTCAGAAAATTATGACTCAATCAGCTTATGCAGGCAGTGTTAATAGTTATTCCACTATGAATAGTTCCAGAGGCTTCCAGCAGAGTCAAATGTCTAGATCTTACACTGCCCCTGGTAAGATTTTTAAAAATGTTTAAACCAAGGCTAGAAATATATCATTTTTTGTTTGCTTTTATTTGAGATATTTGCCATAGAATCACACAAATATTCAAATTATTTTTCTCGAAGAGTACCAAGTAGTCTTTGCAAGCTAAAAAATTTACATTGACAAACAAAATTTTGGTTTGTTCTTGACTTTTCAACAAGGACTTCTTAATGGCTGGTATGCTGCTGCTGTAATACAGTCTGAATTAGTGAAGTAAATTATTAGATATTTATGTGCTGTTCTTTTTTTTTTTGGTTTTGATACTGGAATTTCTTAAAAACACATCAACCCCATGTTCCTTATGTATGATCATAAAGCTATACCCTACTTCCAATCTTTAATATCAACATCACATATGACATATCAAAGTGATTGGTTTTACATAAAAAGGTTTTAGATTTAGCAGGGTTCGTACGGTCTTTGAAGGTCTTTGAGAGTTTGGGAAAAATGAGGTAGCATTTTCAAGGCCTTGAAAGTTTGGGAAAATCGAGCATATTACCCTGAGGTCTTTAAAAGTCTTTGAAAATTGAAATAAACCCAAAAATTTTAATTTCTTTCCAGAAAAACAAATAAAATTATCCAAGGTTGATTCAGATGTAATCTAGTTATCCTGGTTTCTTTCGTTTGACCAGTTCAGTTTCATTGCCACCGCCACAAGAAAAGAGGCTTTGTTTGTCCAACCAAAGTTGGCCTCCGCGGCGACTTCAATAACACATGCACTCTTCATCAAAGCAAGACGGCTACACACTTCATCAAAGGAAGTCACAAGTAAAATTGCCTAAGGTCGTTAGCTTCGGATGTAGCTGGTTTTCCTGACTTCTTTCTTTTGATGAATCGTTCAATTTGATTGGACGAGTCCATCTTTGGCCAATCAAAATATTCTTTACACTAATTCACTCTACGTAGAAAGTGCTCGAAAGTAACACAATCGAGGATTCAAAATTTGTTCACTTGATTTACATCTTCAGTGTTTAAAAATGCCAGGTCTTTGGTCTTTCAACGATATCTGGCTTGAACAAGAGAAATACAAGGAATGGCTGCAAAAGGATAAATTATGTAAACGAAAGATGTTTTGTACATTGTGTAAAAAGACGAGCAACTTGGCTTCAATAGGAGAAGGAGTCCTTGCAAATTAGTAACTACATACTGTTCATTTAGTGGAACGAAGATGCAGAAGTATAAGCTATTGGTAATTTTGGGCAAAATAATGTTTATTCATTAACAGGGTTCGTACGGTCTTTGAAGGTCTTTGAAAGTTTGGGAAAAATGAGGTAGCGTTTTCAAGGCCTTGAAAGTTTGGGAAAATCGAGCATATTACCCTGAGGTCTTTGAAAGTCTTTGAAAATTGAAATAAACCCCCCAAAAATAATTTCTTTCCAGAATCACAAATAAAATTATCCGAGGTTGTTAGATTCAGATGTAATCTAGTTATCCTGGTTTCTTTCTTTTTATGACCCGTTCAGTTTATTGCCGCCGCAATAACAAAAGAGGCTTTGTTTTGTTTGGCCATCCAAAGTATGCCGCGGCGGCGACTTCAATCACACATGCACTCTTCATCAAAGCAATACGGTGCCGCTACAGACTTCATCAAAGGAAGTCACCAATGAAATTGCCCAAGGTCGTTAGCTTCGGATGCAGCTGGTTTTCCTGGCTTCTTTCGTTTGACGAATAGTTCAGTTTGACTGGACGAGTCCATCAGTTTTAGCCAATCAAAATGTTAATTACACTAATTCTACGTAGAAAGTTCGCGAAAGTTATACGCTCGAGAATTCAAAATTTCTTCATTCGATTTACATCGTCTGCAAGTTCAGTGTTTAAAAATGCCAGGTCTTTGCTCTTTCAACGATATCTGGCTTGAACAAGAGAAGTACAAGGAATGGCTGCAAAAGAATAAGTTATGCAAACGAAAGGCGTTTTGTACGCTGTGTAAAAAGACGATCAACTTGGCTTCAATGGGAGAAGGAGCCCTTACAAGTCATGCCAATGGTAGGTTGCAAATTAGTAACTACATGTTCATTTAGTGGAACAAAGATGCAGAAGTATAAGCAATTGGTAGTTTTTGGAAAAATAATGGTAATTCATTACTCGTCGGGTATAAAATAAGATCGTTTAGTTTGATGATTTGGGAGATAATAGCAAAAGAGGGCCTGTTTAAATTTACTTCTACCGTCGGTTTATTTAACACGTTTGAGGAACAAAAATCATTTTCGAAAAATTTGTTCTACATAACAATATTCCTTGATTTAATACAGAAACATCCATTGTAATAAATTAAATTCACGGATAAACAGTTTCAGAGTGCGCATGCGTACACTATATTAGAGTTAAACAAGAGTTCTTGTTCTTGAATTGCGAGTATAAAAAAAAAGAAAAAAAAAAAAAAGCCTCAACGAAACAAACAGGTTGCTATATATAGAACCTGTTTTGTCCAGTACTTTGAAGTGCGTGAAATATTACTAAATTTAAAGATGTTTATTACAAAAAATGGGGAAAAACATGTCCTGGGCTGACCCTGGACTTATGCAATCAGGATCAGACAAGGAAAAGGGAGAAACAAAACTTCGTAGGATCCTAAAAATTATGTGTGAGGCAGGAAGAGAAGTAGAGTCCCGATGTGATTTAATATTAACTCAGTACGGAAAATTAGTGGATGAAGTTATCCAATCGGACAATCATCCATTGAAATGCTTCAGTAGAACAGATGACAGACTTGATGAAGTGTTTTATTCTGTCCTTTCCAAAAGAAATGAATATGTTGAACTTTGGAATGTTCTCCAGAAAATGTTGTTGTTATCACATGGGCAGGCAAGAGAGAGGATTTTTTTTATCAACAAACAGGTATCTGTTGAGAACCTCAGCAGAGAAAGCCTCAGAGCTCAAAGGTTAATCATTGACACAATGAGAAAAGCTGGTGGACCTTTGGAAATCATCATTAGCAATGAAATGATGACATATGCCTCCTCTGCAAGACATAAGTACCATGCCTATCTGGATAAGAAGAAAGCAGAGGAGAAGGATGAGAAGAAAAACCCAAAAGGAAAGAAACGGGAGTTGGCATTGGATGAAGTGGAAGAACTTAAAGCCAAAAAGCTGCGTCTTGACGCTGACATTGCCAGCCTACATGCTTCCTCTGTACAGAAAGCAGAAGAGGCAGAATTAAAAGGACTCATTGTGCTTGTCACAGAGTCAAATGCTCTTAGGAGAAGAGCAGAGGAAAAGATGACAGTGGTGGCATCTCTTTCCAAAATGATTAAAGAGAAAAAAAGCAAATAAAATAATGCATTTAAAGCAGCGCTGATGTCTTTTAAGAGAACAATTTATGTTGTATTAAATCTGACACGTATGTTACATATTTCTGGAGAAAAAAAACAACAAATGTTAACCTATTTTCTAGATCATTATAATGCAATTTTAGGCAATTAAGTATAGTTTGACTTTAATCAGTAAAAAATATTGTGGTATTTGGCATTCGTTGTTTTCTCTTATAACCTGTATACACAATGTTAGCAAAAATAGGTCTTGGAAATCTCTGTTTGTGGTCTTTGAAAGTTTGGGAAAAGTCTTTGAATTTATCAGTCATAGTTGAGTATGAACCCTGATTAATCTTTGGGTATAAAATAAGATATTGTTTAATGTGATGATTTGGGAGATATGGCAAAAGAGGGCCCGTTTAAATTTACTTATACTGTCGGTTTTTTTAACACGTTTGAGGGACAAAAATCATTTTCGAAAATTTTGTTCTACATAATAATGTTCCTTGGTTTAATATAAAAACATACATTGTAATAAATTCAATTCACGGATATAGTTTCAAATTGCGCATGCGTACACTATAGTAGAGTTAAGCAAGAGTTGTTGTTCTTGAATTATGAGTATATTAAAAAAAACGTGTACTGTAAAGCTTTAACTGTAAGAAGTCAAGTCATTTGATTAGGTAAATAAAAAAAAAAAGAATTATAAAAACGTATTTCCAGTTGATGGAATATCCCCGTTTCTCATTGCCGACCCTCGACTTTTTCCCCCAATGGTATTTTAAAAAAAACTAATAAATAATTAAAATCACATTGCCGAAATTGATTTGTGTATCTATAGTCTGACTATATATCCCCATTTTTTTGTACCCCTATCGATTTCAATAACGAAAATAATTAAATGATAAAAAGTGCACAGAACTAAGTCAACTGAATCATTGATTTATAATTTCTAACCTGAATGTGACCAGAATGGCACTAACATACATGCCAACCATTACGCTTTTGGCGTAATCATTACGCTTTTTCCCACTAAATTCCGCGTTACGCGTTAACATTTATAGATTACGCTTTTTCGATATATCCATCTTGCAAAAAAAAAAATATTTTTTTTTTTCGTTTTTATTAGCATTACTTTATATTTTACATACTGTTTTATTTTTAATTAAAAAATACCCTGCTTCTACATAACTACGATATACGAGTATACTTGTCCGTGGACTTTCCTAATATTCATGTTCTATTTATAGCAGCTATCATGTTACTAAGATACTTTCAAACTTTCGACCTCATATTCTATTTATAGCGGCTTAGTGAGGAGAGAACAGACTGGTTTCTATTTTGTTTAAATCATTATGCACGTACTCTTTGTTCTAATTTTGTATAGTGCAGAACCAGTCTAAAAGTTTTTTTGCGCTAAAAAGTATTAAAAAATTGAAAGTTTGGGAAAAGTCTTTGAATGTATCATCCATTGTTCAGTATGAACCCTGTGTAGGTATATAATGATTCAGATTATGTAGACTTTTGGCTCATGTTAAAAATGCAACAGAACATGGTCATATCAGGAGAAGTTCTTCATATCAACTTGCTAGAAATTAAGGCTATTCTCAGTGCTTGTAGGAATCAATATTCATTCCAAGACTGTCTTGGTTATGTTGGACAACTCAACAATGGTGACTTCTTAAGCAAACTGGGATGGGGGAGTCACTGGATCTTGCATTTTGATATGGGAATACCTCCATTGGTGTACCCAGCAGCAGATGCACCATCAAGTCTGACACTTTCTATACAATGTTCCAATTGACTCGCTATCTTGGCCAAATGCTTCTCATGTAGTGAAAACACCTTGGAGTGTATATGGATCTTTGTGTGATCTCCATCAGTTTTAATTTCAATTTTGGTCCAATTTTTTTAGGACATACGAGTGCAGGATAATTTTAATATGACGCAGTCCAGTGGGACAAATCATTGGTAAATGAAAAGATCAGCTAAATCAGATGACAGATTTACAAAGGTAGATGGTGGTGACTCTTGACCATACTCAAACAGCCCAGATCATCATTTTTCCATCCATGCCTAGAGATGCAATGCCTTCATACATGGCACTTATTCAGACCAGGAGGTGTAGAAAGAAGCTTGATTCTGCATATGAGGGGGAGTGGCTGGTGTTATTTCCATGTCAGTAACCATTCCCAGATGGTCAACTTTTTTTCTTTTTATCAAGAGAATTAAGGGATTTTTTTTTATTCCAATACATTCAGACATTTGGAAAGAAAGACACTGATCACAACAAGGACATTCTGACCAGCTGAATAATTTTAATTGAGCCTGACCACATTCACTGTTCCCAAAGTGGAACCTGTCATGGATTTTCATATTGCTCAACATGTATAATTTTGACCCCGTTATCTACCACCATGCTAAACTTTCTATCATAAAAAAAACACATTTCCTGATAGCCTTTGTTTTGGCATCAATGATGCAACCCAAATTTGTTGCAAATAACTGCTGTCCACTGGTAAAAAGAAACATTGAACATTACCACCACTCTCTTCAATTGATTCCTGGGATAGAAGCGAAATTATTGGACTGTTGGAATCTACATGAAACTTACGAAGAACATACATTCAGGATGCTAGATGTTATTTTTGCTACAGTTAAGGCAGGAAAGCATGGTATAACCCCACAAGGCGAAAACTTTTCTTTGGGGGGGTTATGAAGTCTGTGTACTTAGACCTCACAAAGGACAAGGTTATGAAATTCAGGTGATCTCAATGGCATTCAGGTGTAACATCTGAATCAAGGCATTGTGGAGTCACTGGGCTGTATGCTCAGTCTACTTTTTCCAGCTTCTACTTGCATCATATGTCCATGCAATGATCTGAGTGTGGTCAGGTCTCTGGATGCTGCCTAAACAGTCACCATGCCAGCCACACAAATGACAGCATAGCATTCTACTTAGGTATGGCATGTCATCTTTCACCAGATTTGCCTGAGAAATTTATTCTCTTCCATTTAGTAATTACCTTATGTAGGAGCCCACAGGGTCCTCTTTTGCACACATAAGTCTTAAGAGTGTGCTAATTAACATTTGGATAATTTCTTTCTTGTAGCAGAACATTTATTACTGTCCTAAATGTTGACAGATGCTCAATAATTCCTCTTATTCTCATAATGTTAATGTGATTAGGTAATGTATTTTATGGAGAAAGCAGATTTTTTAGTCAATTACATTTCTGAAAAACTGCTGATCTAGTCAAATTAATAGTAAACCTTCCCACCCTTTCTCACAATTGTAAGCATCTTGTCTCATAGATTGCTTAACAAATTAACCCCTGGAGGTTTTTGCTGTTTTCGCATGAAATCTGAGTAGGATACACATTTTGGAGACTATTTCTTAATACATCGACAACCAAGCAATTTCTCATTAGCCTAATGCCTAGTTGTGTGAGCAGAAGGTGAACAGTTGGAGTTCTTTTTTTTCTTTTCTTTTTTTTCCTCAACGGACCCACCATTTTTGTATGGAGACCAGACCACTTTTTATTAAAACTGCCCACCTTATCCTACTTTTTGCACAGGTTCAACTGTCCATGTGCAGTTCAGACCAGTCTGCCTTAGATCTGAGACCATAAAGTCTAAACTCTGGACACAAAATTGAATTCCGACTAAATTAATTAGGTTTTTCTGCCGTATTTTGTAGTGCAAATAAAACATCCAGATTATTTGATATCATTGTAGAGCTAAATCTGTCTACTTTTCTATAGTACCTCCCACTTTAGTGTATCATACATGACCTTGATGCCCCAGAGATTGGCAGTAGTCTACTCTCTCCTTGCCTGTAAACACAGTGCCACGGGTTAATGTGTTAAGGTAGAAACTGACTACATTTAGGTTCCAGGTTGCCAACTAAGAGGAGCTAATTAAGAGTTGCTTCCTTTTGTCAATAACATGTACACGTAGACACACATAGTTTTTTGCATCTGTAGGAAAGATGGTTTCTAGATGTAACAGAAAGCCATTTTTAAAACACTTGGTCTTAGAAATATATTTTAGCCACTACATATTTGGCATGCATTCAGCCACATTATTTACAATTTGCAAATACTGTACTCAGGTTCCAATACTACTGAGAAATAAGAGAAAAAGTCTGGAATTTTTTTAAAAAAATTTCCCAACCATGAAAAGTCCTTGAATTTTGCAAATATTGAATAAAGTCGGGAAAGCCAGTGAAATTTCCACCACCACTTGAAGCCCAAAACATTTACGTGATCGAGTTGTAACTAAACTGATCACGAGTTAAATTTATTGATTTCTAACCATAATATTCAGAGGGTGCAGTTTTGATCACTTTGGTGCTTGCAATAAACTATATGGTGAATCAGTCCAAACGCTCAGTGGATTAGATGCGTCTATGAGATTTTCATTTTCAAAGTCAGTTTCATGTCTGTATCTTTCCTTTCATAGAAGGTATGAAAACCATTCTAACATCACAAGAGCCCAACATGGTGGCAAAGTGTAGCTGCTTACCAGATGGCCTAGCAAACTTTAAACGTTATTAGATTGAGTGATACATGCATGAAATCAATATGAAAATTACTTATTTTCTAAGAAATTGTGAGTTTTAAAATCATTATCTCTTTAATCTGCTGAAAAACAAAATAAAACTATGGCATTGATGAAATGTGACCTGGTACTCCCAATTTGCATTGCTAGTCACACGAGGACACAATCTTAACAACACACATTTTCAAATGTTATAGAGAAAGAAAAGAAAACATATTAAGTAAAAGTTGTTTACTGGTTTTAATAAAGATACAAAAAATGAAAAAACACAAAATTTTCCATATTTATATATACTGAGAACAACTATTGGAGTTTTGTTGTATCACATGAATAGCGTGTGGACATATGCTCTCTGCTTGATAAATCAGTCTGGCCATATATATATATATTGCTATAGAATTCTTTACAATTAAAGTATGTACTGGCAGCCAAAATTTCAACTTAGAAATTCTGTGTTGAATAAATAAATAAATCATATAAATAAATAAATAATCAAATATATCTCGAATCTATGCTGTTATTATCTTGACAGCTGATGGTAACAAACACATTCATTTATAAATTTGATCCTTATAACTATGTACTGACAGCCGAAATTTCAGCTTAAAAATTCTGTGTGGATTTTATAACCAATAGATAGATCTTTATTAAACTAAATGAACAAAAAAAAAGATTATACATCTACCTCATCTGGTTCAAAAGTTATGGGTAAAAATCTTCATAAAATGCTGTGATTTTCTTCAACATTGCTTTACATATCAAAATCATAATCTGATGCCGCTTCAAGTTCAACTGCTGAAGAAAAGGTCCGACATTACGTTTCTCCAAGTCATGGGTTGCACTGCGGTTAAGAAATAACAAAGCATCTGATTCAGAAATAGATTCTAATTTTGCTCCAGCAGCAGCTTTCAGCACATGATGCATCTCCTTCTGCAAATTTGTATGCCTAAGATCATCTTGACACGAGGCTGAGTAAATCTTTTCAAAAAGTTCTTGAATTTGATCGGAAGTGAAAGGATAGGACTATATTGAATAAGGGCCATTTTCTGCCCCTTCGCCAAATGTCCTTATCTTATGTATACTGTACATATGAGATGGTTAACATTTATTTCTGACATCAGTTTTGTGTTCACGTGTCCGTTGCCATGGTTATGGGGTGTCAAAACACTATAATAAAAGACATGAAAAGTATTCATATTTTCCTATTACTTATCATAGATACCTCTTTATCAAGAACTATTCACTCAGTTTTAAATTTTGCAATATGAATTCATTTTAATTTTGGGTTATAAAGCTTTTTAATTAAAATTTTATTTCTAAAACTATACCAAATTGATCTATAAAAGGCAAAAGCAAAACTATATATATATCTAACATATACATCAACTGAATACTACACCTAAATTACATTGACAAAAAAGGTACTTAACCTTAAAAAATACAAATTGTTCAAACATGAAATATTGATTAACATTATTTGACGATGTTTAATTGTATTGAATTATTTGAATTATTGTTTAATATTACTGAAAGATAATAATATATTAGATGCACCGACAGGGGCCAATATGTTCGCTTCATCACCAAATATATTGGTTTGTTACCTTCACTGGGAATGACAAGTATTCTTTATGTATCCTTATACTTTCATGGCAATATATCACACACACACACATAAGCACGTGTTTCAATCTATAGCAGAAATTAAAATAAATACCTTGAGATCCATACCCCTTGATGTAGCCTCTATACATGATCCGTTTATGAACTATATATTTGTCCGCATATTAATGCGAATGCCAAGCAATATTTAATATACCTTATACCAACACTTTTGCAATTTTTTCATACTTTTGTGAAATATGAATGATAAAGGGTAAATTGACCACCACCAACCAAACACCAAAAATGCATATATTGTAGGCCTAATGTTTAGCAGCACAATCGATAATGGCGCGAACGCACTTTATTAATATGCCAAGGAAGCACAATAGTCTATTTCAAATTCTAAACGAATGATCACATGATATTAGTCGACTATCATAAATACACTACCTAGTCCGTAACTAAGTTGTGTTAAAATAAGTGCAAAAAAGGCAACAATACTAACCGCATCAGTGATTATATATTAGTTTTAAATATAAATATACTGATAAATCTACACTTTACAAAATTGGCAATTCTAATATTCCCAATTGCAGTGTTCTTTAAATATAGAATATGGACATTTATAAAAAAAAGAAAACACTATTGGTTTAAAAGTTTTACTAAATGGTTAAAAATGTTTTAGAAATAATAAAAATGGAAGGTTTTGCGTAAATGACCTCACAGCTGAATATATTAATAAAAACACAACATCATGTATCCCAGTTTACTCTCTTTCTATCTCTCTCTCTCTCTCTCTCTCTCTCTCTCTCTCTCTCTCTCTCTCTCTTTGAAACATATTTAAAACAAATAAATTACGGTGGCTGATATGATATAAACATAGAACAAAGAATACAAGAAAGAAATAGACTATATGTATTGCACTTAACACCATATGCAGCTTTTTTAAACTAGCGTGGGAATACAATATTAAACTCGTGACATACAGTTTTCTGTCATTCGAAGGGATGTGCACATTTATACGGAACTATTGTCTATAATGACCAAAAGGCAACGCTCATTTTATTATTCACTGCGAATGCCATTAGCCAGAACCTAGCCTACCACGACGGCGATTTACAGTGTACAAAAATCGGACGTTGTTGGATGAATGCAACTTCCATTCAAACTTGGGAGGAAATCCCGTTTGCAGCCATCATGAACGTAAAGTAAAGATTAATGAAAAGTCATGGTAAGTATTTAGGATTTTTTTCATTGATTCAAAATCTCTCTCTCTCTCTCTCTTTCTCTCTCTCTCTCTCTCTCTCTCTCTCTCTCTCTCTCTCTCGTCTATTCAAGTCATTTGCATGAACGTAAAATTGGGGCTCTCGATGGGGGCATTGAAGAAATTCACATAATTATAGACATATTGGAACGAATATAAAAAACGTTAATTGAATATATGTTCATATAAACCATTAAAGTAAAGATAGTTGCATTAATAAAAAAAACTATTATAACTTTAGGATTCAAAATCAAATTTTGTGCACATATATTTTAAGTAAGTTATCCTATACATGTGCACTATTTGTAGGCCAACATGCATGTCCGTATTCCTACGCATCAACGCTTGCCAATTTAACATTTGACCCCGAAAAGAGACCCCAAGGTAGGTGGCCAGAATTTTTCAGTAACACTATTTCCATTGATTATTATATGGGCAACATACTTATCACAAGAAAGTATGATGTACTCAGCTACACCTTTTCCATTTTATATAGACAGAACAGTGCCATGACTGCACAGTCATCAAAGATAAAAAAATTACTGAAAACCAAGCTAGTCAGTAAAACACCAACAAAGTACAAACAAAATGAAAATTATGTCTTATAAGTATATCTGTTATATTCATTTGATTGTGGAATGTATTATCATTCTCGCTTTCTCATCACCCAAATGACATGTGATAATGATATAAACATCTTGATGTTGATGAAAATTTTAATTATATCGAAAAATATATTTAAACACATACACACATACAGACATACATACATACATACATACATACATACATACATACATACATACATACATACACATATATATATATATATATATATTTATATATATCCAGATGATTACTGATGAGGGTAGTGTTCACGCCATAGCAATCGCTCCTCAATTGATTCCCCATTATTTCCACCTTCTGGAATAAATGATGCATCCTTAAGATGAGAAGTTAATGATTTTCTCTTTGTCAAGTCATCATTTTCCCATCTTTTGTAGCCCAGAAACCATATAACACTTGACATGTGGGCACAACACTCTACAACTCGAGCACCAACCTTGCAGGTACAGTACCATCCTTTGATGGGATCCGTGTCATCATTAGGCTTGTATTGGATCCACAGTGAATGTGTTTTATTTCTGGAGTGGCGAGACTGGATTTTTACATGTAACAGACCTGGAAAATCCATGCATAGCATAACATCATAAAGACCCTGATCTGTGAGATGTTCATGTGTATAGTTTGGAGCCTGTTTGACTTGATAAATCCCCATTGTGATATAACGCAGGTAATCAACTGAGAGCCTGGGGAAATCAGTCAGTTCATCAGTGGATGCATCCATCTTAAAATAGATTTTACTTTTATTAATCAAATTATTTTCTTGAACTAGAATTTGTACCCTGTTCGGTTCCTTTGCTTTTTCAACCATCCTTCTTGCAGTTACAGTTGTTGATGGATCCATGTTGGCCAGTGGTGGTCGAAATTTATTCATTATTCCACAGATAATTCTAAGGAAGTCACCAATATGCGGAACAAGGGTATTTGGCACTACTTTGTCAAAAAACTTCCACTGTTTCACTCGTGCATTTACGCTCTCTACTACCCATTTCACCTTTGTGACCAGTCTTGAAGTGTTAGCATCTTCTGTTGAATGCTGCTTCTGTCCTTTATGTAAAAAAAACTGGCATTTCAACTTTAAATCCATGTTCCTGTAGGAAATCTACTGAGTCACGGAACCCCCTGTCTACAACAAAAACATCACCCTCCTGTAACCAAAGAGTTTATAAATATACCACACTCTACAAAAGACTGGGTAATGGCACAGACTGGCATTTCAGATTTTGTTAGAAATAAATTAATTGAACATGATGATTTTATACCATTTAACAAACTGTCACATCTGACATAAAGTGTTATATAACTCTCATTTATGGTTATTATTCATTATATTGCAACAATTCACTCAGGCAGTCTTATTTATTATATATTGGTACTCGAAGCCTGCAACTTCAACCCACTCAGGTTGTAGGGATGCAGCCTGAAACAGATTGTATGTAGAATATTATGTATTAATTGTCATAATTAATTTATTTATATAATAATTTTATTGTGTATTAAGTTGTGATGTATAACAGAAGCCAACATTTTGTACTTCTAAATTACTTTGGTGTGAATATATGTTAACTTATGGTTAATAAGTACCCCCCTTTGTTTATTTCCCTTACAAAAAAAAAAATTATGTTGGTTTTATTTTAGTACTATTTTACTTCTGCTTTTATTATTTATTATTAATAGTAGTAGCAATATTGATATTCAAGCAAGTTTTACTTTGAATAAAATAGTTTCACCTGTAAATGTTTTTCCATTATAGTTTTGATTTTTTTTTTTATTATACCCAAGTAGTAAGTTGTGCATTATTTTATAGTGGTTTTGAAAAATGAGCTGTGAAAATTTTATTTCAAGCTGTAAATTCACAGCTGTTGATATTGTGGATATTAATTCTATACAAAATTTTTTTATAGAAAATAAGGAGTTGTGAACTTGGTTCAACAATTTGATGTAACAACCACTATACCGTTTGAGCTATTGAAACTTACGTTCTCGCGGCTATATATCATGCAGATGACAAGTTGCTGTTTGCATAGTTAATAGTTTAATTTTACATTACTATTGTTACTTTATGAAGAATGACTCAGCAAAATTTAATGAAAAAATACGCCGGTTGTAAACGTTAGTTCCAGCAGAATATTGACTGATTCATTTAGATTACATTTACGGAACTACATTGTAATAGTGAATTAACAGTTAAAAACATAATGTTATCAATGGGTATCGTGATTAAACAGAAGAAAAAACTGTTATTATTGTATAAAATAAATAATATATTTACCCTATTTTTAAAAGTATCCTTTTGTTTTGCCAAATATTGGCAACGTCAAAATATAATTTCATTGAATTTTTTCCTCGCGTAGTCTTTGTTTACATATAGTTTCCAATGCCCCTTCAGCACCTCTTTAAAAATCCCGTTCTCTAGGCAATTTATAAAAAGATTAAGAAAGAGAGAAAAAAATGGATAATATTGTGTTTAAATTATCGGAATCGTTATTATTCCCTGATCTTTAAAAAAATATAATAATGAATGAAATAATATAGCGCACTCTAGAAATGCGGGTCTAATTGTTCACGCGTAGCGATATTTCGGCAGCTACGGTGCAACAGCTACAACAACGACGAAGATACTTAGCCAGCCAAATTCACGAACTTTTTCATTTTTAATGATTAGTGCAAACGTGAACACGTAAATAAATTTTATAACTTAACATTTTGAATAAAAATGAACCAAGCATTGTAAATATCTTGTCTGATCAAGCCTGCTCTGATATTTTATTTCTAGGTTAAAGTTGCTCAAAAGTAGTAATTTCTCGTAAATTTCCCATACCAGACCATGTTCAAAGGTCATGTTTAGGTATGAAAAAGAAATCTATATGTATATTTAATGCATAATATGGTAATTTATACATCTAATAATGTAATGAGACACAGAGTTGTGATCTTTACAAGAATTTTTTTCACCATAAAAAGGGGGGCAGAAAATGGCCCTTAATCAATATAGTCCTTTACTTTAAAGCTGATGGAGCTGGATCAAAAACTTACAGCTGATGACATCTTGCTCTTGATGCTCAGGGGCTATTTTTCTCCTTTTGCCCTTTTTAATCAACCATCTAGGCATACAGTGGAAGTCCTGATTCTATGTAAAAGTGCAAAACAGCACAGTTAATAATTTATAAGACCAGTGCCATGTTTGGGAAACTGAATTTTTTTCTTCCAGTTTGAAACTTATATATGTTATTTATTTTTGTATATTATAGATAGAGATCTTCAGGTCATAGAAATTTATATGGTTTTATCTTTGTGAGCATGTTATATTGTTTTGTTTGACCAAAATTTTTTTTATATATACATAACACCAAATGACATTAATTGGGAGGTTGGAAATGTGTTGTTTGTTTTTTTTAATTTAAAAAGAGACAGACATACAGAGATTAATTACTACTTGTGCATGATAATTAACTTCCCAGAGATACCAACTAAAAATAACAAGGAAACTTCGACCAAGAAATATTTAGATACAGACAGAAGAGATAGCATCATAAGAGAGAAACCAACTTCCAGTTTATAAACGGCCAATAAATGTGAGGAAATGAGCAAAGAAACAAGCACTACACAAAATATTTATGAACAGAATGATTAATTATTCACTCATTTTACGAATTCATCATATCAATATAGGTAGTTGTTATTTATTAAAATAAAAACATTCTTGCAACCTCGGAATGCAAGATACGTTAACACATGGCAATTGTAAACTTCCAGGTGCAGTGTACACACACAGTTAATTGACGATTATCTTATTAAATCCATTAAAATTAAAATTAAGAAATGCATAGAAATATTCAGAAATGTTTATAAAAGCAAGAAAAACAATACTTACCAATGTGCTGTTGCAGTTTCTCACAAATGAGACCAAAATCAGGACCACGTGTTGATGTGAAGTCAGCCATGTAATTCAGAATCACCTCACAGTGCACAACTCAAAATTTTTTAATATGACCTTGCGGTTTGCACGCTTGCGATTTGCTGCCTTTAATGGGATCTCGAAGTCATGCATATCATTAAATTCAGTGGAAATTGGGCTATCCAGCGCATACAGGTATCATATCTTAATTTTTTAAAACGGCTGAGATATTTAGCCAGAAAAATGAACCTGTTTTTTTAATGCTTACCAAGTAAATTTAGTTTAAACATATACCGTATTTTCACGCATATAACATGCGCGTTTGTACAATCAGCACAAACCCCCGGCACGGTATATGCGTAAGCATGTTATCCCTTGGGGTTTTTTTTACATCCAAAAGCGCATCGATGAATTTCAAGCAACCACCCTAATAAACTGGTGACAATTAATAAAAGATTTCTTTCATACCCATACATTATAAATGAGGTTTATTTAAATCTTTAAGTAGAAAATAAATAATTTGAAGTTGACACCGTGTTGCGCCGCATTCGAGTCTGTATGTTCTTGTATGTAATGAATATCTTTTATTTACACGAGGCATACGCTAACTTGCTTGATAAGAATATATTTCTTGTAATTTCTATATAGGACAAAAACCGATAATCAGTTTTAAAACCTATATTAACATTCCTATACCGGCAAGTGTGCATTCCACATTTCCAGTCGGAAATTAGCGGAAACCAGTAAATACACATAGTTTTATAGCAGTTGCTATTTCGCCTCTGTTTACATGAAAAATATTACAACATGGCATTTATGACTGTACCGGTAATACCAGTATTTATTATGAGCAGAAAGAGATAAAGGCGCCGGCGTTAAATCGCTAGATCGTGAGCAAGAGACGATACACAGCCTCGTAACGCGTATCAGATGATGTACCTCTGGCAGTCCTGTGTTCCGGCAGGCCTGTTTCGGTTGCCGTGCTGTATATGCATGGGCATGCAATCCAAGATATTTTTTTACACAAAAACGGAATTTCCGTGCGTTATCTGCGTGTGCACGTTATATGTGCGAAAATACTGTACATTTTAAACTTATTTGAAAATAAAGACGGTTCACTGCTCTACAGTGTGGTGCTATTTTTAGGTCTTGACCCAGTGACTTTGGAGTTTAAATGGAATTTCCCTAGCGAATGCAATATTTCTTGTGTTTACTGTGAGGCACTGAGCGAACTGAATCCTGCCTAACAGTGAAACTGTTGCTTTTTTATATGCAGATTATATGCAGATTACTATCCGTTCACTTATTTTCATCAGCAAACCAAACAAACAGTTAAAAAGAGCAAGAAATGAACTTTATTTCAGCATAAATTGTATTATTGCTGGTTCATCTAACAATGATGATATGGCTGGTAGAAGATGATCATTTTTATGGAGCTCTGTCGAAAGTGCTACACATCTAAAGGGAGGCTGCCAGTACATAATTAAAGATTTGAAAGGAAACAAAACACATAGCAACATAATGCAGGTCAGCGACAGTGAAATTACTTGACATGCTAATTTATAGGAATATAATCAAACTTGTTTTGTGTGATACATTTTATGGTTTTGAACATGATCATCTTTTCTGACTTTGATGAGAGTCTTGAAAGAAAAACATCTGTAGATTTAGAAAATGCATGTTTTATAATCAAACTGTTCTTTAATTCCATTCAGTAATGGTCATTTGTGAACTTTGAAAAAATTAATTTCATCCAGGAAATGACCAGGAAATTTATCATTAAAAAAGCATGGTAACCATGTGTAGTAGGCTTATTCATAGCTGCCAGCCCTCGCGATTTTGGCGTGAATTTAACAACATTTTCAGTGGTTCATGGATTCATGCTGCATGCATAATTCCCATATTCTCGATTATTTTTAATATTTCATAAAATAATTGATTTCCTGTTAAGCTTTAGGCATGATATTGGCAGTTGCTAACACTGTCCAGTACTTCTGGTCACAACATTAGTGAACTATAACGGATTGGTAGAGTTAGCAAGCACTTTTGCATATTTTAATCTATATATGACTAGTTTTACAATGCTTTTAAGAGAAACTGGGGCCTAGCTGGAATTTTGTTCTGTGCATGCGCCTCAACCCACTGATTTGAATTACCGTTTGACAATGCATCATGCAAATGTCTTCACCACAAAGGAAGAAGATAGTCCTGTCTCGTCAATCCGTATTGAAGACATAACAAATGCTATGATTGCAATTTTGGAGAAAATAAGTCATATTCTTATCAGTTTCATGCAGGTATATCTCAATGAAAGGTTGATAAAGTTTGCTGGGCCAGCTAGTAAGTGGTTACACCATGCCAACACAAATGGTGTGGGCAAATTCCAACTTTTCAATAGGGAATGGACCCCAACATAAATGACCAAAATTCAAAAATGATGTAGCAGCGGTCAGATGAAACTTCGACTTGGAAAAAGAAACATATTGCACAAAAACTACAGTTTTGTTTGGAATCTACCCAAAATTTGCTGTGCATTCAGTAATTGAATACCAATATACATCATGCCCTTTGCACGCTATGTGCCACAAATGTTAGCATTGGTTTGGTGACAGAGACGATGTGAGGAAGCACGTTGGTAGCAAAAAGCACATAAAGGTTGGGAATATTAAGAACTTTCAGCAGATTTCATGTCTGGAATATTTGAAGCCATCGACGAAAGAACTACATGGTACCAACACTGCAGCATTGTTTGAGAGTTTTTGTGTCAAACATAATCTACCTTTATCAGCTGGATGACGATGCAAAACATTTGTTCTGACAAATATTCACGAACGCGAGGATCACTTCACGAATTTATGTAAAACTTCACTAATTTGTATCCCTATTTCATTAACTGAGAGCTTGGAGGGTATGCAAAGGTTAAGGCAATACTTCACATGCACAATGACACAGATTGCAGCCAACAATATGCTAATTTGAAGGCTATTCAGCACCCTTGAAAAAGATAGCTATTATAGCTAAACCCATTTAGATAAGCCATTTTGTAATGATGTTTATCTTCTTATTATCTAATTGAAGGTGATGCAGTTAATTTGTATAGATAATCAATAGAGCATTGATTATTTATTTTTTAAGTAAATATCTTGGCCTTATTAATTAGGCATGTCACATTGCATTTGATGCTTTGCAATTGGAGACCATCCAACAGTATTGTAAAAGTCAGATTCAATCAATCAATTTTCAAAGAAGAAAATTGCAAATAAGTAGCCATCAGTCATCACTGTCATTTGTCTTCATTCACAGTTGAAAATGTCAATGTAGAATTTAACTCTAATTACTCATACAAAGAGTATTTATCTGTGCCAAAACCTACATTGAAGAAACAAAGGGAAGAATTTGGCATGGAAGCAATATGAACTGGGCAGTTAAACATTATGGATTCTTATTCATAATTCTAACTCACTTGTATTAAAGTTATATTATGAAAATATCCCATTCATTAAATGTTTATTCAGATGCAGGACATATCTGTGTGTGGAACAATTGTAATTTATGTGACCAAAGAGGAGTTTTGGAAGGAACATATGCTGTTCAGCTAATTTTTCATTAACATTGAAAGAAGCCACAGCTTTCCTAATTTGTTTACTCTTAATTACACATGAACAGATTTTCTTTCATAATTACATTCCCACTGTCTTTCAAGTCAGATAAGACTGCTCAGGTGGCCTAGTGGTTAGAGCATCCACCTCGAATGCGGGAGGTCATGTGTTCGATCCCTGGCCGATTCATACCAAAGACTTGTAAAAATGGTACAAACAGCTGCTTCGCTTGGCATTCAGCATTAAGAGGTTAGTGTTAGAACTGGTCAGCCTGGTGTCAGGATAATGTGAGTGGGTGGGACTTGATGCTGCATGTATGATGCCCCAGTGCTCAACATCACTATAAACTGCCACATTGCTGACATAGCGATAAGACTGAAAAATTGCTAAGAGCTATATTAAAAATCCAAATCACATCACATCAAGTCAGATAAGCACTTAAAAAGTAATTGTTTCACATCACCATAATCCACAGGAAACCAAAATCCTCTCAGTACCAAATATTAAATTTGGACCATCAGATTGTTTATTTTAAGGAGGACTGACTGCATGACTTGTCAAAAAGAAATTTTCTAGTAAACAAGATTATTCACATGATTGTTTTCATTCATATATTATGAGCATATTTCCATTGCACCCATATCATATATGGAATGCATCAATGAAGTCCAGACTTATCGTTTGTTTGCAGATATAATTATCTAGGAAAATTTATCAATTCATATGCTTTGAACTCTTTGATTAATTGATAAGATGTTTGCCATTTTTCAGCTTCCAGCAGTGTTGGAGGAGCACATAACAATGGAGATTTTGTTCCAAGAAAGGCAACACTCCCACAAACTGCACAGACTAAACTGGAAAATATCAAGGCATGGAGTATAAATACATACAAATGCACAAGGCAATTTTTGTCCGAGAGACTTGGTAAAAGTGCCAAAACTGTTGATTTAGAACTTGAAACTCAGATTGAAAATTTGAGAGACATGCAGCGAAAATATGCAAACATTCTACGACTGTCAAGAGCACTGACAAATCACTTTTATCAAGTTGTACAGACACAAAGAGCCCTCGGTGAGGCATTTTCCGAACAAGCACAGAAATCACCAGAGCTGCATGAAGAGTTCACCTATAATTGTGAGACACAACGGGCACTAGTCAAGAATGGAGAAACTCTACTAGGTACTTAAGCTTAACTACATGAAAGAGCCAAATTAGATGTAGTCACTTGTGTACAAGTTAGTTTTTATCAACTTCAATCCCTGTATCAGATTTACCAATTTTATAAATAACTAATGTTAGATATTACTGTTCCATTGATATTATTTCTGTGTTAATATATAAAGTTAATTCTTCTGTTTTTACAACAGCAAGAATTGTGTATTAAATTATATATTGAGTGGAATTTTGAATGCAATATATTTTGTCTCTAATTGCAACCATATTTAAAGCATGGCTTAGTGTAATTTATTGACCAGAACAACTTTCAGCTTAAATAAAATCATTGACATATTTCAGCTTAGATAAAAGAATCTGACAGATTTCAACTTGGATAATAGCATTTGACAGATTTCAAAATTGAATAATTAGCAAACTAGATTGCAAAAAAGTATCAGCAAGTCAAACATAAACATAAAGCTCATAAAAAACACTTAAGTGTGTATCTGCTTGATGTCAATCTTACCGTCTGAGTTGAGTCCAGCTTCAAGCAGCACAGATCCTGATCTTCTATCGCACTGTATCACATGAAGTATAGAGTTCTAAAATATGATCAGTTCAGTCAAAATCAAGGCTACCATGCCAGTCTATAACTACCATTTGTTTTGCTCAAAGCAGTTGCCACTATCACTGTATCTCATCTTCGTAATATTCAAAACAGAACTGGAATGATAATTGTGCTGTCTTGTTTAGATTTGTGAAACCATCTAGTAAAGGAGAATTTTTTTAATACAAATTTTGTGTGTGATTGGAATATTTAACATAGCTTTAACAATGTTTCAGTCATATCACTGCGATGTCTGCATTGTGGCAGGCAATTTATAGTTATGTCTAGCACAGGGGCATCATGCCGCAGACATGTAGCATGATGCCCAACCCAATCACATTATCCTGACACCAGACTGACTGGTCCTAACACTAATCTCTTAATGCTGAACATCAAGCGAGGTAGCTGTTAGTACCATTTTTTAAAGTCTTTGGTATAACTTGGCAGAGGCTTAAACCCACAACCTCCCGCTTCTGAGGCAGATGCTCTAACCACTAGGCCACCGGAGTGGTGCAAATTTTTTAATTGTGATTTCACAAATGGGTATGAAGGTGTCCATGACATAAAACAGCATGAAAAAGATAATAAACATCAGCCTTATACTATATCAACAACTCCTCCACCTGAACTTGCGACATTTATAAATGTTAGAACATTGATGTAATTCAGTAGAAGTTTGGTTTGCTAAATTTATTTGAAAAATGAATCTTCATTAATTATTAGAGTTGCTGACAATTTATTTCACACTATTTCCAGAGAGTAAAATTGCTAAGGACAGATTACTCGTGTGCTAAAAGGAAAAAAGTATTTAAAAAATTGCATCAAATTCAGATTATCAATGAAAGATGGTAAATTGGAATCAAAAGGCTCCTTAATAAGTCTGTGTCAGAGTGTGTGTTGCATTCTTTCATCTTCTGAATGGGCACCAGAATGGAACAGGGTATGCATTCAGAATGTGCAAGAGTGCAACACATGCATCTTAGACATTAAATAATTAAATAAGTTACTGTCATATGATGTTGTAAATGGTGTGCATTAAAGTTTTAAAAATCAGTATATTTGTCGTCTGGGATTCAGCAGCTATGCATATTTGTGTGAATTTTATTATCAGAAACCATATAAAGTAGATATAACAAGTTGTGACTAAAAAAGATATACCTAATTATTAAATATATTTGAAACTGTGTCATTTTCAGTTCCAGTTTTGCTACTGCTTTAGTAATTAGTATTATCCTTTTTCCTTTTTTCATTTTAACCCTTTGAACCCGACAGGCCAGTTTACCGGCCGGTTATAACAGTGTATATACCCGAAAGGCCGGTATACCTGCCTAGCTATCCATCCCGGCCTGTGTTATGTTATTCACTAGATGGTCAGTGAAATATAGATCTTGCATGAATGGTACAACATGAACAAAATTTCGAGACAGTTTGTTACATAGTCCTAGTAATGAAAAGCATTTTATAAGCATGTTTGAAAAGAGACAATTTGATATTTGCTGTTATATCATATTGGATTATCATTCTAAGGCATAATATTACTTTTATTTTGCAAAATTTTACTTTTTATAAAATTGTCAAAAATTCCCGGAGGTGTGGGTTAATGTGCCGAAATATGGGGGAGATTAGGGTTCAAAGGGTTAAACTAGTTATTTATAAAACATGTTTCAGAAAACTATTCTACCTGCATAATAATAATAAAAATTACTTGTCTTTTTATTATATCATATTAATTCAAGTCTAAACTTCATATATAATGTATTAAAGCTGTCATGTCCTGAAAAAACATGACCCAAAGCATGCTGGGGACTGATGTGATGTCTGTATTACAGATCCTGGGGCAATCATTGAATTGTAGGGTTTTGTAAAGTCCAATAGTTTTGTGGCTTTAGAGTGCATGGGAAACAATTTGAAAAATATAATGTCCAAATATATTTAGTCAGATACATATTTTTGACAGTCTAAAAAAGAATGTATACACCTTTGGATTAAGCATAGTTGGCAACATCTTTATTAAAAGTCTCATAAAGAAACAAGCTGTGAATTATGTTTGGTAACCTTTAAATTTTACTTCATTATTGGGCATTATAATGGATGAATTAACCAAAGATGACTTTATGTAATAATATTTATGAACTCCTTTGCTCCATATCCACTTGCTTGACACTATGTGCCAGTCAGATCGATGCTTGTTATAATAAGTAAGGGTAAAATTGGCGTGGAAGGGGAAATAATTCCTATTACATTGAAGTAACCGAAGGAACTATTCCCATGACTTTTATTTTTCGTTTTTTCCTTTATTCAGTTGACCTATCGCCACTTGTCAATCATGCTGATCAATTAACCAATCAGTGAGTGTAAATTAGACACCTCCAGGCATTGCTTATGTTTGCCATTTTCCTTCGACAACCTGCTTGTGGCAGTAATAAATAAAAATAAGTATTTAAAATTTTTGCAATGATTTGTTGATTTCTCTATCTATATGGGTGAAATGAAGGCAGTGGGAGCCTTGTAATTATGACTGTCGATATCCAGATCATCTAAATGAAAGAGTTAGATTTATTCCTTTCCCAAAAAAAAAACAGAGACAAAAGTACAATGGATAAAGAATGTTTGTGGTCACGTGTCCAATCAGCTGAATATGGAAACAATTGATGGCAATTACAACATGTATGTTTGCATAAAAATTGGTACTAAAGCATGTCACTTTGATTGCTTTATGAGAAAAACTAATTGAAATTGAAAAATAAAATGAAAAAAAAAATCTACAAAAAAATGTTTCTAGAATTCTGGTACGAGAGGCACTGAATCCCAGACTGCAATATTTGAAAATTTACACTTTAATGTTGGCTTCTCCCATAAATAACGATTTATCGGCTTGATCATTCAGAAACTTGAGTGACTCTTTACTTTATCATTGGGCTGAAGGAGAGGTGGTGATAAAAAAATTTAATAATTATGAAATACAAAAACAATGGTTTCATGTAATTATCATCAGCTTTAAAATTGAGTTTTATTATTTATTGAAATAACACTCTTGGATCATTACTATACGAGTTTGAACTACGAAAATAAATATTGTCTACTGCAGTTTAATTTTTTGTACAATAATACAAATCATTTTCAAGCAACATATCAGTTAAGCTGAAATATATTTCTTTGCCAAATACTGCTTGTTCATCAGAGGTTAAGATCATCATGTCACATGATCAGATAGGCAGGGCGATCCATCGTCTCACGTAATGGCCAATTCTTTGGTGGGGGTGGGGTGAATTGAGAAAGTTTAAACTCCTTTTCAAAATATTCTCGACATGTTTGTATTTCCAAATAAGGTTTAACTTGCATATAAATATACAAATAAAAATTATCTGCACATCATAGACTATTATATATATATATATTGCATATATTATAATTGCTAGAGTAATTCAGTATACATTGTAAATGATTGACATACTTTCAGGTGCCATGAATTTCTTCACCTCTTCAGTGAACACGCTTTGTCATAAAACAATGGAGGATACACTCCTTACTGTCAAGAATTATGAAACTGCCAGGTAAGCATTTACTTTTATATTATGGATACATTTTTCTGTACTGTTACTGTTCATATAATTCTATATTTATTTTTTTCTTGATAACATTAGAAAAATTGTGACCAGATTCCATCCATGATGGCTAGATGTAGTTTGATTTATTTTTGTTCCACCTTGGAAGAGCTTAAGTTATTTCATGTGATGATCATGACTAAGGCATCTTTTTTGTTAACCATGTGCATCATTGCCAACCCTCACGATTTTGGCGTAAATTTCACAACTTTTTCATTGATTCACGCCTCATGCAAAAAATTCACAAATTCCCCAATTTTCAATTATTTAAAATATTTAATAAAATAATCAATTTCCTTTTAAGCGCCAGTCATGATATCAGCAGTTGCCGAAATGGCCTGGTACTACTGGTCATGGTATTTGTGAACTATAGCTGATTGGTACTCTTGGTTCAGTAGCAAGTATTTTAGCATATTTTAATCTATATATAAAAATAGTTTTAACAATGCTTTTAAGAGAAACTGGGGCCTGACCAGAATTTTCTTCTGCGCAAATGCAGCCAACACTGATTTGAATTTCCATCCGACAACTTATCTTGAAAATGTCTTCACCACTAAGGATAAATATTGTCCCAAGTTTCCCTGCCGCTTGTTACTTCATTTATACTTTGGAAATTTGTTTATTGTTCATACTGCATGACTATATGACCTCGTGTACATGTAGGTTGCGAGATTTGTATCGTCATGTGACTCGGACTGAAAATAGCCAGATCCAGGTCAAATTTCAGCAGCGACATAACTTTTGTCTCTTCTAAAAACATGATTGTATTTTGAGAAAATAAATACTATTCCTTTAGATTTGATGCAGATATATCTTTAAGGGTCATTCAAGTTTTCTGGGCCGGCTAGTAAGAGGCTACCCCATACCAACACCAAATGGTATCAATGAATTCCAACATTTCAATAGGGAATGTAAAAAATGGTGTGGCAAGGGTCAGCGGAAACTCTGAATAGTTAAAAGAAATGTAAATAAAAATACAAAATAAAAATTTTTAAAAAATACAAACAGTGAAGTTTAGTTTGGAATATACCAAACATTTGCCATGCAGTCATTTTGTTCCTACAACTATTTGCATACTCAAAGATCACTTCACAAATTCATGTCAAAATTCACTCATTTTGATCACCATTTTCATGAATTGCAAGCCTGGAGGGTTGTTAGCTACACATATGAAAATTAGATGTACAAATTTTTAAAAGTCTTGCTTTTAAGGTACAAAACAATATTGATCTGCTGGAAGTGGTTGTTGGCATTACTAATAAGTTAAGAAATAAATCCCAAAGGAACTTTTCAAAAATAAAAGAAAAGAAAGGATTTGACTTAAACAGATCCTTGCATTAAGATGCTACGAAAAATTTGCAATGTTAATAGTCCAAAATACATTGGCAGGTATTTGGTTTAAAACCATCGTACGGAGGCAAGTGGTGACAGGCATTTTTTTTCCTTATTTTTTCACATAGGAAAGCAACAAAAAAATCCACAAGTTTTTCTGTTCAGTTGGAAGTAACATTTTGGTATAGGTAGTCAGATCATCTCTGTAAAATGTGTGCCTACTCTAATATTTTGTGGATGAACAATAAACTCGTGTATTAGATCATGTTTGTGAATGTCATAGATTGTCCCTTTGCTCTTTTAGCATTTGAGAACATTTTTTTTGTAGGCACTGTTACATGCATTCTGTTGATTTTATTATTTAAGCCAATATCTTATTTAACTTTATTTTTTTTTTGAGTAAGGTTATATTAATAGGACAGGCTTTTAGCACTCTTGCATTGCATGGAAGATCACCTTCATAAAACAAGAAATAAAGTTTGGTAAGATAGATGGTCATTTTGTCTGCACCTATGAACTTTTTCCACAGGTTAACTTCTGGACACATAGTTGGAGTAAAGTGCAATTTAAATTTTAAACTTTTTTTCGTTGTCAGATTTAAAACAAAAAAAATTTGTACAGTTTCTGTTTTTATGATCATGTAAAGCAGAGTTATGTTAAAATGCAGCAGGTCCTTTAGTGACCCCAGGATGGTCCGAGTTGGAACTACTACACCAAAGTAGCACAATATTGAGGAGACACTTAGTCACAAAGTGTGCTGTAGCTACCCTAGTGGTATGCCCCAGGGCACTGAGAGTTTGGCTTTTATGCACCAGAGTAGTGCAGTTTCGAGTACATAAAGTGTGGATCCTATATTAAATTTACATTTAAATTTCTCTTTTTCTAGGTATTTCTGGCATGAACGATTTCTGCTGTACAAAATTAAGAACATCAACAGAATTTCTTGCACCCACCCTAATCTAGCTTATAAATACACACAAATTTGTGTCTTGTTGGGGAGGAAAATCAAGACTCAGTAAGCATGAAGTGATATGGCCATGATTGTAGCAGAGATGTAAACTTGATATTTCATTTTTTTTGTGTCATTTATTGCAAGCTTTTAACTTCTTACAGAAATTTACACCTAGTCTTGATTTACATTTTTATGAGAACCTCTCCGGTGGTTAAAGCATCCGCTGTGGAAGCAGGAGGTCTTAAGTTTGATTCCTGGCCAAGTCATACAAAGACTTAGAAAAATGATACTAACAGCTGCCTTGCTTAGCTCTCAGCACTAAGAGGTTAGTGTTTGGACTGGTTGACCTGGTGTCAGGATAATGTGACTTGGTAGTACATCATGTTACATGTCTGTGGCATGATGTTAGATGTCACTATAAACTGTCTCACTGCAGACATCATAGGGAATTGACTGAAAAATTCTTAAAAGCTACGTTAAAAATCATAATCACACACTCACATTTTTATGACTTTTAGTGCTGTGCTGTAACTTGCTTTCCCAAATATAAGATGCCATTGTTGTTAAGCTTGTTGCACAGGTGGGTATTATTTCACCTTGCAGATATCGCAACAATAGCATCAGTGTTATTAGTCTGTCAAAAATGTTTGTGATGAAATGTTTGAAAATTGTTTATAGAGTTTAAGATGTTCATACCTTTCAGATTAGAATATGATGCCTACAGGAGTGACCTTGATGTTTTGTCTATGGGCCCACGAGACACTACATCCCCAACCAAAATTGATGAGGCTAGGAAAAAGTTTGAAGTACACAAGGAAAAGTTTGAGCGACTGAAAGGAGACGTCAGTATAAAACTGAAATTTCTGGATGAAAATAGGGTAAGTGTTCTAAAATTAATTGAAATAACAAATGAGCATTCAATACAAATTTTTTTAGTGTTTGCTTTGTTTTCTTGACACCAAGTGTTTTAATATGTGTGGGCCAAAACCACTTCTTGAAAATCCTGCTAATTGTTCTGTTCATTGGTCTAAATTTTGTGTTTTGTTACCTTAATTATTCAGTTTGTGTTGACTTGAATAGGAAATCAAATGGAATGTAAATTGAAGTAAAATGTCAAAGTTTCTTAACATGGCATTGATCTTTGGTTAAAGTTTAGCTATATCTTGGTGTTTTTATGATAATCTTATTATGTTGGTTGTTGTTTGTACATAACACATGTAAAAAGAAAATTGACAGCACACTAATATCCTGAAAAATTATCACAATTCTCACAGCAATTAAGTGATTGAGCATAACTTTCTGGACCTGTAATGAGGTTTTACTACTGTGAAGTTGCAGAAAAAACAGTATGATATTATCAAAATTACATTTCATTTTATCAGTGTGATACAGTTATCAAAATGAAGTAGCATTTTGTCAGTGTGACAAAAATGCCAACTGCTGGAGAGAAAAAAGTGTAATCCAAGTGGACAAAAAAGAGTAATCTGAGCAGAAAAAGAGCAATCCACATATAACATGATAAAAATTCAATGAGCGTACAAAGTGATTTATTTACCCCTCTGGACTTTTAACATCAATTGCTCCTTTAAGTTTTCATGGAGCCCCGAGAGGCCGAATGGTCTAAAGCACTCACCATTACGGATCACTGCCATTTCACCTCTGTCTGCGTGGGTTTGAGTCTCAGGCTCAGCCAATGTGGGTATGTGAGAAAGCTTGCTAGTAGCTTCTCATGGGTCAGTGGTTCTTTCCAGGGTTATCCCAGGTTCTTCTACCACCATTAATACTGGCTGCCATGTATAGCCTATCTTGTGCAGAAAAATGGCATTAAACCTATAACAACAACAACAATCAAGTTTTCATATATAAAGCAACAGTCTCTCATATTACATTTCAAAACACTTTGTACCAGCTGAGACTTCAAATGTTTTGCACACAAGTAGAGCACTAAGTGCTGGCTTACAGAGCCTGGATCTGAATTCAGTTTTATTTTTTTCAACAATTCTGAACAATCTCTCAGTCAGCATTAGAATTGTAAAGAATCAATATTCTTTTCATAACTTGACAAAGAAAAGAAAATTTATATCTTCCAGTTATTGGTTAAATGTTAAATGCACCTCCTTTATGAATTCCAATCATCACTGATTCAGCATCAGCTGAAAACCCCATACAGTTCTGCCAAGTTATGTTTATTCAAAGCATTATCAAGCAAATAAAAAATGTTTTTCTCTACTGTTAATTCTGGTAATGAGGAAAGCACTCTGACTTTACCTTTTTCATTGTCATAGTCTATTACACAGACTGGATACCTTTTTGTCATCATAATCACTACTCCTGTCTGTTGCAATACTAAACCGCCCAATTTGTATGGCTTCTGCAATTTTAAGTGAATTTTATCTTCTGCTAAACACCTAACAATATCAGATGATGCATGTTCTTGCACATGCATATTTTCTGCAATTTTTGAATCAGAAAACATCTTTTTGAACATAGGACCAATGTAGTCTTCTACCACTAGGAGTAGTCAATGTTAAGAACTCTACTTAACGCCTCTGCCTTTATAAAATTTGTGTCCACAATTTAGTTTTGCTGTAAAAGAAAGAAGTTGCCTTAGTATTAGAGTTAGAAAAAGGAGCTAATTCAAGGTTTCTTTGTTTTACCACCATGACCAATATTAATATCATTTCCACACAGCCTGCAAGGGGTGTGAAGCTGCCCTAGAATGGAACGCTGTAATGTGTAATTCATTTATTTGTCAATTAATCGATTTATCATCTATTCTAATCCATTAAATTATTTTTAAGACATTTTTGCTCTAACACAGGCATCGACTTGAATAAATCCAACTTGACTTTTAACACAAAATACCTACAGACTGGTTCTGTACCAGATATGAATTTGAACAAAGAATCTGCAAGCAAAGAATTAAAGTTAGAAAACCAGTCTGTTCTCTCCTAACAGAGCCATACAGCTATTATAAATAGAAACCAAGGTCAAAAGTTTGTAAATAGAACCAGCCTGTTTCTTGGAAAGAGGGCAACTGTTATAAATACAACATAATACTGTTAGGAAAGTGCATGTTATTCTATGAATAAGCATATTATTGTGTCATAGATACATAGAAGCCATCTTTTCTAGAATACAGTCTGTGGGATTATTGAGATGTTAATAAAAATTAAGAAAAAAACAAATAATTTTTTTAAGGGGGATATACCAAAATTGCGTAATCTGAATAATTACGCATAAGGTGTAAATTTAGTTGTTTTTTTTTTTTTAAAAAAAGCATAATGATTACGCCAAAATCAATGGTTGGCATGCATGGTGTGATATAATTATCAAAGTGGCATAGCATTTTATCATTGACAAGGGTTAAGGTGCAAAAAAAAAATGATGTAATGCAAACTGGCTTGTATAACTGACAATGGTACATCACAAATAATGAAATTGCACACTAGATTTTATCAGTGAAAAGACTACATCACACATGGTGTATTTACATACTATTATATATCCGTATAAAAAGATACATTACAAATGATAAACTTATTTGCTAGTTTTTATCAGTGACAAGTATGCATTCATTATAAATGGTGTAATTACACACTAGATTTTATGAATGACTATGGTACATTGTCATACTTGTCAACTTGTAAGGGAATCCCATAATTTGTATGGTTTTTCAGTGGATTTTGCAGTGTAAGGCCATACAAGCATTTTGTAAGGTTTTTTTAATATTTTAAAAAAAAAAAATGTCAGCGATTCTCGCCAAGATCAGCACTTGCAACATCAGATTTCCTCATCTAAAGGAAATTGTGCAGCAACTGCTCACTTTGCCACATAGCAATGCTGATTGTGAGAGGTCCTTCTCCATGATGAAAAAGATCCACACAGACTGTCGGAAATCCTGGAATACAGATACACTCATAGCATTTTTGCAATGCAAAATAAACACTGATTCATGTTGCATGGATTTTGAAACGCCAAATTCACTACTGGAAATGTCAAAAGGCGCAAGTGTAGCGTACAATTTAGCTCACTCCAGTGACTGAGATGTAACAAGGTATGCAAATATATGGCGTAGTCAGGTGTAAATAGTTATGTTTATATGTGATCTAGTAAATAATATAAGGTCTTTGGCGTAAGGTTTTTCTGGTCTTTGTAAGGGTTTTTTTTGTCTGGTGTACAGGTTTTTGTCTCAGGAGGTTGACAGGTATGCATTGTTAAGGATGTAATTACAAACTAGTTTCTGTCAGTGACAGTGGCACATCACAAATGATGTAATTACAAACTAGTTTCTGTCAGTAACAGTGGCACATCACAAATGATGTAATTACAAACTAGTTTCTATCAGTGACAGTGGCACATCACAAATGATGCAATTACAAACTAGTTTCTATCAGTGACAGTGGCACATCACAAATGATGCAATTACAAACTAGGTCAGTGACAGTGGCACATCACAAATGATGTAATTACAAACTAGTTTCTATCAGTGACAGTGGCACATCACAAATGATGCAATTACAAACTAGGTCAGTGACAGTGGCACATCACAAATGATGTAATTACAAACTAGTTTCTATCGGTGACAGTGGCACATCATAAATAATGCAAGTACACACTAGTTTCTGTCAGTAACAGTGGCACATCACAAATGATGTAATTACAAACTAGTTTCTGTCAGTGACAGTGGCACATCACAAATGATGCAATTACAAACTAGGTCAGTGACAGTGGCACATCACAAATGATGTAATTACAAACTAGTTTCTATCAGTGACAGTGGCACATCATAAATAATGCAAGTACACACTAGTTTCTGTCAGTAACAGTGGCACATCACAAATGATGTAATTACAAACTAGTTTCTGTCAGTGACAGTGGCACATCGTAAATAATGCAAGTACACACTAGTTTCTGTCAGTGATACTGGCACATCACAAATGATGTAATTACAAACTAGTTTCTATCAGTGACAGTGGTACATCATAAATGATGCAAGGACAAACTAGTTTTTATAAGTGACAGTGGCACATCATAAATGATGCAAGTACAAACTAGTTTCTATCAGTGACAGTGGCACATCACAAATGATGTAATTACAAACTAGTTTTTATTGATTGTACCTTTATAGCAGATTGACATAGCCCTCTATTGCTGGTTCCTGTGTTATCAGTATATCACACACCCAACACTTAGATCAGTGTTATCAGAAGTGAAGCATAACCTCAGTGGTAGTCTCTTGTATCACATAATAAGTATGAATAAATCTCCTTTTCAGTCTCTTTTATCACCTAACAAGTGTGAAACATAACCTCCATGGTAGTCTCTTGTATCACCTAACAAGTATGCAACAGTCTTCATGGTAGTCTCTTATCACCTAACAAGTGTGAAACATAACCTTCATGGTAGTCTCTTGTATCACCTAACAAGTGTGAAACATAACTACCTTGGTAGTCTCTTTTATCACCTAACAAGTACGAATCAGTCTCCATGGCAGTCTCTTGTATTACCTAACAAGTGTGAAACAACCTCCAACAAGTGTGAAATATAGCCTCCATGGAAGTCTTTTGTATCAACTAACAAGTATGAAACAACCTCCAACAAGTAAGTGTGAAATATAGTCTCCATGGAAGTCTTTTGTATCAACTAACAAGTGTGAAACAACCTCCAACTAGTAAGTATGAAATATAGTCTCCATGCAAGTCTTTTGTATCAACTAACAAGCATGAAACAACCTCCAACAAGTAAGTGTGAAATATTGCCTCCATATAAGTCTCTTGTTTGGATTAGCAAGAATGGGAGTTGATTTATTGAAGAACATTCATAGACAGATGAAGCCTATCATGATTGTAGATTGTTCCATTTGTAAATATTTGTTGCATCTCAACCTTACTTTACCTTTTATTCATTTCTTTATAATGGTATCTATATCTATAATTATATCTCTTTAAGGTCAAGGTGATGCACAAACAGTTACTACTACTTCATAACGCAGTATCAGCTTACTTCAGTGGGAATCAGGCTGCACTGGAAGCTACCTTGAAGCAGTTCAACATTAAGCTCAAGTCCCCCAACTCTGATGAACCTTCTTGGCTAGAGAAGTAAATTAGTTACACATGTAGCCAAGTCATGGAAGAATTAACATTTTGGACTAGATCAAAGAAATTCCACACATAAACATTGTTTACAGGGATTGAGGAGAATTTGTTTTTACTATTCCAATATAATTATGTGTAATTTACTGATAATATATATATAGTGGTTTTTATTTGCATTCTGTTTTTTGTTACAATTTGCAGTATGTGGTGTATTGACTATATTTGGCTTGTGTCCTTTGCTGCCAAAATGCAGTTCTAGATGGTGCAATATTTAAATTATGTATGCTGTAAAGAAATCTGTCTGGTCTTGAAAATGGCATGTTAACCATCTGTGCTAACTTAATAAGAAAACCATCTCTGAAGAATGATTGTTTTAACTCATGCAATTTCCAGATAGACTGTCTGCAGCTATAACATACATTAATATGTTGCATTTACTAATAAAAATGTTACTTTTTGTTTTTATAAAATTTTATTACTAAAGTATTTTTCTGTAAGGTCTGATCACTCTTGGTTGTTTGTAATCTACATCTTAGTCATCATCACAAAACATTGATTTTGTTACATTTCGTGAGGTATTTATACAATAATTTTTCAGAGAAAAGTTATTCAGAAAGAAGCATGAGTTTCTTGAAAAACTTGTTGAATTTGCCCCAGAACTCTCTGAATGTCACTGATGAATACAAAACATTAAAACTGAATTTAATCTTTCACTTTTTTCTTTCACCACTAAGTAACTATAAGGGAAACACTTTCACTCAACACCAAGTAACTTTCAAGAAATGTAATAAATGTAGGCAATATATTTTGATTGGCATATAAACATGTTAGTTCTTGTGATAAGAATACATATTTGGTACTATTGTAAGAAGACAAATTCAGGTCTTTGCTAATGAACAGTTTAGTCTCACACAGGTGATTATAGGTGAATCAAAAGGTAAATTCAAGGTAAATGTCCTTGTTTTAGGTCAAAAATGTTAAAGGAAGCATTTAAAAAGTAATCTGTGGTCTATTTTTGATCCATTGCAGTGTTCTTACAATCATGACTTGAATAAATTCAATGTTATGTCACATTTCAGGAAAAACAACTTGTAGGTAATGATAATTCTACAGGTGATAAAACTTTAATATACAGTGGGTTTTTTTTTGTTCTATATGGAAATAAATTTGAATAAAAATGTGCTTTGACCATGATTGCACCAGATTGATATAACAGAAGTCCAAGACAGTTCTTTAGCAAGTAAATCATATACATGTATCATCACCGAAATGCAGGTAGCATTTTACCAGTACAAACTGGCCACACGACATAATTTCTCCAACATTAGTTACAATAAGCTAGAATTTTTCACTTTTTGACGAGTACATTTAGTTCTGTCCAAAAAATAAAATATTTCTATCCTTATATAAAGGCGCCTTATTACAGATAACATGACCCAAGTTTTGTGTTGATTCTGGTCAGTCTTTTGCTCACCATTTCTATAGTTTACTTTTTTCTGAAATTATAAAGCATTTCATGTCTCCTTTCACTTGTCTGTCATGAAAATATTCATATCAGAATTTGGTAAATACAAAACAAATTGGTTTGGAAAATTCATTCCACAGCAAAAATTGATCATGGAAAACTATTTTTTATCCTACTATTGTAGTATCGTTTATTTTCATTGGGCTCAATCTTCTTGGTTTTATATATGAAAAAAAGGCATTTTCGTGGGTACTTAAGATATCGATTTGCCTGTCAATGATTGCATGTTAGTAAGTATTTAATTTCATGGTTTAACTTCTACAAATACTCAAAATAAAGAATACAAAGAAAAAAATATGCAGACGCAAACGGTGGTCACATTAATGCTTAAAACAATACTACCACCTGGATGAGTACAAATCAAAGACCTGGCAAGTTCAATACTTACACTATCCTTTTGACCAAGTGAATAACATCAGTCAAAGCCGATGCAGCCAATAACACTAAAACAATACTTCAATCTTTATGAGCACAAATAAAACACCTGTCAAGATTAATCAGTTTCGCCAGGTTTTCGTTGGAGTGTTCAACATCAAAGGAAGCCGACACAGCCAACAAAACCAGACTAATCAGTTATTAAGGTACAGATGAATGATGTCTTATTTAAACCACTGTCCATCAAGTTGCACCATAAGTACTTGATGACTATCATGGCATTAACAGAGTGAATTAAGAGGGGTAAAATTCAACTTAGATCCCCCTCGGTTACTGGACTTCCTAACCCATCAGAAGCTGTGAACCCAGCACAGGCGCTTGTTACCAGGCAACTAATGATGCAGTAGAACCCCTGCTTCATTCAAATGAATGATTGACTTGAATAAGTATGAAATTTATTTTTTTTTATGTACTTTTATTTTGTATTATTTTTCCTTTAATTTTTGGTACTATTATTGTTTGAATATCTTATGCTTTTTCTATATTTTCTCTCAGTTCTTACTTACCTCAGTATGGATTTAAAGCAGTGAGTATAAAATGACAGCTATCGGATACAGTTACCTTATCAAACGTTTGCATTGAAACAATATAAAAATGATTTATAATTCTTGCTTCAAAAGGTTTAAAAAATAAAACAACCACATGTAAAAGCTAATATTTAATTACCAAATTACAGTATTGACCTTGATTTATCAAATAAAAGTAGCTGTGTTAATCGCTAGGAATGAAACACAATAAGACAACAGGGAGGGGAGTCATCATCCTAAGTGGATCATTTTTTGTTGGAAATTTAAATTTGTGGCACACAGCAACAAGAAAATTACGAAAATTGGTCTCCCAGGAATATTGATGATACTACGGTATGTTAAATTGACCTTACAAATGATTAATTTGGTCAGCTGGACTGCCATACACAGTTATGTATAGTGTCCATGAATGAAAGTGGCATATATGAAGCATGAAGCAGCACTCGTAAATCTTGTACCTTTAATGCTGTATTTATTTAAGTTTATCCCTTGAGTAACTTTATGTCTTGTTCCATTCAGCAATAATGTGAATATTTTTCTGATTAAATTTGCTGCATAATAGGATACAAACCATATCTGTCTAAAGTATTGGTCTGTATGCCAGTCCGTCTACATGTCAATATTGGCAAACATATCTATGTTCAAAAGTAAAAAAACTTAAAAAGAAGTCACAAAGCTGCATGAAATTCATGGCCCTCCAAAGAAATGACCACCACATAAAGAACACAGATTAACAAAGGACCGATTTATTCTGGTAAGCAATTGTACAGTGGTGGCAGATTCCCGATTATTTATATGTAATTGCCTGAACCCACACTCCATCCTAAATGTCCAATGTGAAAAATGGTGTTTGAATATTTGGTGGAAACTCAGATTAGAAAATGTTGAATCTCAGAGCTGAACTTTTACACAGTGACATGTAGCTTGATGCATTGGTTTCAGATCTTAAATAGAAAGCAGGAGAAAAAAGAAATTGTTGTCCCTTTTCTTATATATTAAGAAACAATAAGAGCCCATGTATCAATATGGGTTTGGGGACTGGTTCATTGAGCTTCAAGAAGACAAGTTGATTTTACGGAAAATTCAGTCCTTATTTATATAGCAATATATGATTTTGAAGGTCTTTTGTAAAAATGTAAATCATCCCTTTTGTAAATGTCTTTAAATGATGGAATTTTAAAAACAAAAATTGTCTTAAGGAGTTTATGTTGGTAGAGAAATCTTCTTTGAGAATTTATTGGCACACATAAATTCAGGGTTAAACTTTTTTTGTTACAAGATAAGATTTTAATACTTTGCATTTTTTGGTTTTTCATACTGTGATTGGAAATATTTACATTTTATAGCATGCATGTATATTGCTCTAGAATTCTTTAGATTAAAGGTTTGAGAGGAAACCAAATAATTAATGCTCATTATGTTCAATGTAGCAACAAAATGCAAGTCAGCAAAGTTAGAATTTGTATTTCTGTACATTGAAATGACCTTAATGCCAGTTTATAGAAATATAATCAGATTTGTTTCATGTGGCTCATTTTGGGGTTTTGTGTATGATCATCTTTTCTGACATATGTTTCAGATAGTCTTGAAAGAGAAATGTCTTCAGATTTGGCAGTTGCATGTTTTATAATCCAAAATGTTCTTTAATTCCATTCAGTACCATTATATGTGAACCTGGAAAATATTAATTTCATCCTGGAAGAAATCTGGAAATTTATATTTAGAAAAGCATGTGAACCATGTAAACTACTTATCATGACCACACAGAGGACTAGCTTTGTTTTTCTGTATGAATAGGTGGTCTTTACATCTAAATAAAGTGTCTTGATTATTGAATAAATGGGACTTTTATACAGTTTGTTGTATTTTGCAATTGATTGCTTTAACAGCTTGTTTTCTGACATGAATTGAAGTTATACTACACTAAGTGATTTTCTGTAAAAAAAAAAAAGTATAAATATGGTCAATACATTATGTAAGTGTAACACAACAATATTTATGTATTTTATGTTGTAATGCATTTGGAATTAGGAATTATGTTAAATCCGATTCCAATACTCATTGAAAGCTTAATATTTATATGTTGAAAACATTTGTGCTGCATTACATGTGATCTTCAAAAGTCCTTAAGTTATTGTGTAATTGTTGTAATAAAGAATGACTTTTGATCATGAACTCTTGGTATCTTCATTAGTATAGGCTTTTGGTAGAAGGAAATGTTTTAACTTATTTGTAGAGAATTTGCTGAGCAAGTTTTTTTTCTGCTTCTTTGATTAATGAATATTTTTTTATCTGTTATTGATTAAAGACTATTTTGTGACTTCATTTTTTATCATCGTGCTTGCTTGGTCTAACTTTCAACTTTTTTTCTTCATTATAGTTAGTTGAATGTTAATTTTACAGTATACCAGCACTGTAAGGCTATATAGAGCCACAAATAAATTTTCATTATTGAATGAGACAATTGTTGTACTAATCCATCATAGATTGTTATATTATAAATGTAAATAAATTTGTGATACCTGGCTTTGCATGTCCTTCCCAACTCCACAGCCACCATACGTTTTCCATTGTTGTGATACTCTTTTTTTTCATTGGTTAATATCACAGAAGTAGTAGAATTTTAAATATAGATTTTAAAAGAGAAAAAGTGTCTAACTATGCCTTGTAGTGGAGTATGTTCAAATTGATATTCAGGTGACAATTCTAATTTTGATTTACCATCTCAACAAGGATGATTTGAGGAATCGGTCTCAGCATCTAAATGTTGTTTTTTTTTGAGATTTCAGTGCCCAAAAATTGTTTTTAGTTGTCAGGACTTTTTAATGTTGGAAGCTGATATTTTGAATGAAATTGGCATTAATACCATTGCATTGTAATATTTTATTGGCAATATACATTTTCATATGACAATTGACTGATTATTTTGTGAATGGTATTGTTTATCAGTTATTCTTACTCATGCAGTAAACTTAGTGTCATTTAAATGATTTTGTTTCTGATGGTATTGATGCTGTGCATTTACTGAAACTGTTGTTTCAACTTGTTTCTTATTTTTTGTCTTTTTGGTTTCCATAATATTTTTCTGTGATACAAGGACAATGCTTCCACTGTGTATACAGTGTAAACCAATTGTGAAATACCAGTTATATAAAGTAACATATTTTGTTTCTGTTATTGAAAGTGTCATGCTTTAATAAAAAAAAAATTGTTAGACAAATTATTAAAGTTCTTTTTATGTTTATTTGCCAAAGTATATTATGGTATTGTCTATATGTTAACATTTGCCTTTCCAGCACATTGCTTTGTAACAGTTAGAAAAATTTTGATGAATTTTAGGTCATGACTAAGTGTTGTCTTATGCACCGCAACTCTTCACCATGCTTTAAGGTCTCAGTAGGGATAAATGTAATTTCACAGACTTGTATCCTTACCTGGAGTTTAACATTTGAACCAATGATTATGCTTTAATGAAACTTTGACCAAGTATGTATCATTACTGAACATACCACTTGCCTCCAGTGATTATATGAATGTTGTGTCAAATACAGAAGATCATGGCAAGGGCAAATATATATTTGGGACATATGAAACTTTAGGTTGTTGTATCTTGAAATGACAGTGTGTCATGCATACAGTGATGTCCATTGTTTAAGGTCAATGTCAGAGCAAATGATAATGTATAATCTTTTTCTTTTGGGGGTTTTCACATTTGGGCTATCACATTTTTGTCCAACAAATATTTCTCTGAAAACCAGGTTCACACCTTATATAGCAGTAAGGTCTGTTGCTCAAAGGTCAAGTTCATAAGAATGGTAGAGGTCATAAGATGGGCTAATCATGTGCCATTGGTGGTACTATGTTTTTTAACCTTTCAAAAATTTCTTTTCGTGGTATTTTAAACTTTTTTTCAGTAGTTGAAAATGTTTACATTTCCAGAAATATTCCATTTTTATTTATATTTCATGATTTCAGAATCTTTTGTGAAAATTGTGGCTGTATTGTTTTACAGAAGTCACAAGTTTAAAAAATATGAATAATATTTGTGAAACAAGAATAACTCGGGAAGAAAATATCTTGCTTTCTTTTCTAGTACTTGATAGAGGAATGTTATGGTGAAATAGTTTAGATCTTATTTTTATTGTTGTTTTTCACAGGAGAAAAAAGGTAGAAAAATTGTATTAAAAAAATTAAAACATCTAAATATATAAATATTTATGTAAAGCATTTGTTTTGGAAATTTTCAGACCATACAATTTTAAAATATAAATGATTAATAATGTTCCAAAAGAATAAATAAAGAGAGCAGATTTCTTATTACTTTTAAGTGGATTATTATGTACAGAAGTTTTTTAGTATAAAATTTGCATCAAGTTTTAAATAGAAAGGTGAAAATGTCCACTCCAGACATTTATTGTTGCCACTTTGTAGCAAGTTCCAATTTCAAAATTTGGTTGATAATCTTTCAATTATTCTGTTTTTACAGCCTTGTCAGTTTCACTTATGAAACAGAAGATTTAACTTGCTTTTCGATCTGGATACGTGAAGTTGTTCTGGTTCATATCGTGTACCAATCAGCTATTAGTCTTAATTAATGGCGTAACTGTGTTTTATATATGCATGCAAATATTCATCATGTCAGCTACATTACCTGTAATTATTGTGCAAAGAAATTCACAATGTATTTAATACTTTCACTTATTTGCTATCTATGAAATGTACATAGGAATACTTCTACCACAGGTGGACTAACAATATCTTTGATTTGCATTTTGTTTTTACCACAGGTGGAATATCATTATCTGCAATTTATAATGAATGTGTATTAAATACTAAATATGGCTAAGGGACCACTTTGTAAATCCCGTGTAGTTTGATATGTATATTTATGTTTATGTCATTGAAATGCGGCATAATTTTTTTAATCTTGGAAAAAGTGTGTGCATTGCTTTGGGTGAAATAAAATGATTTCTTCTTGAAGATGAATTTAATTTTTCTTTTTGAAAGATGGTTAGAGTTGTCAAATGTTACACAGACAAGTACATTGTAAAATTTTCCAAGGATGCAATGAATTGTCAAATGATGTCACACAGACAAGTAAATTGTAAAATTTTACAAGTAAGCAATGAATTGTCAAATGATGTCACAGACACAAGTAAATTGTAAAATTGTACAAGTATGCAATGACTTGTCAAATGATGTCACAGACACAAGCAAATTGTAAAATTGTACAAGTAAGCAATAAATTGTCAAATGATGTCACAGACACAAGTAAATTGTAAAATTGTACAAGTAAGCAATGAATTGTCAAATGATGTCACAGACACAAGCAAATTGTAAAATTGTACAAGTAAGCAATGAATGGTCAAATGATGTCACAGACACAAGTAAATTGTAAAATTGTGCAATACGAGAAGTATTAGGATTTTACCTTTTTGACAAGTAGATATGGCATACTGTCAGTCAACTTTATAACAAAAATGCCGTTGCACTAATTTTTATACTGCATGAGAATAAACTTTATATCTGTATAAAATGTTTTTTTCAATTCATGTTTTTTTTTTTAAAATGACATTGTCGAGATGAAAGATTAAAAAATAATGAATAAAACTTCATGGATATGATTAATCTTTTGATTCTATATTTTTAAAACAAGGCCCACTTGATATCACTCAACTTGGTAGGTGAAATATGACAGCTTGTCAATTCAAAATCAAAACTGTACCAGGAAAAGAAAGTTACAGCAATAGCTGATGCAGCAGTTATTAATTTTAATGTGATTTATCTTCTTTCCTTGACGATTCATTGGACTTGACCCTAATTCCTAACTTCTTTTCTAGACCATACATGGACACACACACACACACACACACACACACACACACACACACATATCACTTGGTCTGAATCAGTAACTTTGAGACTTAAAATTTCCATGCAGCAACAGTTTCACTTAGGATTAATGTGTGTACAGTTTCATGGTAGTTCTCCAAATCATTAAGGACATAACCTATGTTACTTGATAAAACACTATCCAGTGTGTGTGTGTGTGTGTGTGTGTGTGTGTGTGTGTTTGAGCCAATAAGGGTGCATAGGCAAATTTTTGAGCTTCATTTCAGTGTATGGAACCCATTAAGAGTGTATCATCAATGTTGTCATAATAGAGCATCTATTATTATAAGACTCATGCCTTTAATTTAGAAGAGTTATTGGCCTTGTTTATTTTCAGACCAGAATGTGTTGAAAAGAAAACAAGAAATGAGTCAGAAGTATTTTATTTTAAATATTATCATAATTATTATTTAAATCTTGCATATAATTTCATTAATTTAAAATTCATCTTTCTTGAAGTAAAATGTTTAAACATTTTTCTCCAGACATATTCATCATGACATTCTTGAGAAATGTCAGTGTCATTGCACAGAACGAGTATGTGCAGTCGATGTACTTGTTTATTACCAAAGAGCTGCCAGAATCAGATGAATATTCTTCTGTAAACATTAATTTTACCATTTACATTTTGTTACAGCGGTCTCTAAAGAGGTGAGGGTATAAAAGCTATGAAAGCTGTTCATCCATTGTAATTCAATATGTCCTTCCTTCCATCACACAATTTGTGAATGCAACTATTCACACAGTTTATATGTTGGAGGGATTTATCCCTCTTGGGCATGTAGCATGCTGTGTACCCTTTTACACAAGAATAATATTTGTATTTAATAATTGGGACTGTTCTCTAGCGCTTTTTGATCTGCAAAGTGAACGCTCTGATGGCCTTGTGATTCGAGCAGGTCTTGAATTTGGGAAGTCAAAGGTTCGAACCTGATCCAAGTTGTACGAAAGATTTATAAAAATGGTACTAATAGCTGTCTAACAATGCGTTCAGCATTAAGAGGTTAGTTTTAGGACGACTTGGTGTCAATACAGTGTAACTGGATGGGACATAATGCAACCTGTCAGTGGCATAATGTCCCAGTGCTAGACATTGCTGTAAACAACCACACTGCAGACATCAAAGTGATATGACTGATTTTGTTTTTAAAAGCTACATTAAAAAATCTAATTACAAGCACACAATTTTATTTGCAAAGCAAGTCTAGCTATGGACATAATTAAAATGGGAACACTTGGAAGAAGTTATTAGGCTTGAGTGATTACCACTGTTTGTCAAGATCTGTGTAGAAATTAAAAGTCATTTCAATAGAAAATACCTATTAAAATAATTGCTTAATATTTTCTAACAAGTGTTATAAGAAATATTTAATCAATCATCAGGAGATTGAGAAAAGAAGTTATTCAACATTTAAAAAATCAGATAATTTTATTTAAAGATATCGGTATTTGCTTGTGATAATACTGACAAATGCTATTATCAAAACTGAACAGTTTATATTTATCCCTTTGCTTCATTATTCTCAGTATTTTGACTGGTGCATTGCCATGAAACTTGGTAAAGATTATGATCATAACCAGATGTACATTTTGCCATGAAACTTGGTAAAGACTATGATCATAACCAGATGTACATTTTGCCATGAAACTTGGTAAAGACTATGATCATAACCAGATGTACATTTTGCCAGGAGTTTGCCAGTTATTTTTGTAAGAGTTATTGCCCGTTACTATTTACAGCTGAAGTGATAGTATCATTGTACAAGCACTACTCTAACAGTTTTCATGTCATGCTATTTATCAAACCCTTTAAATATTAGCAAATCACTTTGCTCCAGCAGTTTTTAATTATGTATAACTGCACTTTTAACATATTTACTTTATGATTGTCTTTGTCACTTCCAGCTGAATGCAGTTTGACAAAATCTTGCGAAAATAACTTAAATGCAAGTATCAGGACACTAAAAAGGTTTGGCACATCCTTGACTGTTTTCAAAACTTTTGTCTTCTTCATGGTCTGTAAAATTCGGGACACATACTCATACAAGAAGTCTTGGGACACATTAGACATTTGCTCTCAACACTTGCATATGGGATCATTCTGTTGATTGTAAAGTTATGGGGGGAATAACGTCTTCATTTTTCCTTGTATATTTAATGCAGTAAAAAATGTCGAACGTTACCAGTAGTTACGTACTCTGCCTTGAATTTGTAAATAGCTAAGTCGTTGAATGTGGTACCAGTATTACAAAAATGAAAAATCTGGCACAGTATGCTTCCTCGTTAATATTGAATGACCTTGTTTTATCATAGAGACCAGCTTTATAATGAAACCATAGTATTACTAAGTAATTAAATTTGATCAACAACCCTTCTATGAACTGGTCAATAAGCCGAGGAAATTCCATTATGCACAGAGCTCCTGTACATGGATGAAAAGATTAGTACATCCAAAATAAATATTACAGGGATGGAAAGAACATTTGGAGCGCCTAGCAGCATCACACAGTCAAGGGAACTACGATAAGTCCCGTCGTAAATTGGTATCTAGCGACCATCGCCAGCTGAAAAACTCCGGTCGTACCGAGTCGAAACCCCTCCTTATACTTGAAAATGCGAGCTATATCCAGTCGGAACCCCTCCCAGTACTGGAAGCATCAGAAGTAGAGCATGCTATCAGGAACCTATCGAATAACTAGGCTCCAAATCACCATGGCATGAACACAGAACATCTAAAATATGGCGGTCTGTACATATCATTATGCCTCACCATACTTCTGAAACAACATCATCTAGAGTGCAAGTATCACAGACGTGTTAAAAGCTGGTACCATCATGTCAGCGCCCAATAAGCGAAGGAGAATTCTTTACCCAGTAGCTACAGGGGCATCACGGTGACAACCATCCAGGGTTGGATTAAGATCCTTGCTGGCTCTTGGCACACAGGTATACTATTCAATAACAGTATTCGTAAGCCCTGTTCATACACTTTCATGATCAGTAACATATTATTCATTGGTCCTAGGCACAGTGCCTGCTATGACAGTAGGATAAGACAACCCTGCTTCCATCCTTAGCAAACTAATAGAAACGGTGCTTCAACCCACCGTCATTAAGCTGGCCCCTGACAAAAATATACTCCATAGAGGTTTCACAAAAACATCTCCCCTAGCTATGCATCGCAATTGGTATCTGAAGCAATAGATAAGAGATGGGAACGAAATACACGCCTTACCCACCCATGATGCTTAAAAAGTCTTTGCTGTCTTGTGACAGGAATTCCTCCATGTATTGCGGTCAATCTGCGAGTGCTTCATCAACGACATGTTACACACAATCTAGTGGAATAATATGGGGATAACAATTGGGAACACCTTGATAGGATCGCCCAACAACGACGTACATATCCTTGCTAGCAAACTAGTAGACCTGTAAAACTTACTACAATAAATCTAAACTTTTATGACATAACTTTTCAATCAATCCACTCAAATACGATATTGTGATCTTCAACAACCTTACAAGAAGTACAACACAATCCATGAATCTCGGGGAAACGACAGTTATCGAAACTAATTAATCAGCCCACCTTGGTATTTCGAGTAGAGCCGATATGTAGATTAGATATAGAGGATAAGATTAAAAAAGGAAGAAGAATACTGTATTCCATCATTGGAGCAGGCCTACATAGAAAGAATGGGGTGAATCCAATTCTATTTTACAACATGTATCGCATCTTCTCACGCCCAAGAGTTGTCAACGGGCTAGAAATGACATGGATCTCCACAGAAGAGTTGCGAACACTAAAATACATAGGATTCTTCATCAGATAGTTTCCTCCAGACAGATACGCTTCAGCAGCAGTCTTTATACTTATTGGCGCAACCTCTATAGACGTTCACATCGAAATTAGAGTCCTGGTACTTTTTAGCAGCATCACTTAGCAGTCGGAATCTGGAGTTTGAGATTTGCAAGCTGGCATCTGACAGTAGAAGATGAGAGAAACAGCTGGTTACTTACATCAGGAAACACCTACAGAAAATCTCGAGAATCTTGTGTTACGGCTATTGGATTTAATTAATTTATTTGTTATTGTTAAATCCAAATTTGTCATTTAGGGTTTAATATTCATTAATTGGGAGATTTTTTCTAGAAAATTCAGGCTGACCTAGATTCTAGTTGTAAACAGGCTGACCTTGGCTTGGTTACCTCTTTATCTGACCTTGCTTTATATTGATAAACAGGTCTTTAATACTATTGGTTAATTTCAAGGATAACTTTTATTTTTAGTTCTTGGGGTGTAGGACATATCTAGAATACGTGACATGCTGAAGGTAGTGACCTTCCATGAATTTCTAGAAAGATCACATGATCACTTGTTTACTTAAGAAAAACAAGTTATATAGACTTGTTTGGGATAGAACAATTCAGTAGAATCTCTGGGCTTTAAGATATTAGTTGTGTATATTTATTTGAGTTATAATTATTCTGGACTTTGTCAATTCATTGAAGAAAGAGGATTTATTATCTATTTGGAGGATAAAACATGTGCTCATAATTCATTTGGATGGTAATTAAACAAGAACTGCATCACGTGACATTGTCAGCCATTTTGGATTACATCGTCAAGATTCGAACCTGGAACTATTAGAACATTTATTTATCAGGACTCTTACAATTCCATTAGTGGATTATTTTTGTGAATTCTATATTGGATTAATGTTGGATTTGATTCTCTAAAACTGTAAGTTTATTTATTTATGAAAATACTTGGACTTAATAAATTCATTGTTCAAGTTATACAAGCTTGTTAGTTTTCACTCTTTCTGTGTTGCTGCTTATTCGAGCCTAAGCACGTAACATAGAATTGGTGGCTATCGTCCGGATTGAGATTTGAGATAAATTTAAATTTAAATTTGAATTTCCCCTAGTTTTTGAAAATTTTAAATCTTTAGTGAGACTGACATGCTTGTATTAAAATGACATCTAAGTTAGAAATATTTCTTTCTAATCCTACCCAGGAGCAATTAGATCTTTTCAAAAAAGATGAGTTTGTTCAACTTGCCAAAAAATACGATCTTTTTGAAGTGAAGGCTTCTTTAACGAAACAAGATATTAAAAAGATTTTGGTCCAGTATTTGGTAGAACAGGATCTTTTGGAACAAAGTGCTTTGATTCCAGTCTGTAAGTCTGCATCAGACTCTGACATTAGACTAAAGGAATTAGAATTAAAATTCAAGATGGAATTAGAGTTAAAGAAGCTGGAATTTCAGAGAGAGAGAGAGTGAATTAGAGTTTTAAAAAACTGGAGTTTCAGGAAAGGGAGAAAGAGAAACAAATTGAATTACAAAAAGAGCAAATGCGGATTGATAAAGAGAGAGAGGAGAAAGAGAGACAATTACAATCTGAAAAAGAAGAAAAAGAGACAAGAAAGGGAAAAAGAAAGACAATTACAATCTGAATTAGAGTTTAAGAAACTGGAATTTAAGGAAAGGGAGAAAGAAAGACAATAACAATCTGAAAAAGAGGAGAGAGAGACAAGAAAGGGAGAAAGAAAGACAATTACAATTTGAAAAAGAGGAGAGAGAGACAGGAAAGGTTACAAGAAAAACAAATTGAACGAGAGAGAGAGAGAGAGAGAGAGAGAGAGAGAGAGAGAGAGAGAGAGAGAGAGAGAAAAGGAAGAAAGGGAATATCAGTGTAAAATGAAAGAATTAGAGCTGGCAAGTGAGAATCACCATCATACTTCAAATCAAAATTTTGATTTAGCAAGGAATATTAGATTAGTGCCCCCTTTCAAAGAAAAAGAAGTAGATAAATATTTCATTCTTTTTGAAAAAGTTGCAGAAAATTTAAAGTGGCCAAGAGAGAATTGGACTCAGTTACTACAATGTGTAATTACTGGTAAGGCTAGTGAGATTTACACTTCACTGTCTGTTCAGCAAAGCAGTGATTATGACGTAGTTAAAGAATGCATTTTCAGAGGTTATGAGTTAGTTCCTGAAGCTTATCGACAAAAATTCAGAAATTATAGAAAAGAAGCTGGACAAACTCATGTCGAATTTGCTAGACAAAAAGAGCAGTTGTTTGATAGATGGTGTTTAGCCAAGAAAGTCGAGCAAGATTATCAAAATCTCAAGCAAATTATATTAATTGAAGAGTTCAAAAACTGTGTTCATAGTGATATTAAAACTTATCTTGAGGAGCATCAGATTGAAACCTTGGAAAATGCTGCTCGAGCTGCTGACGAATATTCTTTGACACATAAAGTTCCTTTTGTTAACAAGACTTCTACTCAACAATTTAATGGCAGAAAAGTATTTCCGCCTAATTCAAGCCCTTCTAAAACTCAAACTAACACAACTTTCAGGAGTCAGACTTCAGAGAAGTTTGATTCTAAATCCTTGTCTCTTCCGACGTGTAACTTTTGCAAGAAAAAAGGACACGTTGTTTCTGATTGCTACAAATTAAAAAATAGGCATCAGAATCAAGACAGGCCTGTTCCAAATGCTCTTATTTACAAGAGGTCAAGGTCACAGTCATGTATTGAAAGCAATACATTTGTTGGGTCTAGTAAATCCAGGTCTGATTTTATTATGGAGAATTATGAACCATTCATATCGAAGGGTTCTATATCACTCTTGAGTGATTTGGCCAATCCCACCCCTATTAAAATTTTAAGGGACACAGGAGCCTCTCAGAGTCTTTTATTATCAGGTACTTTACCTTTTTCTGAGAAGTCTTCTTCTAATGAAAGTGTTCTTATTCAGGGAGTAGAGTGCGGCTTTGTTAATGTTCCTCTCCATTGTGTAAATTTGTCATCAGACTTAGTATCAGGACCTGTGACAATCGGAACGGTCTCGGTTTTACCTGTTGAGGGAATAGTTTTATTGCTAGGCAACGACTTAGCTGGAGACAAGGTTGTGGTTAATCCACTTGTAACTGACAAGCCTAATTTGGATCAGAAAGTTGATCCAATTGAAAAAGAAATCCCTGATATATTTCAAGCTTGTACAGTTACTAGAGCTATGGTAAAGAAAGCTCTTGAGAATGAAGTTGAAAAGGGCAGTATTCCCTTCGTTGACATATGCATGGGTCAGGTTTATGTTATTGAGGCCAGTATTCCCTTATCTGACACCTCCGTGGGTCAGGCGTATGTTGAAAAAGCCAGTATTCCTTCAACTGACGCTTGTAAAGGTCAGGTTTTTGATGAGGTCACTTTTACTCTTGGTTTAGATCAATCAGAAGGTATTGATCATAGTGATCCTCTTTTAATAACTCATTCTCTTAATCAGGGTGATAAACGACAGTCACTTGTCGTCGAACAGGAAAAAGATCCTGAGATCTCCTGTTTGTTTCAAAGGGTCATAAATGAGACTGAAGTTACTGAAGTTCCTGTCTGTTATTTCATTAAAAATGGAATTCTTGTGAGAAAATGGAGACGTCCCGAGGTACAGGCTGGGGTGTCCGGACAAAATGTCCCGGACAAAATGGCACGGACAAAATGTCATGTGGACAAAATGTCCGCGGACAAAATGTCACGCACATAATGGCACGGACAAAATGGCACAGACAAAATAACAGGGACAAAATGTCATGTGGACAAAATGTCAACGGACATAATGGCACGGAGAAAAAAATTCCGGAAAAAAACATTTTTCCGTGAATAATCAAGGGGAACTAACCAATGAAAACAGTATTAATGAAACCAATATTAGTTTTGTCTCTTTCTCTTCTTCATCGTTATTTACGCTACTTTATCTCAGCGCCGTCATTTCCTCATTTTAATTACCTATCTCGTCGCGGCGCGGTTAGTGTTATGAGCCAAAGCAAGTTTGGTTTCAGCCCGTTGAGTACGTATTGGCCTCAAATTAAAAACACAGCTATGCAAATTAAAATGAACTTTACCAGATGACTATTTGTGTCGCCTTAAAAAATTAATTGCTAGAGCTATAATTGGAGCATGAGCTGGATTTCAAATTTTGGGCTTGCCCCATGAATATCGTTACACTATATATAAACACTTCCAGAAACTAGAATTTATAAATAAATTAAATAAAGCTGACCACAATGTTAGAATTCGTTACATCACAGAAAGTAAATCGTAAGCTTATCGTTCAAGATTACTTTTTTACGAAGCATTTGGCGCTGTGAAAAAAGAACGTGCACAGCGCGAGTGCACACAAAAGATGATGAAACTGTCCATGAAGTTGCAACTCATAACCACACGGTAACTCATGATCAAGTAGAGGTCGAAAGAGCACGAGCAGGCATGAAAAGAAGATGTGAAACAACTGAAGAAACAACACGATCAATTGTTCAGAATGAATTGATGAAAGTTCCAGTTTCAGCAGCGCATCTACTTCCAAAACGAACAACATTGGCACGAGATGTACGACGACATCGTCAGAAGGTGGGACCAAACGATCAAGATGACATCATGAGATATTCTTTGACGCAGAGCAACAGACCTTTCATCCGTATTAGGAGAGACGACATGATCATCTTCGCAGCTGAGGATATTTGGAATTCCTTTCCAGATGTCAGCACTGGTTTGCAGATGGAACATTTCGAGTGAGTCCAAATGGATATGACCAACTCTACACGATTTATGGTTTTATTAATGGCGAAGTTTTCCCGGTAGTATATGCACTACTATCGTCAAGAACAGAAGAAGCATATCAACATCTGCTTCAGGAAATTCTGATATTGAAAGCAGGTCTGAATCCAGATTCAATTAAGTAATCGACAACCTGCCTCGCAGCAACAACGCAATCGAGGGTTGACACAATGCATTCAACAATGTTGTCGGTTTCGCGCATCCGACCACGACCAAACTTACACGGTAACTACAACAGGAACAACACAGCACTCAACTTCTTCGTCGTCAATTGGAACTGGGAGCAGCGGCTGGGAAGAAAAAGAAAACATACATCCGCGTCAACGAGGCGTTGCACACTATGGTGACCGACTACAACAACCGAGATCCAATCACATATTGCACGTGTTTTAAACATTAATGTTGTTTGACTTCATTATTTATTTTCATTGATAAAAGACTCGATAATTTATTTTTAGAAGCGTTTTTAAAATAACCTAATAATACTATGCTTTTTATCAACTAAATTTGAATAAATAGAGTAGTGAATTTTTTCATTGGTTTTTCCATCTTATATTGTTTACCGCAAATTTTTGGACCGCGGACATTTTGTCCGCATGACATTTTGTCCGTGTCATTATGTCCACTGACATTTTGTCCACATGACATTTTGTCCGTGCCATATTGTCCGTGCCATTTTGTCCGCGGACATTTTGTCCTAGCACCACAGGCTGGTGATGAATGGTCAGTGAACTATCAAATAGTAGTTCCAAAACCTTACAGACAGGAAATACTTAATCTGGCCCATGAAACTCCTTTGGCTGGTCATTTAGGGATTAATAAAATGTATCACAAGATCTTGACTCATTTCTATTGGCCAAAAATCAAAAGTGATGTTGCCAAATACTGTAGATCTTGTCATGCTTGTCAAATGGTAGGAAAACCCAATCAGAAGATACCTAAGGCTCATCTGCAACCTATTCCTGCCTTTGATAAATCATTTGGTAGAATTATGGTAGATTGTGTAGATCCCTTACCCAAGACCAAGTCATATAACCAATACCTGTTGACCATAATGTGTGCGCCAGCAAGGTTTCCAGAGGCTTTTCCGTTGAGGAATATAAAAATATATAAAACAGTAAAAGCTTTGATAAAGTTTTTTTTACTCAGTATGGCCTTCCAAAATCTATTCAGTTTGATCAAGGTTCAAACTTCACGTCTGGAATTTTCCAGCAAGTTATGAATGAATGCCCAATTCAGCAATTCAAGTTAAAAATGAAACTATTGGTTGAAAGAACTACAAGGGAGAGAACTTTTGAGTCTGACATTGGAGTTGTGTTACTCTTGTTCATTCTTCTTACTTTTCTTCAGATTAGATATTACGGCCCTTACAAAGTTAAGAAGAAAATGAATTAGTTAATTTATAGTATTAGTGCTCCTGGGATCTAAATTAATTATAGGAGTACCACTATATTGAAAGAGATAGCCATGTTAAATATATAATTAGTTTAGTGGTACCTGTCCCACATAGTGAAGGAATATCATCAGGATTCAACTGATATTGGAGCGACAAATTGTTGGAATTCAAAAATTATGAAAAATCTAGACCAGAAACATTTGCAAGTGCAAGAAAGAAATGAACTGAAAGTTATTATTATCATATGAGCACTTATGTCCAGATATTCTTACAAGGACAAAGAAAAATTTTCATGACGTTGAAATTGAAAATTCCAAACAGCATCCATGCTGGACGAGTCCACTCAAACAGGAATTCTTGAAAAAGGAAATTCAATATTTGCTGGAGAATGATTTTATTGAGCCCAATAAAAGTGATTGGAGTTCACTATACATACTTGTTCCAAAACCAGATACAACTTTCCGTATGTGCACTGATTAAAGGAAGGTGAACAGAGTGACAAAAACAGATTCATTCCCATTACCAAGAATTGACTATTGATAAATTGGAAATGCCAAGTATGTCACCAAATTTTGACCTTCTGAAAGGATTTTGGCAGATTCCACTCCGGAAAGAGCACAGGAAAACTTAACATTGTGACTCCAAATGGACTCTACCAATATAAAGAAAGTCCAATTCAACGTCTCATAAAAATGATCATCTCTGGTCTAGAAAATTGTGACGTCATCATCTACAACGACACCTGGAGAGAACATCTAGCAACAATTAGAAAATTTTTTGACTGACTCACTCATGCGTGTCTGACTGTTAATTTATTTAAAAGTGAGTTCTGCCTTGCTAGAGTGGCTTTCTTAGGACATTTTGTGGGACATGGGCAAGTTTAAAGGTTGAGGTTATTTCTTGATAATATAATTGCAGACGTTTTTCCTGTGTATAACAATTCATTATATTGTGTAATTTATACTAGTTCTTTTAATTTCAGATGTAAATGGTTTGTGATAAAAAGAAAGTTTTATCATATAAACCTTTCTTTTTATTTTATGGGGGAAGGTGTTACGGCTATTGGATTTAATTAATTTATTTGTTATTGTTAAATCCAAATTTGTCATTTAGGGTTTAATATTCATTAATCGGGAGATTTTTTCTAGAAAATTCAGGCTGACCTAGATTCTAGTTGTAAACAGGCTGACCTTGGCTTGGTTACCTCTTTATCTGACCTTGTTTTAGATTGATAAACAGGTCTTTAATACTATTGGTTAATTTCAAGGATAACTTTTATTTTTAGTTCTTGGGGTGTAGGACATATCTAGAATACATGACTTGCTGAAGGTAGTGACCTTCCATGAATCGCGTGATCACTTGTTTACTTAAGAAAAACAAGTTATATAGACTTGTTTGGGATAGAACAATTCAGTAGAATCTCTGGGCTTTAAGATATTAGTTGTGTATATTTATTTGAGTTATAATTATTCTGGACTTTGTCAATTCATTGAAGAAAGAGGATTTATTATCTATTTGGAGGAGAAAACATGTGCTCATAATTCATTTGGATGGTAATTAAACAAGAACTGCATCACGTGACATTGTCAGCCATTTTGGACTACATCGTCAAGATTCGAACCTGGAACTATTAGAACATTTATTTATCAGGACTCTTACAGTTCCATTAGTGGATTATTTTTGTGAATTCTATATTGGATTAATGTTGGATTCGATTCTCTAAAACTGTAAGTTTATTTATTTATGAAAATACTTGGACTTAATAAATTCATTGTTCAAGTTATACAAACTTGTTAGTTTTCACTCTTTCTGTGTTGCTGCTTATTCGAGCCTAAGCACGTAACACTTGGACTTACAAACCCACCCACTCCACCTCCCACGGCAAACAGGATTGGAATTATATGTTTAAGAGGCATTTAACGTTAATTGGTACAAGCACTTCTCCAGCCCTCAAGACAGCATTTAGCTTGAGCAGTAATCAGATTCAGGAAATGTAATGTCTTAGTAGAAGAATATAACTCTCATCGCCAGAGAGAAAGAATAGTAATTTTCGTCTGCATCCAGTATTTGCAATATATTGGTTTAATATTTTTAGCAAAAATAGAACAAATTAAAAGGTTTTTAACTCTTTTATATACATTAAGTATTTAATTTTAAGTTTTTAATCTCTTTATTTTGAGTTGTGTGAAATCGTCCAATTGCTGACAAGAAACAAGAAACCCGTTGATAGTTTAAGTCTGCAAATAGCGAATATTTCCTACATTTAGATGTGAGCATTTGTGTTCCTTGTGCACTAATATGCATGAGGGGAATATACAAATGTAATACTGAGGATGTATGTATGCTGGAGAGGGGATATACATATGTAATACTGAGGATGCATATATGCTGGAGAGGGGATATACATCTGTAATACTGTGGATGCATATATGCTGGAGAGGGGCTATTCATACCTAATACTAAGGGTGCACATATGCTGAAAAGGGGACATACATATGTAATACTGTGGATGCATATATGCTGGACAGTAAGTATACATTAATTCTGATCACAACACAAAAACTTTCTCATTCAAATCCTTTACCTCAAACAATAAATATCAGCAACACCGACATCAAATTCACACAGTTAATACGAAACCTAGGTGTTACTCTGGACAGTACTCTTACATTGCACCAACATATCATAAAAATATGCAAGGCGGAATATCTTGAACTGAGACGCATCAGCTCCATTTGCAAATGTCTTTCAACTGATGCCACTAAAAGACTTGTATGTTCATTAGTGCTTTCAAACCTGGACTACTGTAACTCAATTCTGTCTGGTTCGCCTCAATGTCTTCTCCCGAAACTTCACAAAAGTTCAAAACACAGCTGCTCGGATTATCCTTAGAGTACCACGATCTGGGCATACCTCCCCGGTGCTCTGTATCCTACACTGGCTAGCCATTCGATCCAGAATCAAACAAACAACTTGTTCTATGTGCAACGATTCAATGACGGACTCCAATCCAACATACCTATCTAGTCTCACCCATGTGTACATACCAGCAAGATACTTACGCTCCTCTTCAGACAATCATATACTCATTATTCCCACTATGAACACGAAATCATATGGACACCGTTCTTTTGTGTACCAGAGCCCAGCAACGTGGAATGCCAGCAACGTGGAATGAATTACCCATTGAAAATTAGACACAAAGACAGTGATCCCTTTCAAGAGTGCTCTTAAAACTCACCTTTTTCGACTGCAAGAACAAACTTGAAGACCTAATCATATTTCCTACCTTAATTACTTTTAGTATTTCTTATATTTTCTAATTTCATGGTGTTTGTTTTTGGTTTTTTATAGTCATATCATTATATATGTTGTGAAGCGCTTAGAGCTTATAAAGATTAGGCGCTATACAAAGTCCTCATTATTAATATTATATGTAATACTGAGGATGCAGATATGCTGGAGAGAGGGTATACATATGTAATATTGAGGATGCAAATATGCTGGAGATGAGGTATACATATGTAACGGTGATGATGCAAATATGCTGGAGGGGGTATACATGTGTAATATTGAGGATTCCAATATCCTTAGCAGGGGTATACATGTATGCTACTGAGGATGCAATGAGTCCAAATATTTGTCAATTACTTGTCATGGAAACTAATTATTGCAATAAGTGCTCAGTAATATTCTTGGACTAAGCAAGAAATACAGTGAATTAAATTATGGATATCTTGGACTATATTATTGTGATACATCAAAGTCTGTTATCACATCGCCACACTCGAGGCCATTGACATATTGACCCATTCGATAATATAGGTACATCAATATATTGGAATTTACTTGGAATACCATTGGAATTAAATTGGTACTATACATTTAGACTTGTGATTTAAATTTTGGGCCCCTTTGGTATTTAAGTCACAATACTTAAGTTATTTTTTAATTTCCACATTGTATTCATGGGAAATAAAATGTCTTTAATTTTTTTAAAAACTTCGTTGGTTTTCGCTGTTTTCTGTTACTTAAGCACCATAGAGCCGTACAATATGTAAGTGTTGTGACACCGAAATGGTTATATTTGTTACGTGCATACAAGTCCCGAACCACGCAAAATTATTACTTTTCCCTGTCGCAGGTTATGTATTCATGACGGTTTGTAATGTTATTCTCATTCCATATTTTCGTTGCAGCTGTGTGCATTGTATCACCAAATCTTCTGAAAGCAACTAATCTTATAATCCTCGATGGATCCCAGCGAAGAAAATCACATATTACGTTCATTATCTGAAGATACACTCAGCAGAAAATCACCATGCCCCTACGTTTTTTGTTATGTTATTTGTCCTCTTAGACTTGTAGCTGGATATGGTGATGATCGGAATATTGTGAATGCGACTGCTCGCAGTTTTCAGTGGATCATGCTAAAAAATTGCATAGGTTATTATCATCATTTGAATATGTGCATATCGGCGAATTACTTTTGTTAGAGATATTGTCCATGCTCGACATTAAGATGCTATGTAGAATAGAATCGTGTAAATGCAAAACTAATCTTATAGTGTGCTCACGGGTAATGATATGCAAATTTACAAATCACAGTTGTGATATTTATCGAGTTTTTGTCATGGAGCTAAATGATGTGTATGACTGAATAGTGTGAATGAATACATACGAGAGAGAGAGAGAGAGAGAGAGAGAGAGAGAGAGAGAGAGAGAGAGAGAGAGAGAGAGAGAGAGAGAGAGAGAGAATACAAATAAAATAGAATAAATTAACCTTGTTATGGACGGTTTCCCAATGCGCTTATATAATATAATTTTAAACGTATATTGTATACTGGCAAGAATTACATTGTGTAACATATGTTGTAATGATAAAACTTCGTTCTATAAAATTCGAAAATAAATGGAACTACATTTGATAGCTGCAGTAGATGAGGACAAATTAATACATCCATATTGCTATCCTGTGGTTTATGTAATCTATAAATTACATACTTTTGATTTTCATCGGCATATTCAGCTTTGTATTTGTTTCATGGTGCCTATTTATTTTTGGCTGGATGGTGTTGTAGTCTGCTTATTTTGCCAAGCCTATTACCTTTACTAGTTTTTTTTCTTCTTCTACAAGACCTTTAACTGGGTAATATTTACCGATAATTGTGCTAATGTGCTTTTCAACACACACACACACACACACACACACACACACACACACACACAGAGCAATCTCACTTTTTTGAGTTTGCCATGATATAAATGTGAACGTCTGTAACAGGATGAAGCCGTTTAGGACGATTGTATATCTCGAAAACACTTAATCACGTGAATCACGTTCTTTTAAAATATATCTTGCAAATTAATGATCATTGAAAATCTGACACCATAGCTCACACCCTTACTTCGAGCTCTTATAAACTAAACAGTAGCAACTGAAAAGCCTTGCACCTACTTATATGTATGTATGTATGTATGTATGTATGTATGTATGTATGTATGTATGTATGTATGTATGTGTGTGTGTGTGTGTGTGTGTGTGTGTGTGTGTGTGTGTGTGTTCCATTCGGGTTCAGAGGATACAAACACCAAGTAAGGATCTTACACCTTGCTGTAAGATAAAGCTAAAATCTTCTCAAAAACAAAAAGCAGTGTTGCTTACAGTATTATTCCCAGCTACATAACTGCTTGCTAGCCCACTCTGCTCTTGTTGTAGTAAGGCTTAGAGATAAAGGTTTTTAATTAATTTAACATTTGTGCCTTATCCAAAGGCACAAATTGGTCCAGGCTCAGTTAGCCATCGGAAAATAAGCAACAGAACCGAACCTTTTTTAAAAATCATAATAAGTTGTGTAAAGACTAATGAGTTAATGCCAATTTTAATGCTAAAAATCCTATGATCGCAGTTTGTATTGAGTCGTGTATAACGAGTACGATTTTTCAGTCATTCATAGGTTTCAATGTTACGTCTTCTGATAAATGCAAGTAAACTGATCCAACCAGGTTATATGTTCAGGTAAATGATCCGACTTACCCATTTCCCCGATGGGCTCACAAGAGAGAGAGAGAGAGAGAGAGAGAGAGAGAGAGAGAGAGAGAGAGAGAGAGAGAGAGAGAGAGAGAGAGAGAGAGAGAGAGAGAGAGAGAGAGAGAGAGAGAGAACGATGACTGTAAACTTTAAATATTAAGCTGCGACCTTGACCTTGAAGATGGGACCCCCAAAAAGGCACGTGACAATCCTTCTAATTACGATCTACAAAGATATCAACAGTCATAAATCTCAAGCGGATTTAAAGCATACTGCGAAAAAGTGACAGACGGACGAACTCGTACTTTGTTTCCCGTTTTTCGTGAGGAGCTGAGGAACACATATAAAATGTTTTCGTATATAAACCAAAGCCGGTTGGGCTGACAATCAGGGGTTACAACTCTGCTAAATGATGACGTAGAATGCTGACAATTGAGCTCACCAGATATAAAGCAGCATACCAAATTTGGTTGAAATCTAATTAAGAGAGTTATTGTGCGGAAGGATGGAGGGACGGTAGGATGTAGGGTAATTTCCCAAATTAATGTTACCCCCTTTGCACGAAATAATGGGGGAAAATGCAGAGACAAATAAGATCAAACAGCCGAGAAACAAAGGGATGACTGTAACGTTCAGCTGGATTGACGTAAATGAAACAAACTAACAGCGGACAGTGCAATGCTAGTTTTAAACTGTCCTAAGCGCTTTGAACTGTAAAATGCCCACTACCGGAAACTGTTGGTCTGGTTCAAGAGCTAGACAAAGATCCACCACTTGTACACATATTATTGTTGAATCATACCAAAATGGATACAGGCCAGCAAGCCAAAGACAACCTACCCCCCCCCCCCAACCAAAAATGGATACAGGCCAGCAAGCCAAAGACAACCTACCCCCACCCCCCCAACCAAAAATCCCTATAACGGGAATCAGTTAATTCCACCAGAAAAGTAAACCCAGTACACCTATAATTTCATGCAATAGGCATCATACAGAATGGATATCAAAATATTTGGATCATTATGCCATAGATATCCATAAATTACCATCCAGTCCTCATGACATGACAGATTACAGCATTATCGTTTATTTCCTTTGATATCGCACCCGACAGTGTTTCCCCTAGCGGTTAAGGAGTCAAGATACCGTACATTTCCAGCCTGAGGGTCAGACTGCGTAAAACAAATTTTTTTTTAAAACTTGAGGTCAAATAAAATCTTAGGGTCTCTGATACACACATGGGAGTAAAGGGAACACCGGCCTTTATACTAATAAAGTGCACAGTGAAGGGATACAGTCGTGTAAAAAAAAGCATGGGAAACGGAAGTGTATATTATACGCCAACCCCATTTCTACTTATACTTCAGAAGCCAGTCTAAAAACTCAATACATTTTGTATTCATTGAAAACTAAATACATCGAAATCACTGCAACTGGATTAGGTAGAACGATGACACCCTCGTATGCTAATATTTATATGGGACGACTGTAGTGTCACATTTTTGCATGGGTAGGAACTGATGTCCTACCAATGAGTACGCTTTGTCGATGATAATTTGATATGGAAACAATGTGGCAATATGAAAGAAAAAACCTTGAGGACTTTATCTGAAACGCAGACATCTTCTATGAGTCAGTAAAATTCACGTAAAGTTATCCAGCTCATAGCTCTTTTTTATGGACACAACGACCAGACTGGTAACAAAAATGTTCCACATAAAGATTTACTTAAACAAAATGATAAATATCTGCATTTTCTCCCAGCATTTGAAGAACCGAATGAACGACACAGGCCTGATAGCGGAGACCATGCAAAAGAACTAGAGAAACAATTAACAATGACCAACGAGAGAGAGAGAGAGAGAGAGAGAGAGAGAGAGAGAGAGAGAGAGAGAGAGAGAGAGAGAGAGAGAGAGAGAGTTTATAAATTAAATATCGTTGGCGGGTAGTGATTATATTGCGCGTAAGATACCACGATTCCGTAAATTGCCATGTTTTTCCGAGGTCGTGTGACGCGATACTAGCCAGTCCTCGAATACAAACAGAAACATGGCGAGCGAGACAGACGGAATCGCATCACCGTACCCACGAATGTAGTTCTAGTCTAATTTTAGAACAATTTTTCCTCTAATTTTGGTGGTGATAGAAGACTTAGATTTATGCATTTTTTGTAGGGATTTAAGGTCATTGTTTATTCTTGAGAATATGAGTTCAGATAATGTTTTTCTTTGTGTATTTCGGCGACAGTGCACAGTGAGTAATAATGCCTTGGTGATGATCCGGAAGTGAACTCTGTGTTCAGTTTACATGCTGCTCTGTTTAGAGTGCAGCTTCTCAAAACATGCACGTCAACCTTGTACAAGAACTTCACCTTGAAGTCATTTGTGAAGGTATTTTAAATTAACATATGATTTGCATTGATTGTTACAGAGTCCAGACAGGAGGAGACCAAATTTGGGTTGCACATTCAAAAGCTGAATCTGCTTGCGAGATATGCTCATAACTATATCTATTAAATTATGTGTTAACGATATGTTTCAGATCTGACAGCAGACAAGTACAACAGTAAAAAGGTGCTCATATTTCATATTTTTAATTTAAAAAAGCAATGTAATTTTAAAATAATACTTATACATCTTGTGCTGTGCAAAAATATGACAAGGATTATTTGATGGTGCCCAATGTAAATTTTAAATAATTACCACAATGCAATAAATTAATTTAACACTGAGAGTTAAAACTGAATTATGTGCGAAGAGACTAGAACGAGTACCGATTTGAAACAATATCCATTACCGGAAAGGTGTAAAAGGCATTGAGAACGGTTTTCATCGGTCGTAACTTAATCATTATGTTTTTGGGTTTTTTTTTTTACAAAAAAGAAACCCACAAATAAATCTGAAAAGCAGAAATCATTAGTAATTAATTTAAACATTAAGAAGCTTACTTCTAATGATTCAATTACAGTGTAAGAGAGAGAGAGAGAGAGAGAGAGAGAGAGAGAGAGAGAGAGAGAGAGAGAGAGATTTACTTAAACAAAATGATAAATATCTGCATATTCTCCCATTTATCTGTTCACCAGAACGCTGTATTCGGAAGATCAAATATAATCAGACACCGAGGATAAGCAGAATTTGCTCCGACGATGGAGCTTTCATAAAAACTGTCGGAAGAGCTGTCTGAGCATTTGAAGAACCGAATGAACGAAACAGGCCTGATAGCGGAGACCATGCAAAAGAACTAGAGAAACAATTAACAATGACCAACGAGAGAGAGAGAGAGAGAGAGAGAGAGAGAGAGAGAGAGAGAGAGAGAGAGATTCACTGCCATCGAGAATTTTATTCTGAAATACTTTTCATATTGAACATTATTCACAAATGGAATATTAACTGCCTTCGCTGTCGTAACTTATATGGTTTGCTTCGCCAGAGGCAAATCAACAAAACAAGCTTTATTTGCCGTTTAGCTATTTATGATCAGAAAATCAATTAAGTATCTGAGTGAGATTTAGCGAGATTTGATCGTGCTAAAGAATATATTTTTTTCATATGAGCAAGCAAACTAATAAGCAGTTTTAAGAAAAGGAAAACCGAGTGGAGAATACCGAAAACAAAGAAAACGATTATTTATTCTCCATTTTTATTTTTAAAAAAAGTGAATACAATGAAACTAATCTACTAAATCATGCTATTATTAACGCAGTCCCATCACTGCTTGCACACCCACCCCCGCCCACCGATAACGTTTCTGCCAGGGGTTGATTGGAATATTCAAGCAAATGGACACTTTCTCCAATTATATCCAAAAAGTAAAGTCTATATTCTAAATGAGTTCCTTTTGTTCTTCAAAAGAGTTGTAAGAATCAAAATATAAATTTAAAAAAATAAAATCCAACTAATTTGTAACCAAGACTATAATAAAAGTATTACTGGTTATTAGTAAAATAAAGTAAAGCTTTAAATAAAGTATTCTATATTTTTATATTTCAGTGCAAAGTAAAATGCATCGTGTTTGTTAGAAAAACAGCACATTAGCAAAATGGAAAGTAATATTATAATTGGTATAGGTAGGCAATTCATTATTTGATTGTAATCAAGGAAACGAATTGACTAGAATATATACCTTGATTTCTGATTGTATATCATTTAATAATTCTCTAACTATGATAACGAAAGTTTATATCGCAAAAGTAGGGACAGAAACGCATCATTGTTTTCCTTGCCAGATGTTCATTTAAAACTACTCCATTATACCATGCATACATACATATCAAAGTAGCTTATAAGATTTGATTACATACATACATACATACATACATACATACATACATACATACATACATACATACATACATACATACATACATACATACATACATACATATTAGCAAGTTATTTCGCGGGGCCAGGATTTTGAAGCATCCGAGATGTAGTTGCTTTAATAGTAATTTAATTTAAAGCTAGTGTCAATCAGACATTATTCTTAGTTTCTAATTACCGTGACATTTAATTTTGTTTAACATCTTAACGGGATTTTTTTATATCACAAAACAGCGAAATTCCCCTCCCGTTCACTCTCCTTCACGCGAAAGTTCCCGCTATGCCACTAACAGTAAATTAAATTTCACGCGATGTCTTACTTTGGAAGGAAGTGGTAGCGATTGTAGTTGAACATCAGCTGTGACCATTTAACTACATTCAATAGTGATTAGTGTTTTCGACACATTCTTTCTCCGTTGAAATAGTTATTCAAAATTTTATTTGAGGAAATATAAAATCGGTGTGTTGAAAACAATTCCTGAAAGACGAGGCAACCAAATCTTTACATAGCTTCAGAAAATGCATGGAACAAAGTGTGGCAAAAAATTGTATCGATTGGAAATCAAAGGACAGCAGAGGAATCAGGCATTCGTCATTATCTTAAGCCTTATAATGCAGATGGAGACCGAGACTGCAGCGAGAGAATATAAATTGGATGACTAGATTGAATCGGCAACAAACCTATGTGGAAGTTGTAAAGAACACATTTGGTAAACGCGGGTAAAACATCTCACAGCTTCTATCGAGCTATTGTGTGTATATTAAGTAAACTAGTGTGACCGTAACAGTTCTATAGAAATTATTGGACGTATTATATACAGTGAAACTCGTATGACTATAACACAATGATCCTATCAATGTAAAAACAAGAAAATATGTTCGAAATGTACGGTGATTCGGAACGAACGGTGATTCGGAATGAACGGCGATTGAGAATGAAGGTTTTTTTTTCTTTCTTTCTTTTTTTTTTTTTTTTTTTTTTTTTTGCTTATAAGATTTGATTGCAAATAGGATTAGATTCCCTGTATGCAAGGAATGAAAATAGTGTTTATATTAAATCATAATTCAGAAAATCAAAGAGTCGGATTTCACATATTCAGTAGAATTCCGAATATCAAAGAGTTAGACTTCACAGAGTAAAATATATTTAATAGCATAAATACTTTTGAAGGCTTCCGCGCTGATGAGCATTCCGATTAAGCGGCCCCTTTGTAAGCTCAGCATCTCTAGCGAGCATTACATGCATTTATAGATAAACCCAGTGGTGTAATGGACGAATGCAAATTTGATAATAGTTCAAGTGAGTGGCAATTAGGCATTATTTGGGTTATAACCCCACCCATCCACCCACCGACACACACATGTAAATGTTTTGTTTCGTTGTTGTCAAAGACATGATGCGTTTACTAAGGGCATTTAGCACAACAACAGTTATTGACTAGAGCAAAATATTATAAGTACATTAACAAAGTGAGAAATAACGAAGAATGTGTAAGTCAGCAAAGCCTAGGAAGGAGGATTTGGTAGCTATGGTTTCCTTATCGTGACCTAGAAACATTTGTAGAAGCAGTCCTAATGAGCTAAGCATCCGCTGTGAACTCTGTAGCATGTGGTTATGGGAGGACTGGAGTACATGAATGCCATTCTGTGATGTGTTGTTTTATGGTCCTGCTAAACACGTGCCCTTGATTCAAAAGGATTGTACAGCTGTAATGGTTTGTCCACTACCGCCATCAGGAGTGTTTAGGTGCGTATACTAAATTGAATGATATATCTATATATTGTACAATTTTCGGGATGGATGGATGGAAGAGTGTGTACTCAGTCCATGATTCGATATTAACATTATTAACATGCAAAGTAGAAATAGTTCTCTCTCTCTCTCTCTCTCTCTCTCTCTCTCTCTCTCTCTCTCTCTCTCTCTCTCTCTCTCTCTTAAACAATGTTATAATACAGGTGCAATTTCTACGTATGTAATAAATTCAAAATATTACAAACTTACCAGATCTGAAACGAATATTTCATCATATCGCGTGCACTACCGATGAATCATCGGACCGTCTGTACGTCGTTATCCACTACTATTTATTTTCTGACATTTTGTACCGCAGATAACATGTTTATTTAATACATGCATCCAGGAAACAGGAATAAATCAGCTTGCCTGGCTTGAGTACGCACAACGAGGATGCTAGCTTTGCCTGCCACTTCAAGTCTGTCTTATTGAAATCGGATTAAATTTTAAATGCCTGTCACTTCAAGTCTCTCATTGAATCCGGTTGAATTCTAAAGAAACGTATTAGGACTCACTTTAATGCCTCTCGTTTTTTTATGCATGTAGTTGTGTCAAAAATAAATCGATTTATACATACATACATACATACATACATACATACATACATACATACATACATACTATGTGACATATAGAAATACACAATGACATACAGCATATTAAGTTTGGAAATAGATCTGATCTATTTGTATGTTTGTATGTCTGACAATATACATGTGTACGTGTGTAACTGTATTGCATTGATAGTTACACCTTTCCTTTGTTTTAATTCGAATCAATAACACTTGAACTGAACTGAGAGAGAGAGAGAGAGAGAGAGAGAGAGAGAGAGAGAGAGAGAGAGAGAGAGAGAGAGTAGTCTAAACAAATGTCAGTCAGTATATATAGTTTTATGAGTTTATCTTTAGTACATCACGGGATGTTTACACTGACAGGAAGTACTAATCACGAACCCACGATGCAACTTCCTTGAAGCCAGGTCATCAGTTGTTGACAGCTCACGTGATTTCATGCTGTCAGTATTGTCAACGTTTGGAAGTTGTGTACCAATAAAAGTTCCCATGCATTTTAATCCCTTTTCTATCCTTGATTGCTTTTGTTCACAGCTCACGTGATTTCAGGCTGTCAGTATCATCAGCTGTGGGGAGTTGATTGACAATAAAATTTCCCCATCTCTCCCCAATTGCTTTTGTTCATCTCGTATTTTATTGATGGAATTGACATGAAGCTTGCTTGCTATCTTAACACTTGGGCTGAAGATGGATGCTTGAGGTGTTTCATCTTCGCAAACCAAGGGACCGATATGCTAACCCTATCTTCACCTTGGCGGCTCGAACATATAATTTAGTATAAAATAATAATAAAAGCACAAAAGAAGAAAACTAGAATATGAGGTATCGTCTGCGACCTTAATGAGGTATCGTCTGCGACCTTAATGCCAATATTTAAAAACTGACATATCTTCTAGGAGCTGAATATTCGTAACCGCGTACTCATAATTTTTGCGCATATTTGGTTATTTTCGTGATGAGATGTCATAGTAACGACTCCAGCATCCCGATGGGCATTTGCCAGAGTAATAGACAATGCCGTTTGTAGTTGCTTAAGTAGTATAAATAGCACATTAAGAAAAGGCTTTGGACAACATTATTTCCTTCTTTTCCAGATAAAGGCATATAGAAAGTATTGATACGTTATTACAAGCGAATCGATTTCAAAGTAACACCATACAGTACTCTGTTCTCATACATTTGTCAAAGGAATGTTATGAGAGGGGACCTGAAAAAAATGGCAGCTCTGGGATACGCAAATGCTAGGACTAGACTAAACGTTGGCGCTGTTCCTTTGGATATTTTAAATCCTTGGCAAAGAAACGTGTGAGTTAGGAAAATAGGCAGAAGGCCGAGTAAGTGACCACAAAATACAACAATCAGTTTGCAGATATTTTATCTACACCAACAATACTACAAAATATGATAGCCCGACACTCGGGGCGACTCTAATTTTAGTTTTATCCCATCCTGTATGCAAAGTAAGGTGACCATCGAGCTTGTCAAAACATTTTGTTTGCATGAGGAAGCGTTGATTGCGCTGATGAAATGAGTAAATGGATTTTCAAGATGTTGACATGCAATGCCTTAACATAATACAATCTAAACCAAATCACGACTGACCTAAATAAAATTGAGATCTGACTTAAATGAAATGGAAAAAAGCTAAAAGTTAGATTTTAAACCTCTCACACGGTCGTGTTTCAAGAAAACACAATTTTCAGTAATCTTTAAAACAAAATATTTTTAAAAACTTTAAGTCGATGTCTGTTACACGTAGCATGTATAAACGGTAATCTGTAATGATTGGAACTGAAAATAAAACTACCCATTGGTTGCGATTAAAATAAAAGAGGTCAGGTATAAAATCAAAGTTTCACATTAACTGGCGGACAATAGAAATTGGGGGAGGCGACTATTGACCCCACCCACTTGCTTCAATGTCCGAGCGCCCATTTCTACATGATAAGCCTTATTATCCCACAGGACAAGATCCTTTTTTTCATATTCTGGTCAGCTGTGGTTAAACTGCACAATAGCTAAATGTTATGCTTAAGTACACAATGATAAGGCCAGTGTCATTAATTAACAGATCCTTATCATTGCATTCATCTTGTACAAAGGACTGGCCCTCTGACATAATTCGAAGAGACCATGTGCTACAGAGCGTGTATGTAAGCGCCAGTAATTGATTGACAAATAAACGATGCTCTATTATGTTGTAACTTGCGTTGCTTAGGACCTCGTTTCAGGAGTTCAAATCTGCAGTTACAAGTTACCGTTCGTGTGTTTTCTGTTTTCCCCACATTTTTTTTTATTATCCCACCTTATTTCCTTCGGTTTAAGTCTTAAGGCATGTAACTGTGACATTGTGAAATGTCTTGTCAGGAAGCGGTCTACTTTAAAGACTTGCAAATAAATAATCTATCTCTTTGGAAGTAACACAGGTGATCGACGCGAGCTTGATGTGAAGAAAGAAAAACTTCCTTTTTTCTCACATCAAGCTCGCGTCGAGCACCTGTGGGAAGTAAGGACATGCGATCTTCGTGGGATACTCATGGACCTTGGAAATGGACATGGACTCTTGATTTAATCATCATCATTGGCGCCTTAGTCTCGGGAGACCATGCGGATAGCGCCCTTGGGGTGTCGTCTGTCTCTGGGTTGTTGGCATCGTCTGTTGTGGCTGTGGAGACCTATGCGCGAGTGGCAGTCCCTCTTGCAATTTGTGCAGACATGCTGGGAAGCCCGAATTACTGTGGTTGCTTTCACGTGGCCCTTTCTGACACGTTTCTCTGCTGCCATCTGGCCTCTCCTCGTATCAGCGACTGATATGCCCTTACTTACTATCAGTCTCCAGGTGCCTCGGTCCTCGGCCAGCACTTCCCAGCCATCAGGTGCTATGTCACAAGCCTTCAGGTCCCTCTTGCATGCATCCTTGAAACGGAGCGAGGGGCGGCCGACTCTTCTTGTGCCAGTGGCCAGCTGTCCATATAGGATGTCCTTTGGCAGCCTCCCATCCTCCATGCGTCGGACGTGTCCCAGCCATCAAAGGCGACGTTTGCTCAGCAGGGAGAACATGCTGTGGGTGTGTGCACGCTGCGGGATTTCACTGTTTGGGACACGGTCTTGCCAGCTGATTTTCAAGATGCGTTTAAGGCACCGTATATGGAAGGAGTTGAGCCGGCGCTACTGTCAGCGCGTAGTTTTGGGTTTGTACTGTCAGCGCGTTGTTTTCCCACACCCTCTTGGTCAGTCGTGACATGATGGTGTTTGCCATTCCAAGCCTTATGTCCTTCTCTTTATCGAGCGAGAGAGTGTTGCTTATGGTTGAACTGGACATGGACTCTCGATTTAATTTAATATAACTTGAATTTATGAGACTTCATAAAATGTTTGACTACGAAATGGAACGATTATGGAATTCTGACTCAGAATAATACTTACAGAACTAGATTTATTTTTGTTTGATTAGGATTTTTAACGTAGCTTTAATAATTTTTTCAGTTTATCGCTACGGTGTCTGCAGTGAGGCAGATTATAGTGATGTCTAGCACTGGGGCATCTTGCTGCAGACATGTAACATGATGTGCATGTACTACCCAGTCACATTATCCTGACACCAGGCCGACCAGTCATAACACTAACATCATAATCCTGAGCGTCAAGCGAGGCAGCTGTTATTACCATTTTTGTAAGTCTTTGCTATCACTCGGGCGGGGCTCAAACCTCCCGCTTCCGTGGCGGACGCTCTAACCACTAGGCCACCGCAGCGGTGAACTAGATTTGACAAAACTTCACAAAATGAAATATAAAATTGTTTTCATTACGAAATGGAACGATCGCAGACCTTTGATTTAAGATAATTCTTACAGAAATTGAACTGGTTACAAAATCGTATGATTACGAAATGGATTACAAAATCGATTACGAAATGGCTACAATTTGTAGACTACAAATGGATATTCTAGATTACGGAATAACAAATGGACTACACCACAAACAGACGAATTGCCCAAATTCTTACTACTTTTATACTAACCACAAATATGCAAACACCAAACAAACATACACACTACTAGAAACATTATTTAATTAATTATTTGTATTAAAGAATTAATCTAAAATTGTCCGAATGACAATATTTCGAAATTACTCGTAAAATATAAATTTGTATACTGATTTTACCAGATTTACTATCAATTGACATAACTGGAATTTCCTGAAAAATACTTACATATACCTAGCCAGTAACTTTTACAATAAAACTTTAAAAAGTGGACTAACATGAACAATGTTCACATCTCATGCATAGTGCAATGCTGCCCGTGCTTTAACTATTCGACCCCAAGTTGAATTAATGCGCTTTGCAACTCCAGTACTTCTCATGGTGACTATAATTTGTCAGGCATTTTCTTTATTTCTCTTTGCATCAAACAAATACATCTACTTATTTCTCTCTTACTTACATTAAACTGCTTCTACAAACTTAAACTTATATAATTAAATAAAAACTCGAAAAAATGTGATCTATAACCATCCTGTCCGAACAAAAATACAAGGGCTAACATGCAAAACAACATAGCACAAAACACATGGCAAACACCGGACAAGACTGTGCCATGGCACGTATCACGTATCAGTAAACATATTCTTAAGACCAGTCATGGTCAAGGAGTAGCTACACACTAAATGGGGAGGTATACAAACCCTAGAACAAAATTTGTATAAAATCTAAATTTATTAAAACTGACACAATAAAAGACATATTGGAAAAAAACATAAACACATAAAATCTTTAATTGTAGGCACTAGGGGTCTCCTTTATTATACAAGTCGGAGAGGAGCCGGGCCAATATTTTAACACTGTTTACTGAATAAAATATTCATTCGGAACTAGTGCTTTGGGGGCACATATTATGCGTGATATAATTTGTTTTATTCCTTCTTTTAATTTAATCAAGGTAAATAAACCTTGCATATATGGTAGAGAAATATCAGGTGTTAACTTATCAGGTGTCTTTGGTTGAAATGGAGATGCGATTTTGTTTGTAGAGAAAAATTCACTGCATTTACAGTGATCATTTATGGGATTTAAACTAATTGGTGACAATTTTGTATTAATATTTATTTTTTACTACAGTACTGTTGTAATGGTTTAAAAAAATTGAAATTTACGAGAATAATGTTTAATCTTAACATTCTAATTACAGAAGAAAAAAACCTGTCGTGTGATTTTTTCGTCACTACAATATTCACAAGAGATACAATAGAATATAGCATCTGTGGATTTCATACTTTATATCAGTTTATGTATGGTTTGGATTTTTTTTTACTTCTTCCTTTGAGAAATGCAAATTGACCAACATAATGTAATAGTCGTGAGTTCTCTTCGAAAAATCGGGCGATATTACGAGATCGGGTGGCAGGTGTGGAAATACCTCCAAAATTGGAAGTTTTTATTTTCTTCTCCCGGCTTGAGTAGTTGACAGGTTTGTCGGTGTTTGTGGAAATTCAGTCCTGGCTAGTGAGTTTATTTAAATAACTAGCCCATAGCATGTGGCTAAAAAATACACCGTTTCTATCAGCAATGACCAGTACGGTACATAAACAATTTATACCCGACATGTAGATACTATCAGATTTGTCAATACGCTAACTGTAGTATCCATGTAAAATACACTAATTGAATCATTAGAAGTAAGCTTCTTAATGTTTAAATTAATTACTAATGATTTCTGCTTTTCAGATTTATTTGTGGGTTTATTTTGTGTAAAAAAAACCAAGCCAAAAACAACAAAAACATAATGATTAAGTTACGACCGATGAAAACCGTTCTCAATGCCTTTTACACCTTTCCGGTATACTCGTTCTAGTCTCTTCGCACATAATTCAGTTTTAACTCTCAGTGTTAAATTAATTTATTGCATTGTGGTAAATATTTAAAATTTACATTGGGCACCATCAAATAATCCTTGTTATATTTTTGCACAGCACACAATGTATAAGTATTATTTTAAAATTATATTGCTTTTTTAAATTAAAAATTGAAATATGAGCACCTTTTTACTGTTGTACTTGTCTGCTGTCAGATCTGAAACACATCGTTAACACATAATTTAATAGATATAGTTATGAGCATATCTCGGAAGCAGATTCAGCTTTTGAATGTGCAACCCAAATTTGGTCTCCTCCTGTCTGGACTCTGTAACAATCAATACAAATCATATGTTAATTTAAAATACCTTCACAAATGACTTCAAGGTGAAGTTCTTGTACAAGGTTGACGTGCATGTTTTGAGAAGCTGCACTCTAAACAGAGCAGCATGTAAACTGAACACAGAGTTCACTTCCGGATCATCACCAAGGCATTATTACTCACTGTGCACTGTCGCCGAAATACACAAAGAAAAACGTTATCTGAACTCATATTCTCAAGAATAAACAGTGACCTTAAATCCCTACAAAAAAAAATGCATAAATCTAAGTCTTCTATCACCACCAAAATGAGAGGAAAAATTGTTCTAAAATTAAACTAGAACTACATTCGTGGGAACGGTGATGCGATTCCGTCTGTCTCGCTCGCCATGTTTCTGTTTGTATTCGAGGACTGGCTAGTATCGCGTCACACGACCTCGGAAAAACATGGCAATTTACGGAATCGTGGTATCTTACGCGCAATATAATCACTACCCGCCAACGATATTTAATTTATAAACTCTCTCTCTCTCTCTCTCTCTCTCTCTCTCTCTCTCTCTCTCTCTCGCTCGCTCGTTGGTCATTGTTAATTGTTTCTCTAGTTCTTTTGCATGGTCTCCGCTATCAGGCCTGTGTCGTTCATTCGGTTCTTCAAATGCTTGGAGAAAATGCAGATATTTATCATTTTGTTTAAGTAAATCTTTATGTGGAACATTTTTGTTACCAGTCTGGTCGTTGTGTCCATAAAAAAAAAGCTATGAGCTGGATAATTTTACGTGAATTTTATTGACTCATAGAAGATGTCTGCGTTTCAGATAAAGTCCTCAAGGTTTTTTCTTTCATATTGCCACATTGCTTCCATATCAAATTATCATCGACAAAGCGTACTCATTGGTAGTACATCAGTTCCTACCCATGCAAAAATGTGACACTACAGTGACACTATATAAATATTAGCATACGAGGGTGTCATCGTTCTACCTAATCCAGTTGCAGTGATTTCGATGTATTTAGTTTTCAATGAATACAAAATTTATTGAGTTTTTAGACTGGCTTCTGAAGTTTAAGTAGAAATGGGGTTGGCGTATAATATACACTTCCGTTTCCCATGCTTTTTTTTACACGACTGTATCCCTTCACTGTGCACTTTATTAGTATAAAGGCCGGTGTTCCCTTTACTCCCATGTGTGTATCAGAGACCCTAAGATTTTATTTGACCCCAAGTTTTAACAAAATTTTTTATTTTACGCAGTCTGACCCTCAGGCTGGAAATGTACGGTATCTTGACTCCTTAACCGCTAGGGGAAACACTGTCGGGTGCGATATCAAAGGAAACAAACGATAATGCTGTAATCTGTCATGTCATGAGGACTGGATGGTAATTTACGGATATATATATATATATATATATATATATATATATATATATATATATATATATATATATATATATATATATAGTATAATGATCCAAATATTTTGATATCCATTCTGTATGATGCCTATTGCATGAAATTATAGGTGTACTGGGTTTACTTTTCTGGTGGAATTTAGGTAACTGATTCCCGTTATAGGGATTTTTTTGGTGTGGGGGGGGGGGGTAGGTTGTCTTTGGCTTGCTGGACTGTATCCATTTTGGCATGATTCAACAATAATATGTGTTCAAGTGGCGGATCATTTTCTAGCTCTTGAACCAGACCAACAGTTTCCGGTAGTGGGCATTTTACAGTTCAATGCGCTTAGGACAGTTTAAAACTAGCATTACACTGTCCGCTGTTAGTTTGTTTCATTTACGTCAATCCAGCTGAACGTTACAGTCATCCCTTTGTTTCTCGACTGTTTGATCTTATTTGTCTCTGCATTTTCCCCCAGTATTTCGTGCAAAGGGGGTAACATTAATTTGGGAAATACCCTATATCCTACCGTCCCTCCATCCTTCCGCACAATAACTCTCTTAATTAGATTTCAACCAAATTTGGTATGCTGCTTTATATCTGGTGAGCTCAATTGTCATCATTCTACATCATCATTTAGCAGAGTTGTAACCCCTGATTGTCTGACCAACTGGCTTTGGTTTATATACGAAAACATTTTATATGTGTTCCTCAGCTTCTCACGAAAATCGGGAAACAAAGTACGATTTCGTCCGTCTGTCACTTTTTCGCTGTATGCTTTAAATCCGCTTGAGATTTATGACTGTTGATATCTTTGTAGATCGTAATTAGAAGGCTTGTTCCGTGCCTTTTTGGGGGTCCCATATTCAAGGTCAAGGTCGCAGCTTAATATTTAAAGTTTACAGTCATCGTTTTCTTTCCGCTCTAAAACGTTAGAGTTGTTTAGATTAAAAAACGATTCTTGGTATGCAGCAGCATTTTGTAATGTGTGTTGCATAATTTATTAAGGGCCCTACCTTAAAAATCTTTACAAGGTTTGCCCCGTACCACATCAGGGGTTCTACTTAAAAGATCGTTTATATGTGTGTCGAATACGACATCAGGGGTCCTACCTTAAAGATCGTTATAAGGCGTGTCAAGAACGACATCAGGGGTCCTACCTTAAAATCTTTATAAGGTGTGTCGAGTACCATACGAAGTGTCCTGCCTGAAAGATCGTTATACAGTGTGTCGAGTACAAAATCAGGGGTCCTACTTTAAAGATCGTTTTAAGATGTGTCGAGTACGAAATCAGGGATCCTGCCTTAAATATCGTTATAAGGTGTGTCGAATACGAAATCAGGGGTCCTACCTTAAAGATCGTTAAAAGTACGAAATCAGGGGTCCTACCTTAAAGATTTTTTAAGGTGTGTCGAGTACCAAATCAGGGATCCTGCCTTAAAGATCGTTATAAGGTGTATAGAGTACGAAATCAGGGGTCCTACATTAAAGATCGTTTTAAGGTGTGTCGAGTACGAAATCAGGGGTCCTGCCTTAAAGATCGTTATAAGGTGTATCGAGTACGAAATCAGGGATCCTGCCTTAAAGATCGTTTTAAGGTGTGTCGAATACGAAATCAGCGGTCCTACCTTAAACATCGTTAAAAATACGAAACCAGGGGTCCTACCTTAAATATCAAGATTTAATATTTGTTTCGCTCTAGAGTATTGATGTACTGTTGAAATTGTGAAAGGTACAGGAAACGACTGCTCTGCTCTACGACTCTAAAATGTACAATTAACATACACTTACATGATCTTCATTGGTTTGGATTGATATTTTGTTTTTGTCAACATTAGGAAAACTGTGTACTATCTGCAACAGACAGCTGGTGACAATAACGTCTATGTGCAGAGGAAATGAACTTTTAAAAAAGCAAAAAAGTACAATAATTTTGCACTTCATTGAAATAGCAAAAAAGTACACAGCTCTGCTCGTTCTTGAATTAGCAAAAAAGTACACTAATTGTGCCCGTCCTTGAAATAATACTTGCCCGTCCTTGAAATAGAACAAAAGTACACTAATTGTGCCCATCCGTGAAACTATACTTGCCTCTCCTTGAAATAGAACAAAAGTAAATTAATTATGCCTGTCATTGAAACAGCCCTTCTTTACATTTTGAATCCCTTGTGACAATGCAAAACTCAGGAAAGAAACCATTAAAATTTTTCCCCACTATTCTTTTCTCTCAAAAACTTTTAAACCGTTTGAGATTAAAACATAAAAATGGGATCAAGTGCTGGTCTATGAGGTGGGATCAAGAACACGATACGCCTCTCATGTATCTTTAAACCCTTTTAATTATTTTGTTAAATTCAGTGTTTAAGATTTTCTATCAATGTAGGACCAATAATAATGTATAATAACCGAGATACGCAAACGGTTTGGCTAAAACAAAGTCACTCCTCCCATGGTATTTAGTACACATTTACATGAGGCATATGTCATAAATCTCGAGATAGCTCGTGCGAGTATAACATGCATCAATACATAAAAAAATCGAAGCCATTTGCATGTTACAAAACGTAATTGTTTGTAATGGTGTTTTACGGTTGATAATTACATTAGAAAGTTACCGTAATTTATTTCCGCAATGCTACTTTCATCAGTTGTTTGATTTCCTGTTAGCGAGGAAACATGAATACGTTTTGCTGCATGAAACATACTTTTAAAAAAATCACTTCTTTAAGGAAGAATATACATGTACATCAACTATTGTGAAATTATAAAGGGATTAATGAAATAAAATTATAAGAAAAAAATCAGAGTATCAGGAAACATGAAGAATACAGTATAACCATTGTCGCTTTGACAGCTAATAATCTGTAAGCGAGTGGGTGGTAAAACAAGTTTGATGAGGAACACATTTAAAGAAAAACAAACTAAAACTTAGATTACAATGAAAAAAGTGGACAATTTTTTTTAAGTCAGTGTTCTAAAATATGTAGAAGACAAACGTAATATTTCAGTGTTCTTTGCGTCGCGCTGTTGTCAGGCAGTTGTTTGGTATCATTACAAGTATTGCACATACCCCTTGTCAGAGGAAAATCCACCCACCGCGAGACATTTCAATACATTCTTCAAAATAACTATTTAATCCTCTGTAGAGGACGTAAAAACGGTTAAATAAAATGTTTGAATGACGAATATTTCTTCAGTTTTTTTTCCACCAATTTATTTTCACACCCACTCACCCCAAACAGTGAGTGATAATCAGCCCCTGTTGAGATGGATACCGAAAGAAATCGTGAAAGTTTTATCGAGCGAGGCCCAATTATGTAAAATAATCATCAGAAACATGAACCAGGAACTGATCATTGATCCGCCCAATTATTTACCAAGTACACAGGGCTAGTTCTTATGGAAAACAGCAAATACCAAGTGTGACCTTCAACTTAATATCAAACCGAACCGGCACAATTTATTTCCGCACAAAGCCTATGTCCCACAAGGCCTACCGTACGTGGACATATATTTATGCCAAACAGTTATGGAAATATTGTGGGACAACAAAGCTATAGCTATGGCATTATAAACTTAGTCCAAAGCCAAGATACTAAACATTTTGGCGGTACCGTTGCACTTGTAGCCTCGTTCTCAATTCAGTACATGCGCAAAGGAACAGGTGTAGGTTGTTGTGAATTAAGATTGTTGAAAGGGTGTACTTGGGCTCTAATTTGCAAAGTAAATGTAGCGGTTCTGTATTGCAACTGTTTCACTTTTCATTTTGGTTTATACATTCAGAGCTGTTAAAATTTAAGGAATAAACTGTTTTAATTTTATATGATGATTAGATGATGCAATGTTTACTGCATTTCTCCAACTATATTCAGAGTTAAGTTGACAGGTGATTTTTGAGTTTGATTTGGCGCACAATACGACATTGTTTAGAACCATTTTACATTAATGGGTGAAACTTGGTATGCTTATAGATTACTTTACAAAATGTGCGTATATGCTTAATACAGCTGTTTATAATACAATCAAATCTGTGTTAAACAGTCACTTCAAGATGGTAGAGAATAAACAGACTTCTTAAGTCAGCTGACTGCATTCTATATGCTGACGTCTTCAAAAATGCTGTGAAAGTTGTGATATTTTAGCGAGACGGACTGAAAATCAGTACTTAGCGGTTTTTTTTTTTTTAATCCGGCCAGTTATAACCATTTTTGGCTGCCATATTGTGTGTCTAGGCAATCATTTTAAAAAAGTTTTTACTCTCATTATTTCCATACTAAATTACATCGAGCTCCTCATATGTAACCAATGAGGCGAGGCAGGGAGATGTTCTTTCCCCATTGCTATTTAATATATACATTGACGAGTTCAGTCGTAAACTGGATCAGTGTCACTTGGGGTTACATTGGACACCAATAGTCTCATTTTTCAATTTGTTTAGTTTTGCTGATGATAAGTCATTTATAAGGTTTTTTATCAGAGGTTTAAGTAAATCATTACAGATATGTGACCAATATCTATCATCTTTTGTGTTTAAATTAATTTTATTTCATATTTATATTTTAATTTGGATGTAAAGATTATGCCTTTTGAAATAAAGAATTCAGTAAGCGAATACAAATAAACGTGATGAGAGTATGTTATGTATAATACTGTATGAACGTCTATAAGAAAAGATACAAGTAGATACGTTAGACACAGCACAATTATAATAATACAGCTGAACCTGTATAAAAGGTCACCTCTTTTAAGAAACCAACTGTCATCAATAGTGACATTTTGAAGGTCCCTACAGTCATTTTATAATGGCCCATGTTTTTTTTTTTTTTTTTATCTGCTGACTGATTATCGCGAGATACTATCATATACCTAAGAAGAGATCAATAGCACAACGTCATTAGAGTGCTCTGTTGATCAAGGGCCAACATGGCATTATCTATGCACTTGATTGATATGTTTGCTGAATGATATTACTACATTACGCCCTCTTTGCTCACATCTGCTAACGATAAACTAATTTAATGAAAACTTTCTCCTGATAAAATACTCTACATGTGATTGTGCAAGATGGGATTATTACAAAACAAGTACCAGTCACTCAATCGTAAATAAAAAATTAAAAAAATATAAATAAATTAATTTTTTAATTAAGAAAAGAAAAACATTAAGTGAAACTCAAGGTGTGAATTTCACATTTTAATAAGGATAGACTTCCTGAATTAAATATCACAAATATTTCATTTTATTTCTGGGTCCATAACTGGAATTTGCATTGAACACTAACGGGTATACAGTGGTTGTAAACCAGTCATTTTACAGTATATATTCTAGTTTATTTTCGGGGGGGGGGAGTGTAATAATTTCAAAAAATATTGATAGTCGTTCATTTTTTCTTTTTTTTACAATTAGAATACAAAGTCCCTTGAATGCAAACATTTAACTCTCAAGAGTATATCTCATTCTTATCATTTCTATCAAAGACAAAACCCACCAATATCCATACATTTTTAAGTCGGGTTTGAGCCTATAAAATCATTAGTGCTGATATGATTAATCGATTTAGTCGAGCATCGATCCAGGAGACCCACATCAGGCCCATTAACCAATTACCGTGTGTGTCCTGGGACTAGGTTCTTTACTCCAATTAACGTGATGTGTACTGTGACAAGGCCCTTTACTCCAATTAATATGGTGTGTCCTGGGACAAGGCCCTTTAACCAATTAACGTGTGTGTCCTGGGACTAGGTTCTTTACTCCAATTAACGTGATGTGTACTGTGACAAGGCCCTTTACTCCAATTAATATGGTGTGTCCTGGGACAAGGCCCTTTACTACAATTAATATGGTGTGTCCTGGGACAAGGCCCATTAACCAATTAACGTGTGTGTCCTGGGACTAGGCTCTTTACTCCAATTAACGTGATGTGTACTGTGACAAGGCCCTTTACTCCAATTAACATGATGTGTCCTAGGGCAATGCCCTTTACTCCAGTTAACGTGGATTGTCCTGGGACAAGGCCCTTTACACCAATCAACGTGGTGTGTCCTGGGACAAGACCCTTTATTCCAATTAATATGGTGTGTCCTGGGACAAGGCTCATTAACCAATTAACGTGGTGTGTCTTGGGTTAAGGCCCTTTACACCAGTTAACGTGCTATGTCCTGGTACAAGGTAATTTACAACAATTAGTGTGGTATATCCTTAGACAAGGTAGTTTAATTAATGTGGTGTGTCCTTGGAAAATGTACTATACTCTAATTAACGTGGTGTTTTCTTGGACAAGGTACTTCACTCAAATTACCTTGGCACTAAATGATCTTGCAGACCGTAAAACACCAAATCAAACAGATCAGCCTGACACTTACTGTCAGTAGATTTAAAAGACATTCAAGTGATCGAGTGAATCCAAACTTCGCAAGGTGGCACTTTAAATGCTTTCGAAACAATATTATGGGGGAGTTTAAATTTAATTCATATTGCATGTTGGTTTGTTGATCTAGTAAAAATCATAGTCGCACCTTATGTATCAAGACTAATTCAGACTAATTCATGCATAGTACAAAACGTACATATAACCACTATCAGTGTGTCAGCTGTTACTTTACATGTTTGCCGTTGTTGTTGTTGTTGTTGTTGTTGTAGAGTTTAACGCTATGTTTCAGCACACGATAGGCTATATATTGCGGCCAGTATTATTGGTGGAGGAACAACCCGGCAAAAACCCCGGAAAGAACCACCGACCCACGAGAAGCTACTTGCAAGCTTTCTCACATAACTATATTAGCCGAATCTTAGACTCGAACCCACACAGAGAGAGATGAGATAGCAGTGATCCGTAACGAAAAGCGCTTTAGACCACTCGGCCACTCGGGGCCCCTACTTTACATGGTAAGGGTCAGACTGTGACAAGATCCACATTTTATACTAAAATGCAGAAAATAATCACCTTTAACTTTTATTATCAGAAAATAAAAATATGAATTGCTAGCATAATTGTGTTCATTGCTAGCTTGATATTGCTCATAGCTAACTTAATAGTGTTTATAGCTAACTTGATAGTGTTCATTGCTAGCTTGATATTGTTCGTTGTTATCTTGATAGTGCTCATGGTTAACTTGATAGTGTTCATCGCTAGAATGACAGTGTTCATCGCTAGCTAGCTAGTGTTGATTGCTAGCTAGCTAGTGTTGATTGCTAGCTTGATAGTGTTCATTGCTAGCTTGATAGTATTCATTGCTAGCTTGATAGTGTTCATTGTTAGCTTGATAGTGCTCATTGTTAGCTTGATAGTGTTCATTGCTAGCTTGATAGTGCTCATTGCTAACTTGATAGTGTTCATTGATAGCTTGATAGTGCTCATTGCTAAATTGATAGTGTTCATTGCTAGCTTGATAGTGTTCATGGCTAACTTGATAGTGTTTATTGCTAGCTAGCTAATGTTCATTGCTAGCTTTGTTGTTTTATTTGCTCACATATTAATAATTACTAGCTTAATAGTGTTCATTGCTAGCTTTTTTGTTTTATTTCCTCACATATTATTAATTACTAGCTTAATAGTGTTCATTGCTAGCGTGATAGTGTTCCTTGCTAGCTTGGTGGTGTTCATTTCTAGCTTGATAGTGTTCATTGTTGCTTGCTAGATAATCTAAAATGTAGCTTGAAAGCTCTGTTTGTGTTATAATGTGCTAAAAATAAATATCCTGGAATTCCATGAAGAAGTTGCCAGAAGGGCGGTGGGGGTGGGGTGGAATGGTTATTGTATTTTTTTCGCAGTATGTTTCCCCAACTTAAAGATTTTAAAATTGTCACCATTGGTTCTTTATTCACTTTCCTCACGCGAATATTTGTATAAATTTAGTAAAATTTTGTCACAGTTGTAGATCGAAAATTAAATACAGTATATTGAAAAATTCTTTTCACATGTACATTATTTTTTTAAATACATATCACTGCATGTTCACGTTTTACGATGTTAGAAACTCTCACCCAGTTTTCTTATAAGGGATGTGTCTTATAAGAGATGTGGTAAACCGTCTTTACACATAAGGTACCTCATCTTTGAAGGTGACCAAGTTTCTACGCTTTTAATTAGGTTTATTGATTAGGAGATCGTTAGGGACAATAACCTTATTATCATGAAACGTATCAATACCAGATTTGATAGGGTTTTCACCCAAGATAAAGCAGTTCAAAGTTTTAGTTTCATATGGATCAAGGTATTTGGAGAACATTACCTACCGAGGATTTCTTTGATGAAACATCTTTGTAATGTAAGTGAACACTGTGTTTCAAAAGTGATAGATTTTGTACAAGCTTTATTACGAAATGTTATATATATATATATATATATATATATATATATATATATATATATATATATATATATATATATATATATATATATATATATATATATATATTCACCCCTAGGGTATGTGATATTTGTATTTACGTCTGTATTTGTAGCTTTGTTAGATTTTTAGCGAATATTTGATGATTATGCAGAGTCGGGTTTTGCAAGATATTTCTCGAACCTAGTAATATACTGATTTCTAGTATCAGGTGTTCTTATGTACAGCATTGATGAGACGTTGTGCTAGCATGGATTAGTTTAGTAAAATGGACCTCCTTGATTTATTCGCACATTCGCGATATTTTAATGTACAAATGTTTAGTAACTTAAGATAAGAACAGTTCTTTGTATTATGTGTTTGGGTCGTGTTATGTTCTGCTTGGGGTAAAGTATCTCTCTTGGGCTTCGAATTGCTAACTAATGGGCCATACCATTGTGAAGCAAAAACACCCTTGCGAGTGTGGAATTCGAACTTCGTGATGTGTGGTCATTAGGTGATTAGACAAAGAGTCGTTGCTTCGCTCAGTGTTGAGACCAGCTTGCATGTTACAATATACATGTATATGGTTTGACACTGCTATTATGGGACAAGATAATATTATTTCATTTCTGAAGCATTGGTCATTAATTAATTTCAGTAATGTTCACTTATCTCAGTGTGTATTATTAATTTATTTTTATCAGGGCATTTCTTTGACCTCCAACATAACCGAATGGACGAGAAAATTGAACAATGATATAACGTAAAACACAGATACAAAAGCATGTAAAACGGCATTGATAACTTTTAGAAGAAATAGTTAATTATTACATGTAAGATCTGACATATCTATAGAACCCTCTTCACTGTAACCTGTATTCTTACTCTATCACACAAATAACTTGACCGTCATGATATGCTATATAATACAATTTTAAATTATTTTTGTTGTTACTGTGGCAATATGTTTTATGAAACTCATCCCCTACTCCAACAACGAACTGAATACTGTTGTATGCACTTTGGTCCTCGATGCACGTATGTTCCTTGTGATTAAATTAACTTCATGTGATATTATTAATCACGATTCAGTTTCACATTCTCTCTCTCTCTCTCTCTCTCTCTCTCTCTCTCTCTCTCTCTCTCTCTCTCTCTCTCTCTCTCTCTCTCTCTCTCTCTCTCTCCCTCTCTCTCTCGTTGGTCTTTGTTAATTGTTTCTCAATATGGAGTGAATTTTAATAATGTATGAGAGAGAGAGAGAGAGAGAGAGAGAGAGAGAGAGAGAGAGAGAGAGAGAGAGAGAGAGAGAGAGAGAGAGATTAGGGCTTTTAACGTAGCTTTAACAAATTTTCAGTTATATCGCTACGATGCCTGCAGTGATGCAGTTTATAGTGATGTAGCACAGGGGCATCATGTAGCATGTACCACCCAGTCACATTATAATGACACCGGGCTGATCAGTCCTAACACTGACGTCTTAATGCTGAGTGTCAAGCGAGTCATCTGTTAGTACCATTTTTGTAAGTCTTTGGTATGACTCGGCCGGAGATCGAACCCACTACCTCCCGCTTCCGCGGCGGACGCTCTAACCACTAGGCCATCGGATCGGTGTGTGTGTGTGTGTGAGAGAGAGAGAGAGAGAGAGAGAGGGAGAGAGGGAGAGTACCCCATACAGGGTACCAGTCATCAATGCTTTCGTAATAACCATTCACCTTAGCGTCCACATTACATACCACTACATGTATGTAAATCAGACTTATACTGGTTTATGATTTAAAAATAATTTATTTGCAGAAGTCATCGTTGACGTGCACCGTTTATGGGTGATAATAGAACACCATAGATCGCAAGGTCAATGTGCACATACATAGCGCTATCACGTGTTTTCCTAACCAGAAGTTGCTGACAATCTGTCAACGGGCATTTCATTTCGCACTGCAATAAATACGTACAGCGAACGTCGATTATGCGTCAGAGATCGACCACCTAATTTTCAAGGAGATGGCGAGAGATATTTTGTGAATAAATGTTGGCTCCAAAATAGCGAAAAACCTAGCTTTCATGTTCTGATTTGTAGAAAGAACGAACTAATTATATTTGTTTTATTAGTTGGTGAAAAAAGGATTTTAAGATAAAAGGAAACACAATTTTCTGGTTCGAAAGAAATTCACACCCCACATACCTCACCTGAAGATCTGTCTCTCAGTGTATCTAGCTGCTGACCAAGATCTATTCGCTCAGTACCAGACCTATATCGTATGTTTGAGACAATAACTATAACACTGTGATATGTAAATGGATTTATTACACATTTGGCTCGTTATGTCGAGTGATTAAGTGAAGCAGGCTGCTGCAGCCTTCGTTAGTGGCAAGCACATGAAACGGATCGTTTGCCAGACGATGCGTCCATTTTTCAGCGGAAATCAGAGAAATAGACCTTGCTCTGAAATGTATCGAACAAAAACGTATTTTATATAGCATTATCTTCTGTGACTCACTATCACTGCTTCAGTCGCTACACAGTAGAAAACTGGATAATCCATTTTTAATCAGTCTCCTCGTCAAAAATACGGAGCTTAGTACCTCTTACAGTATAGTATACTGTTGGTTACCTAGCCATATTGGTATAAGAGGTAATGAAGAAGCAGGCCGTGCTGCTAAGATGGCTCTATCCCAAGAAACATCGGATTTTAAATTACCGTTTACTGATTTTAAACCTTGTATCAAAAGGTACCTACGTGAGAAGTGGCAGACGTCATGGGATGATGCATTCAATAACAAACTGCATGCCATCAAACCAACCCTGGGAGAATGGACTCCTTCCTACAGAAATATCCGTAGGGAGAAGGTTGTCATTGCAAGAATCAGAATTGGCCATTGATACGTAACCCACTCCCACATGCTAAAAGGTGAAGATCCACCAGATTGCGTCTCTTGCAATGAACCATACACTGTTAAGCACTTTATGACCGTGTGTACCGACCTGCAACCTACGCGTGCTAAGTACTATAATGTTCATGACATGAAGAAACGTTTTGATACTATACATATCACTTGTATTTTAGACTTTCTGAAGGAAGTAAATCTTTATTTTAAACTATAACTTGTATGCCTTTCCCTAGACCATTTTTATCTAATGCAAATACCGCCTCTTATTTTCAACATCTTATCTTCAACGTACACCATTTACGTCTCGTTGATTGGGAAGCTTCATATTGTACTGTTACTAACATCTTACCATTTTAGATTTAACTACATGTATTTTGGTTTTTTATATCGCTGGTCGATATTAAACCTTTCGTATTTTTAAACACGTATAGATACAACCTATTATATGGCGCTAAATAGCATGAAAGTGCTGGTGCGCCGTTAAAATTCAATTAATCAATCAGTCAGTCATTAAGTGAAGCTAATTTGAGGTTTACAAGAGTAAAATTCTCTATTGCCAGTTCTGATGGGCATTCCCAATTGCTACTTCTGTGTAAGCCATTAGAATCGCACTATATACAGGTTGAAACTTTTCCTATCTGAGAATTTATAAATTTTGATGCAAGCATGCATACACCTTGGAAGAAATGAGCCAACGAAAGGTTAATTTGACTACGTGGACTTTTGTCCCCTAATATAGAACTTCTTCAGACAAATATTGAACGGTGACTAAAGGGTTAAAGGGTTATGGTTGATGTTATCTGATGTTATTGAAAGTCGTTTTCGAGCCAAAATGAAAGTAATGTCACTTTAGTAAGAGCCCTAAACGTGGCTGTTATCTTTTCCCTTCGGAATGGCATAGGCCCAATGGTTATATTATCTTCGGCTGCCTCTGCCACACTACAAGATTCATCGGTTTTCAGCTCTGTTAAGGGTCCTAGATCAGATATCTCTGAGAGTTGTTCTGCTTCCTCGACTAGTGTAGAGATGGAGTAGCTATGGTAGAAATCTGGGTAGTAGTTGCTAAAGATTTGCACTCCAAAATTCCATTGCGCTGGTTGCGGCTTTTGATCGACCGCCAGGCTACATATTTTATAGCTTTGATGAAATGGGTGGCATTCTTTTTATCAGTCAATCCTTCTTGAAGACCCGTATTAATCAACCTTTAGTTTTATCGATATCGTCCTCTTCTACATCTTCTACTTTAGAAGAGTTGCTTTGCTGGTCGATTTCTGGTTTAGTAGTTGGCTGAGGTTCAAGTTTGCATGTCAGTGTTTCCCGGCTGACAGTTATGACTTGCCGATTCGTGAAAAGAGGGGCGAGGGATGAGGTATTGGTCAAGACAGCAATTTGGTCCCTAGATGCAGGTTTGAACTGATTGAACTGACTGAGATGTAGAGTGTTCCCGGAACCTGCAACGGACCGTCCTCTTTCTATTTCTCATCGCTCCTTCCTCTCACGTCCTCATATATAGGTTTATACTGTCTTTCTCTTTATCTCACATCAATACGAGAGTAGTTCTCTTTATTCTAGTTCGAAGGCTCCAACTCGATCCTAGTGCCTTTCCTGTTGCTTGTTGTTCGGTGTCATATTTCTCTGCCTGATGTGTTTCTGATATAGAAATATGTTTCCTATGTTAAACTGAACATTTAATTTCTCAGGACAGTGGTGATTTGTCTAGATCTTTGATCGTACTCAGTTTCAACCCCATGTTAATTTAAACTTCTAAAATCTAAATTGCGATTTGTTTAGAAGTTGATTTGTTATGAAGTAAATGATAAATACATATCTAATGGCACTCACTTTCAACCACGGCATGAAAATATAAATAAATGTGTTTTAGGTATAGATGCCTAACAAAGGTATATCAAAGGTTTAGTATAAAATCTTATTTCCTTTAAAACTACATGTTAGTTACTTTGCTGATTAGAACCACTTAATTTGATTAGAACCATTTAATCTGATTAAAACTACTCAATCTATTATCCAACATGGAAAGTTTAGCCTCAGTACTATAAATAGCATTAAAATTAATTTTCTTTCTATACAGACCAGAGTTCGACCTGAGAAAGAAAGAATTTATATAAATTATGCTGTTATTATCAATTGGGCGGTTTGTGGTGACAGTCTTATAAAGATTATGCATGTGTCTTTTAGACTGCAATGACTAGAAATGTGGCTATTTGATATTTGTAACTAGAAACAGCTAATCAATTGTCCGAACAACACTAATCTTCCATATCCATATGATACTCATATATAAACAAGCACATACGTATATGGTGTCTATGCTTATATAGTTTGTATAGTTTTTGCATGACCGTATTAGGAAGTATATGGGAAATGTTTTGGCTTTTATAAATTCCACTCTTCCAAATATGCAGATATGATATGAGAGTGTCGTAACCGCATTATTTGACTCAAGGTGAGTATATTTAAACTACTTAAATTATCGTGCTCAAGCATGGTGATACTATGTTGTTTTTTTTATATATACTGCATGTTTTGTTTTGGGGTGGGTGTTTCTTTTTTTGTACACGGCAATAAAATCATTTACCTGTAGATTCCATTTCATTCAAATGTAAATGCTCTTTCCCATCTCCTTTTGTTTGGTTTTGTGCTTTACAGCACACCAACACAAGTAGGTTATTTAATTCCGAAAGTGCCTTCCCCAAGTACATATATCACAGTAGGCATGTCTGATGGAAGGATTCGAACCCACACCCTTTCAATCACATGTCGGGCACGCTAACCAAAGAACCACTGTGGCTCTCTACCACTTTTAGATAAATCACTGGAAATGTTATACAACACTTTAGATGACCAGCTATCGTATATACTCACATACAAGTCGGTAAAACTGCAAACACACAATGTGCCAGCATATCAGGTCTATGTTTTTGGTTTTCTTCAGTCTATAAATCCTGACAATATTTGCTCAGATCTTTGTAGTTTGGATTCCACTTATAAGCTTGAATATCCTATACATTATATAACTTTAATTTACTATATTGTGACTTGAAATTATAACAAATTTACGCCTACAACAAATGCAAAATTGTCCAAGAACAGCGGTTTGCATACCGGACACGCGACCATAATATTTTGGGATCGAATCCGACCATGACATCATCTGTCATCGGTTTCCATTGTCTGTTCATGAGATGGTACTTTACTGTATTAGCCTTGACACTAACCTACTTGGTGTTGCTGTGTTGTAAACAACTAAACCAAACCACACGAACAAATTAAGACTAGACTAAGGGAAAGCACCATATACATTTAAGTACAATACCTAACGTTATACTCTATAGCTGGCACATCATCTTACAATTTACACGAATCTAACTCAGGATATCAGTGAAAATACGCGTCTGTAGGCGAATACACGTTCAATGCTGTCAATCTCACTCGGACTGCATTACCTTACCAGCTTTTGACAAATATATATTTTTTTCTCACAGTAGATAAGAATACATATCTGGATTGCTCTTTGTTTTTGCCTGGAAACACAGTACTCTTATCGTTTGGAATCTAGGGATTTATTATTTCCACTCAGTGGCTTAGCCAGGATATTTGGGCCCTTATGCGTGCCTCTATGCAAAACTTACCAATGGACCCCTGCCTAATCTATAGTGTAAAAAATAATTTGTGTGCCCCTATGCGTGCCTCTATGCAGTACCTAACATTGGACCCCTGCCGACTCTATAGTGTACAAAAATAATTTGTGGACCCCTATGCGTGCCTCTGCGCAATACTTAACATTGGACCCCCTGCCTAATCTGTAGTGTACAAAATTAATTTCTGGGCCCCTATGCTTTGCATACTCTTGCTTTGTGGTACCTACGACCGTTTCCACCTTATGCTCGGACCGACATTACCAGTTTTGCTCAAAATCGAATGGGATGTTCTTCTTAACAAATGTTCCTCATTGACCGTTATGACTTCCATGGTATGTAAAACATTCGTTCAATGTAAGAGTCCAACATAGCCGGTCATTGAAATGACGTTTCTTAGTATTAGTTTCATTTTGTCAATATTGTCGATTTTAAAAGATTGATTGATAGTATTTCCACATCAAGTGCAGGATATTGTCCGTCTTTTCTCAACGAGCAAGCTTGTAAACACGATTACACTGAAATCATTTGACAAAAAGAAAACTAAATTAGGCAGGCATATTTGTATATACCAGTAGATTACCCTATAATGTTCTCTCCGTTGACCCGCTTTTCGAATGGTTTAGTCTGTCTTTTTCTAATTAAGGCCTTTACTTTTAGTTTTGTACCATTACATATCAACCGCGTGTCTTAACGTGAATTAAATTTACATGGCATGTGGACATGACCAGATTGGATTTTTCCCCTCTTTAATGACTTTTGAACGTGTTTTTCATTTTGTTAGATTATTTGGACTTTTTTGTCGTTTTAGATTGTAGTGGGGGCATTTATGTAAAAACGTTTATCCTCAAATGTCTCATGGAGGCATTGCTACTTTAAAATAGTGACGTATGTCATATGACCGATATGAGTTTATGTTCGAATATTAAGATTACGTGAGATCTGTTTTGGGCGTATCTCTCTGTTTATATCATGTTTGTATTACCACGAAGTATACATCAGAAAGATAAATATGCATTCCGTTTAAAACCTGCCAGTTCAATGGTCACACAGATGCTTGAGTTGTGCAATAAATATAACTCACGTAACCTGTTTGGATCTTGTTGACAGCGAGGGGGAGGGGGCTATTTTCTACCGCATGCATTTCAAAGCTAATTGTTTGGATAGCCGTTTAATTCCGCCTGGAAACAGAGGGATCTTATTTGCTGGAAGCTGTCTTGTATATTGTGAGACAAGTAAAAAATAGTCGCGAGTGTTCGCGTATAATTCAACTCCAGATGCAGCATACATGACTTTTGTAAATAGTCCAACAACTGCGTAGAATACTTGAGAATTTAAGGGACACATTGATTGACATATGTTCATTAAAAAAAGAGATAAATATGCCAAGAATAGATGCCATATAAAGTTTTAGATAGATTTGTCTTTTGCAGCCTAACTGCAGTGTTGATATTTAGAATATATTCAGATACACATGAATAAATAAAAAAAAAATAGTTTCTAAGCTCAAAATATTGAAATTTTGTATCATCATATACATGTTACCTTTATGACAAAGCTAAATTCTTTGTAGAATGCAATTTCCATAATTTAGTGGGCATCTAAATGGGGTGTTTGTGCTGATTCTGGAACCCTTTTTAAATCTGCCTTGCTGTTTTCTATAATAACTGTTTATTAAGTATTATTCGCATTTCTTCATCATTGAAATGGGTTCCGAATGGTGGAACTACTTGAAGATTAGAAATAAGGCCAAAAGTATAAAATGTTCCGAATGAGTTCCAGTAATCTTGAATGCGCTGATATATCTTGATGTATCACAACGAAAAATTCCAGAATGTCTTTGAATCAATCCACGAAACCCTCGAAGTAGTGGTTTAGTCCAAAATGGCATTGAATGCTTTGCTACTTCAGTGAATAATTTAAATGAATCCTCTCATATTATATCTGAACAAAACAGTAAATGACTGAACTTAAAACAGGAATGACTGTACTTAAAACAGTAAATAAATGACTGAACCTAAAACAGGAATGACTACTTAAAACAGTAAATGACTGAACTTAAAACAGGAATGACTGTACTTAAAACAGTAAATGACTGAACTTAAAACAGGAATGACTGTACTTAAAACAGTAAATGACTGAACTTAAAACAGGAATGACTGTAATTAAAACAGTAAATGACTGAACTTAAAACAGGAATGACTGTACTTAAAACAGTAAATGACTGAACTTAAAACAGGAATGACTGTACTTAAAACAGTAAATAAATGACTGAACCTAAAACAGGAATGACTACTTAAAACAGTAAATGACTGAACTTAAAACAGGAATGACTGTACTTAAAACAGTAAATGACTGAACTTAAAACAGGAATGACTGTACTTAAAACAGTAAATGACTGAACTTAAAACAGGAATGACTGTAATTAAAACAGTAAATGACTGAACTTAAAACAGGAATGACTGTACTTAAAACAGTAAATGACTGAACTTAAAACAGGAATGACTGTACTTAAAACAGTAAATGACTGAACTTAAAACAGGAATGATTGTACTTAAAAAAGTAAATGACTGAACTTAAAACAGGAATGACTGTACTTAAAACAGTAAATGACTGAACCTAAAACAGGAATGACTGAACCTAAATCAGGAGTGACGGAACAAAACAGTAAACAAAAAAATGACTGAACTTAAAACAGGAATCACTAAACTTTAAACAGGAATGACTGAACTTAAAACAGTAAATGACTGAACTTAAAATAGGAATGATTAATTGTTTACCTAGACTTCGTTATATACTCGTTTCGTTTGACCTAAGACTTAATATAATATTTATGCTGGTGCACAAGAGTTTATGCCTTGAACTCCGATCGAATAATCTTTTTAGAAATAATTACGAAAGTCATGTTGACCTAAAGGCGGTCTAAATCACGGACAAGCACACAATATAAATTCAAAGTGCATAGCAGTTATTCAAATATGAAATCTACTGTATCGACGAAAAGGCTATCCAAATAAGCAATCTACTGTTTCGATGTAAAGGCTATCCAAATAAGCAATCTACTGTATCGATGTAAAGGCTATCCAAATATGAAATCTACTGTATCGACGAAAAGACTATCCAAATGAGCAATCTACTGTATCGAAGAAAAGGCTATCCAAATAGGCAACCTAATGTATCGAAGAAAAGGCTATCCAAATAGGCAATCTACTGTATCGACGACAAGGCTATCAGACTATGCAGTATACTGTATCAATGAAAATGCTATCCAAATATGTAATCTACGGCATCGACGAAAATGCCATCCAAATATGCAACTTACTTTAGCGATGAAAAGGCTATCCAAATATGCAGTCTACTGTATCAATTACGAAAAGGTTATCCAAATATGCAGTATATTGTATCAACGACGAAAAGGCTATCCAGATATACAATTTACTGTATCAACGACGAAAAGGAAAAACAAATATGCAATTTACTGTATCGAGGACGAAAAGGCTATCCAGATATGCAATCTACTATATATCAACAACGAAAAGGGTATCCAAATATGCAATTTACTATATCAACGACAAAAATGGTATCCAGATATGCCATGTACTGTATCGAAGACGAAAAGGCTATCCAAATATGCCATATACTGTATCGAGGACGAAAAGGCTATCCAAATATGCAATCTATTGTATTGATGACGAAAAGGCTATCCAAATATACTATTTATTGTATCGAGGACGAAAAGGCTATCCGAATATGCAATCTACTGTATCAATGACAAAAAGGCTATCCAAATATGCAATCGATTGTATCGACGACAAAAAGGCTATCCAAATATGCAATCTATTGTATCGATGATGATAAAGCTATCCAAATATACAATCTATTGTATTGATGACGAAAAGGCTATCCAAATATGCTATTTATTGTATCGAGGACGAAAAGGCTATCCAAATATGCAATATACTGTATCGATGACGATAAAGCTATCCAAATATGCAATCTATGGTATTGATGACGAAAAGGCTATCCAAATATGCTATTTATTGTATCGAGGACGAAAAGGCTATCCAAATATGCAATCTATTGTATCGATAACGATAAAGCTATCCAAATATGCAATCCATTGTATCGAGGACGTAAAGGTTATCCAAATATGCAATCTATTGTATCGATGACGATAAAGCTATCCAAATATACAGTCTATTGTATCGATGACGATAAAGCTATCTAAATATGCAATCTATTGTATCGAGGACGAAAAGGTTATCCACATATACAGTCTATTTGATTCATGAAAGAACTGTATTTATTGATGTGATCCGTGTCAGTCTCCATCACAGAGAGGACCCACTGGTGCTGAAAGTTGAAAAGGTTTTGTTTTTATTTGTTTTTGTATCCCCCATATTGTAGCGTTGTTGTTTATCAAGAAGCAAAGAGTAGTTTGATAAAACTATTATTGAATTTTTGGATTAGGGTTTGTACACCGCCCTATTCTAGTGTTACAATACTCTTTAACCCTGGTTGGTTTCTGAGTTTTAATTATAACAGTGATCCTTGCCAGTGATCTATGTTGTCCAGTGTATGCTATGTACATTTTCTATATTATAGTATACGCTATACTTGCATTGTTGTATGGACTGGCACGATATTCAAATTCTCATCGTCGAGTTTTATTTAAGTATAAGAGAGCCTATGTAATAAACATAATTAGGGGAACAAAATCTACCTTCAACAAGGGAGGTCACTCAGGTCAGGGCTTAGCATGTGATGGTGGCAGGTGGATTTCTGCCCATAATGACCGGTCCCTTCTTTATCAATGCTGTTATTCCTTATCTAATTTGGCTCTATTGTTTATATTGTGTGTAAGAGAGAGAGAGAGAGAGAGAGAGAGAGAGAGAGAGAGAGAGAGAGAGAGAGAGAGAATCTGTTCGTCTACATTCTTTAGTACTATTCGATAATTGAGGTGTACGCTAAGGTGAATGGTTATTACGAAAGCATTGATTATTAGTACCCTGTAATGGTACACCTCTCTCTCTCTCTCTCTCTCTCTCTCTCTCTCTCTCTCTCTCTCTCTCTCTCACACACACACACACACACACACACACACACACACACATTATTAAAATTCACTCCATGTAGAGAAATAATTAACAATGATCAACGAGAGAGAGAGAGAGAGAGAGAGAGAGAGAGAGAGAGAGAGAGAGAGAGAGAGAGAGAGAGAGTCAATATATCCGTCTACATTCTTTAGTACTATTCGACAATTGAGCTGAGTAGATGTCTTCTGAGGCTTTTTTTAGGTTTGCTGGGAGACCTCGATGGTTTCCAAGGCTTTAACATGATTTTTTTTTTAGGTTTGCTGGGAGACCTCGATGGTTTTCAAGGCTTTTACATTATTTTTATTTAGGTTTGCTGGGAGACCTCGATGGTTTCCAAGGTTTTAACATGATTTTTATTTAGGTTTGATGGGAGACCTCGATGGTTTCCAAGGCTTTAACATGATTTTTATTTAGGTTTGATGGGAGACCTCGATGGTTTCCAAGGCTTTAACATAATTTTTATTTAGGTTTGCTGGGAGACCTCGATGGTTTCCAAGCTAGTTGCCTAATAATAGAATTTAAGTTTTGTCGTGATTGATTGATGAACCAGAGTTTTGAATTCATATTGTAAATGCTTAAAAGATGCACCGTCTCTGGTGACGTTTGTACAGTAGTCAGCATGGAGCAGTGTTTACAATTCTCCATCCAAATTCGGTATATTGATCCCTTGCATGTTAGTAATTCTCTTTATATTTACATTCAGTGATTCGATTACAATAACATGTAGTAATATTGATGGGGTGCATCCCTGTTTCTAAGAACAATGTATCATGATGTCTCCCTCCCCTGTCAATGCCCCATTTATTTTTTTTTCTACGTTATATTCACATAAATCACCTTTATCAAATGTATTATGTTAGTACCGATTCCACATGAAAAATACTCCTAGAGTTACAAAGATCCAAATTTAGTCCAATCCTGAAGATGCTGATGATTCTGCTGCTGCATGTGTTGTTTTATTGTGCGAACAATCTTTTGCTGCAACAGTAATATTATTCCAGGTCTGTACTCGCTATAAATCCCAGTGAATGTCTCTGTCCAAGAATATTGTTTGTTTATAGGCATTATGTTGTTGTTGTAGGATTTAAGGACATATTTCAGCACTCGATAGGCTTTCCATGGCGGCCAGTATTAATGGTGGAGGAAGAATCCGGGAAAACGCCGGAAAGAACCACCGCCCCACGAGAAACTACTGGCAAGCTTTCTCACATACCCACATTGGCTGAATGCGAGACTCGAACCCACGCAGACAGGTGAGAGGTGAGATGGCAGTGATCCATAACGGAGAGCGCTTTAGACCACTCGGCCACTCGGGGCCCCTATAAGCACTCCGTATTTTAAGAGAAAATATGCGCCGAATTATACATTTTTAAGAACTAGATTCCAGACCCAAACTTCTGGACATAACAATAACACAAAATTGATTCTGCTAGATATTAAAGCACGACTGATTATTCTTTCTAGTAACAAGATTATATGGTCTTCTACTTGACCTTGGGTCACTATTAACATTTACTAAATAAAACAGAAACAGAATATTACCTTATAGAAACTAACCTAGATGTAGGCGAATTCCGATAATCAGACCAACACCGAAATAAACATGTTTACTTCAATTAATAATAATCCTGAAATTAAACCCATACGCATAAAGAATACTTTAGTTTTGCATGAGTTGTTTACAGAATATTTTTTTAAAAAAATCAATAATTCAGATCAAATAGAAAATAAACTTGATTTATGACAAGGTAAAGTCCAGCGTACAATGTACATTACAATGAAATCAAACTATTTTTTCGAAAACAAACTAATACACAATATAAATTGAACATACATAACACACTATCTTGACCGTACCGTTTGTCTGTTAAATTTGCACATATAGTATTTGATAACCACGCAATGTTTGAAATATTTGTAATACTTTGCAGGTGTGCCAATGTTTATAGTAATAAAGTTAATGAATTGAACTCAAGTCAACCCTATTATGCTGCCCAGGTATTGGGCTCTTTAAAAAATGCAAATCGGATTGTCTGGGTATGGTTATTTATTTTATACAAGATACGAAGCTCATGTGTTGGACTGGTTGGAGAATAAAAAGAAATCGGATTGTGTATTTATTGTTTCCTTACAACACCAAGCGTTTGTTATTCTGCCATTCAGGTGTCGGGCTGCTCATCTCTTTTATGTACATAGTAGACTAAGTCTATGCTATTCGGCCATCAAGTTATTGGAGAATTACGGAGATGGGATTGCCTGCCTATCGTTTCTTTACAACACCAAGCTTTTGTTATTTTGCCATTCAGGGGTTAGGATGCTCATCTTGTTTTCTCCAATACGACACTAAGTTTGTTTTTCTGCATTCCAGGTGTTGGGCTGATTGGACAAGAAGAATAGATCGGATTCTCTGCTTATCTTTATCGCTTGAAGCAAAGAAGATTTTGAATGATTATTGAACGTACTTCCTTCATAAAGACTTTTAAAATTATCCAATTTCTAGTTTGTTTCGATGTTTGTAGAACCGCTCAGGTGGCCTAGTGGTTAGAACGTCTGCTGCGGAAGCGGTAGGTCGTGGGTTCGATCCCCGGCTGAGTCATACCAAAGACTTACAAAAATGGTAATAACAGTTGCCTCGCTTGGCGTTCAGCATTAAGAGGTTAGTGTTAGAACTGGTCGGCCTGATGTCAGGATAATGTGACTCTGTGGGACATCATGCTACACGTCTGCGGCATGACGCTTCAGTGCTAGACATCACTATAAACTGCCTCACTGCAGACATCGTAGCGATATGCCTGAAAAATTGTTAAAGCTAAGTTAAAAATCCTAATCAATCAATGAAACAAACAAACTGGAAGAAAGACGATCCTTGGAAAAGAAATCTTGCAGTTTAGTAAGTACACAGAGCAGATACGTCATTTTATATAGGGCATAGGAAGGGGAAATGATAATGTAACTAAATAACATCATTGGTTTAGTAACGTCTTAAAATCTGCCAGCGATTTATATAGCGTAACGGACTCTATAAATGTGTCAGCAAAAGTCTATAACAGGGCTGTAATTTGGTCACAATATTTGTACAAATATTTTAATGAAGTGTCAGTTTTGATGATACCCCACCCGAATATTCTTTCTTTGAATAGTTGATTTGTACTTTTTTCCCTTTAAAACGTAAATAAAGATGAAAAAGTACATTGTGAAAAGTATATACACAACCGTTTGCATGTTTAGATAATTCTATATAGTCAGTTGGACTGGTCAGCCTGGTGTCAGTTCTATATAGTCAGTTGGACTGGTCAGCCTGGTGTCAGTTCTATATAGTCAGTTGGACTGGTCAGCCTTCAGTTTTCTTCATACCACTGTATAGTAAGTAAATCATCAGTTTGAAACTAACTGCCAACATCATTAAGGAAACGCACAACTAAGCAGGAAGCAAGAAAATAACTAAGTAAACATATATGTAAGTTTCATTTGTATATTACAAAACTGTTACAAACAGGTATGTTTACACAGAGTTCCTTTTTAAATAGTTACTTATTAGTATGTTCCATGAACGGATTAGAAACTGGATACATAACGCAATCCACACGCGAAACTTGCTATGACAGGTCTTGAGTGAAAGAAGAGACAGTGGCGTCGCTAGGGGGGTGCAGGGGGTGCGGACCGCACCGGGTGACACCATCAAGAGGGGGTGACACCAAAATGACTGTCTATAAAGTTTTTGTATGGTATATTACAGAAGGAGGTCCATGTAGGTGACACCATGAGTTACCGCACTGGGTGACACCAACCCTAGTGACGCCACTGAGAAGAGAACGGTCATATATTCAAAATTTAGACTTCAAAAGTCAGCAAAGTTTGACCGATGTGTTCAGCGCCAGACCGCCAATAGCTTAATTACCTTTTGAGCCAACGTGTCGAAATTGTGTAACACTCAATAGCTTCATAACCATTTTTGGCCCACGTGTCGCAATATTATAATACTCAATAGTTTCATTACCTCTTTGCCAACGTATCGAAATTGTGTAACACTCAATAACTTCATTACCTTTTTTGCCAGCGTGTCGAAATTGTGTAACACTCAGTAACTTCATAATCTTTTTGCCAACGTGTTGCAATTGTGTAATATTCAATAACGTCATTACTTTTTTGCCAACGTGTCGAAATTGTGTAACACTCAGTAACTTCATAATCTTTTTGCCAACGTGTTGCAATTGTGTAATATTCAATAACGTCATTACTTTTTTGCCAACGTGTCGAAATTGTGTAACACTTAATAACTTCATTAGCTATTTTGTCAACGTGTCGAAATTGTGAACACTTTTGATGCCGATCATGAAAACTGTTCCTTCTTTTTGCACGTTTTGCGTGTACTTTGGGCTATATAAAGACAAATCTTCAGACATTTTGAGCAAAAGTTGCCAGTGGCGAAAAAAGCCTGAAATTGGATCAAAGTTGGACATCCAGATTTTCAGGCATATCACACTTTCTTTAGATAACATTGAAATCGCCATGTGTCTTTCAGCGCAATTGCAAAATTAGCGTTGGGGGAAACGATATGTTTATTGTATTATGTATTGTTCCATACGATATGTTAATTGTATTATGTGTTGTTCCATACGATATGTTAATTGTATTATGTGTTGGTATGGAACTGTTAACAATGCGACACTCTTCTTACTTCTCTATCTGTATTTATTTATTTTATTTCCCACTTATGTTCCCTTAATACGAGCCACAACTTAACAAAAAACCTTCTCTAATAATATGGACATACCCACCCACCTGACTTCATTTTATGCGAGAAATAGGTGTTAGAAAACGGTTTATTAATATTCTGTTGGGTATGTTTCTTTAGGAGTACCTTTATTCATTGCATACATATTGTATTGTATTTTCTTCGCTCTTAAATCGTGTTTAAAAAGCTGCTGAAACTGAGAATGTCATAGTTATAAAAATTAGTCATTGAAACTAGTTATCAAAATATATATATATATATATATATATATATATATATATATATATATATATATATATATATATATATATATATATATATATATATATATATTACTCGTTCTAATTGCTATGTTAAGTCGGTAGCTGTTTTCTTCATACACCACTTTATAGTAAATCATCAGTTTAGAACTAACTGTCAACATCATTAAGGAAATGCACAATCGCCAGCGGCACGTACATGTATTGTTATAACTAGTTATCAAGCACTTATTTGTATAACTAGTTATCAAGCACTTATTTGTATAACTAGTTATCAAGCACTTATTTGTATAACTAGTTATCAAGCACTTATTTGTATAACTATTTATCAAGCACTTATTGTTATAACTAGTTATCAAGCACTTATTTGTATAACTAATTATCAAGCACTTATTTGTATAACTATTTATCAAGCACTTATTGTTATAACTAGTTATCAAGCACTTATTTGTATAACTAGTTATCAAGCACTTATTGTTATAACTAATTATCAAGCACTTATTTGTATAACTAGTTATCAAGCACTTATTTGTATAACTAGTTATCAAGCACTTATTGTTATAACTAGTTATCAAGCACTTATTTGTATAACTAGTTATCAAGCACTTATTGTTATAACTAGTTATCAAGCACTTATTGTTATAACTAATTATCAAGCACTTATTTGTATAACTAGTTATCAAGCACTTATTTGTATAACTAATTATCAAGCACTTATTGTTATAACTAGTTATCAAGCACTTATTTGTATAACTAATTATCAAGCACTTATTTGTATAACTAGTTATCAAGCACTTATTTGTATAACTAATTATCAAGCACTTATTGTTATAACTAGTTATCAAGCACTTATTTGTATAACTAATTATCAAGCACTTATTTGTATAACTAGTTATCAAGCACTTATTTGTATAACTAATTATCAAGCACTTATTGTTATAACTAGTTATCAAGCACTTATTTGTATAACTAATTATCAAGCACTTATTTGTATAACTAGTTATCAAGCACTTATTTGTATAACTAATTATCAAGCACTTATTGTTATAACTAGTTATCAAGCACTTATTTGTATAACTAATTATCAAGCACTTATTTGTATAACTAGTTATCAAGCACTTATTGTTATAACTAGTTATCAAGCACTTATTGTTATAACTAATTATCAAGCACTTATTGTTATAACTAATTATCAAGCACTTATTGTTATAACTAATTATCAAGCACTTATTTGTATAACTAGTTATCAAGCACTTATTTGTATAACTAGTTATCAAGCACTTATTGTTATAACTAGTTATCAAGCACTTATTTGTATAACTAGTTATCAAGCACTTATTGTTATAACTAGTTATCAAGCACTTATTGTTATAACTAATTATCAAGCACTTATTTGTATAACTAGTTATCAAGCACTTATTTGTATAACTAATTATCAAGCACTTATTGTTATAACTAGTTATCAAGCACTTATTTGTATAACTAATTATCAAGCACTTATTTGTATAACTAGTTATCAAGCACTTATTTGTATAACTAATTATCAAGCACTTATTGTTATAACTAGTTATCAAGCACTTATTTGTATAACTAATTATCAAGCACTTATTTGTATAACTAATTATCAAGCACTTATTTGTATAACTAATTATCAAGCACTTATTGTTATAACTAGTTATCAAGCACTTATTTGTATAACTAATTATCAAGCACTTATTTGTATAACTAGTTATCAAGCACTTATTTGTATAACTAATTATCAAGCACTTATTGTTATAACTAGTTATCAAGCACTTATTTGTATAACTAATTATCAAGCACTTATTTGTATAACTAGTTATCAAGCACTTATTTGTATAACTAATTATCAAGCACTTATTGTTATAACTAGTTATCAAGCACTTATTTGTATAACTAATTATCAAACACTTATTTGTATAACTAGTTATCAAGCACTTATTTGTATAACTAATTATCAAGCACTTATTGTTATAACTAGTTATCAAGCACTTATTGTTATAACTAGTTATCAAGCACTTATTTGTATAACTAGTTATCAAGCACTTATTTGTATAACTATTTATCAAGCACTTATTTGTATAACTATTTATCAAGCACTTATTGTTATAACTAATTATCAAGCACTTATTGTTATAACTAATTATCAAGCACTTATTGTTATAACTAGTTATCAAGCACTTATTTGTATAACTAGTTATCAAGCACTTATTGTTATAACTAGTTATCAAGCACTTATTTGTATAACTAATTATCAAGCACTTATTTGTATAACTATTTATCAAGCACTTATTGTTATAACTAGTTATCAAGCACTTATTTGTATAACTAATTATCAAGCACTTATTTGTATAACTATTTATCAAGCACTTATTGTTATAACTAGTTATCAAGCACTTATTTGTATAACTAGTTATCAAGCACTTATTGTTATAACTAGTTATCAAGCACTTATTTGTATAACTAGTTATCAAGCACTTATTTGTATAACTAGTTATCAAGCACTTATTTGTATAACTAGTTATCAAGCACTTATTTGTATAACTAGTTATCAAGCACTTATTTGTATAACTAGTTATCAAGCACTTATTTGTATAACTATTTATCAAGCACTTATTGTTATAACTAGTTATCAAGCACTTATTTGTATAACTAGTTATCAAGCACTTATTTGTATAACTATTTATCCAGCACGTACATGTATTGTTATAACTAGTTATCAAGCACTTATTTGTATAACTAATTATCAAGCACTTATTTGTATAACTATTTATCAAGCACTTATTGTTATAACTAGTTATCAAGCACTTATTTGTATAACTAGTTATCAAGCACTTATTTGTATAACTATTTATCAAGCACGTACATGTATTGTTATAACTAGTTATCAAGCACTTATTTGTATAACTAGTTATCAAGCACTTATTTGTATAACTAGTTATCAAGCACTTATTTGTATAACTAGTTATCAAGCACTTATTTGTATAACTAGTTATCAAGCACGTATTGTTATAACTAGTTATCAAGCACTTATTTGTATAACTAGTTATCAAGCACTTATTTGTATAACTATTTATCAAGCACGTACATGTATTGTTATAACTAGTTATCAAGCACTTATTTGTATAACTAATTATCAAGCACTTATTGTTATAACTAGTTATCAAGCACTTATTTGTATAACTAGTTATCAAGCACTTATTTGTATAACTAGTTATCAAGCACTTATTTGTATAACTAGTTATCAAGTACTTATTTGTATAACTATTTATCAAGCACGTACATGTATTGTTATAACTAGTTATCAAGCACTTATTTGTATAACTAGTTATCAAGCACTTATTGTTATAACTAGTTATCAAGCACTTATTTGTATAACTAGTTATCAAGCACTTATTTGTATAACTATTTATCAAGCACGTACATGTATTGTTATAACTAGTTATCAAGCACTTATTTGTATAACTAATTATCAAGCACTTATTGTTATAACTAGTTATCAAGCACTTATTGTTATAACTAGTTATCAAGCACTTATTTGTATAACTATTTATCAAGCACTTATTGTTATAACTATTTATCAAGCACGTACATGTATTGTTATAACTAGTTATCAAGCACTTATTTGTATAACTAGTTATCAAGCACTTATTGTTATAACTAGTTATCAAGCACTTATTGTTATAACTAATTATCAAGCACTTATTGTTATAACTAATTATCAAGCACTTATTTGTATAACTAGTTATCAAGCACTTATTGTTATAACTAGTTATCAAGCACTTATTGTTATAACTAGTTATCAAGCACTTATTGTTATAACTAGTTATCAAGCACTTATTTGTATAACTAGTTATCAAGCACTTATTTGTATAACTAATTATCAAGCACATACATGTATTGTTATAACTAGTTATCAAGCACTTATTGTTATAACTAGTTATCAAGCACTTATTGTTATAACTAGTTATCAAGCACTTATTGTTATAACTAGTTATCAAGCACTTATTGTTATAACTAGTTATCAAGCACTTATTTGTATAACTAATTATCAAGCACTTATTTGTATAACTAATTATCAAGCACTTATTGTTATAACTAGTTATCAAGCACTTATTTGTATAACTAGTTATCAAGCACTTATTGTTATAACTAGTTATCAAGCACTTATTGTTATAACTAGTTATCAAGCACTTATTGTTATAACTAGTTATCAAGCACTTATTTGTATAACTAGTTATCAAGCACTTATTTGTATAACTAGTTATCAAGCACTTATTTGTATAACTAGTTATCAAGCACTTATTGTTATAACTAGTTATCAAGCACTTATTGTTATAACTAGTTATCAAGCACTTATTGTTATAACTAGTTATCAAGCACTTATTGTTATAACTAGTTATCAAGCACTTATTTGTATAACTATTTATCAAGCACGTACATGTATTGTTATAACTAGTTATCAAGCACTTATTTGTATAACTAGTTATCAAGCACTTATTGTTATAACTAGTTATCAAGCACTTATTTGTATAACTAGTTATCAAGCACTTATTGTTATAACTAGTTATCAAGCACTTATTGTTATAACTAGTTATCAAGCACTTATTTGTATAACTATTTATCAAGCACGTACATGTATTGTTATAACTAGTTATCAAGCACTTATTTGTATAACTAGTTATCAAGCACTTATTGTTATAACTAGTTATCAAGCACTTATTGTTATAACTAGTTATCAAGCACTTATTGTTATAACTAGTTATCAAGCACTTATTGTTATAACTAGTTATCAAGCACTTATTTGTATAACTATTTATCAAGCACGTACATGTATTGTTATAACTAGTTATCAAGCACTTATTTGTATAACTAGTTATCAAGCACTTATTGTTATAACTAGTTATCAAGCACTTATTTGTATAACTAGTTATCAAGCACTTATTTGTATAACTAGTTATCAAGCACTTATTGTTATAACTAGTTATCAAGCACTTATTGTTATAACTAGTTATCAAGCACTTATTTGTATAACTAATTATCAAGCACTTATTTGTATAACTAATTATCAAGCACTTATTGTTATAACTAGTTATCAAGCACTTATTTGTATAACTAGTTATCAAGCACTTATTGTTATAACTAGTTATCAAGCACTTATTGTTATAACTAGTTATCAAGCACTTATTGTTATAACTAGTTATCAAGCACTTATTGTTATAACTAGTTATCAAGCACTTATTTGTATAACTAGTTATCAAGCACTTATTTGTATAACTAATTATCAAGCACGTACATGTATTGTTATAACTAGTTATCAAGCACTTATTTGTATAACTAGTTATCAAGCACTTATTTGTATAACTAATTATCAAGCACTTATTGTTATAACTAGTTATCAAGCACTTATTTGTATAACTAATTATCAAGCACTTATTTGTATAACTAGTTATCAAGCACTTATTGTTATAACTAGTTATCAAGCACTTATTGTTATAACTAATTATCAAGCACTTATTGTTATAACTAATTATCAAGCACTTATTGTTATAACTAGTTATCAAGCACTTATTTGTATAACTAATTATCAAGCACTTATTGTTATAACTAGTTATCAAGCACTTATTGTTATAACTAGTTATCAAGCACTTATTTGTATAACTAGTTATCAAGCACTTATTGTTATAACTATTTATCAAGCACGTACATGTATTGTTATAACTAGTTATCAAGCACTTATTTGTATAACTAATTATCAAGCACTTATTTGTATAACTAATTATCAAGCACTTATTGTTATAACTAGTTATCAAGCACTTATTTGTATAACTAGTTATCAAGCACTTATTGTTATAACTAGTTATCAAGCACTTATTGTTATAACTAGTTATCAAGCACTTATTGTTATAACTAATTATCAAGCACTTATTTGTATAACTAGTTATCAAGCACTTATTGTTATAACTAGTTATCAAGCACTTATTGTTATAACTAGTTATCAAGCACTTATTGTTATAACTAGTTATCAAGCACTTATTGTTATAACTAGTTATCAAGCACTTATTTGTATAACTAGTTATCAAGCACTTATTTGTATAACTAATTATCAAGCACGTACATGTATTGTTATAACTAGTTATCAAGCACTTATTTGTATAACTAGTTATCAAGCACTTATTTGTATAACTAATTATCAAGCACTTATTTGTATAACTAATTATCAAGCACTTATTGTTATAACTAGTTATCAAGCACTTATTTGTATAACTAATTATCAAGCACTTTTTGTTATAACTAATTATCAAGCACTTATTGTTATAACTAGTTATCAAGCACTTATTTGTATAACTAATTATCAAGCACTTATTTGTATAACTAATTATCAAGCACTTATTGTTATAACTAGTTATCAAGCACTTATTTGTATAACTAGTTATCAAGCACTTATTGTTATAACTAGTTATCAAGCACTTATTGTTATAACTAGTTATCAAGCACTTATTGTTATAACTAATTATCAAGCACTTATTTGTATAACTAGTTATCAAGCACTTATTGTTATAACTAGTTATCAAGCACTTATTGTTATAACTAGTTATCAAGCACTTATTGTTATAACTAGTTATCAAGCACTTATTGTTATAACTAGTTATCAAGCACTTATTTGTATAACTAGTTATCAAGCACTTATTTGTATAACTAATTATCAAGCACGTACATGTATTGTTATAACTAGTTATCAAGCACTTATTTGTATAACTAGTTATCAAGCACTTATTTGTATAACTAATTATCAAGCACTTATTGTTATAACTAGTTATCAAGCACTTATTTGTATAACTAATTATCAAGCACTTATTTGTATAACTAGTTATCAAGCACTTATTGTTATAACTAGTTATCAAGCACTTATTGTTATAACTAATTATCAAGCACTTATTGTTATAACTAATTATCAAGCACTTATTGTTATAACTAGTTATCAAGCACTTATTTGTATAACTAATTATCAAGCACTTATTTGTATAACTAGTTATCAAGCACTTATTGTTATAACTAGTTATCAAGCACTTATTGTTATAACTAGTTATCAAGCACTTATTGTTATAACTAGTTATCAAGCACTTATTTGTATAACTAATTATCAAGCACTTATTTGTATAACTAGTTATCAAGCACTTATTGTTATAACTAGTTATCAAGCACTTATTTGTATAACTAGTTATCAAGCACTTATTTGTATAACTAATTATCAAGCACTTATTGTTATAACTAGTTATCAAGCACTTATTTGTATAACTAATTATCAAGCACTTATTTGTATAACTAATTATCAAGCACTTATTGTTATAACTAGTTATCAAGCACTTATTTGTATAACTAATTATCAAGCACTTATTTGTATAACTAATTATCAAGCACTTATTGTTATAACTAGTTATCAAGCACTTATTTGTATAACTAGTTATCAAGCACTTATTTGTATAACTAGTTATCAAGCACTTATTTGTTTAACTAGTTATCAAGCACTTATTGTTATAACTAGTTATCAAGCACTTATTTGTATAACTAGTTATCAAGCACTTATTTGTATAACTATTTATCAAGCACTTATTTGTATAACTAATTATCAAGCACGTACATGTATTGTTATAACTAGTTATCAAGCACTTATTGTTATAACTAGTTATCAAGCACTTATTTGTATAACTAGTTATCAAGCACTTAATTGGATAACTAGTTATCAAGCACTTATTTGTATAACTAATTATCAAGCACGTACATGTATTGTTATAACTAGTTATCAAGCACTTATTTGTATAACTAGTTATCAAGCACTTATTTGTATAACTAGTTATCAAGCACTCATTTGTATAACTAGTTATCAAGCACTTATTTGTATAACTAATTATCAAGCACTTATTGTTATAACTAGTTATCAAGCACTTATTTGTATAACTAGTTATCAAGCACTTATTTGTATAACTAATTATCAAGCACTTATTGTTATAACTAGTTATCAAGCACTTATTTGTATAACTAGTTATCAAGCACTTATTTGTATAACTAGTTATCAAGCACTTATTTGTATAACTAATTATCAAGCACTTATTGTTATAACTAGTTATCAAGCACTTATTTGTATAACTAGTTATCAAGCACTTATTTGTATAACTAGTTATCAAGCACTCATTTGTATAACTAGTTATCAAGCACTTATTTGTATAACTAATTATCAAGCACTTATTGTTATAACTAGTTATCAAGCACTTATTTGTATAACTAGTTATCAAGCACTTATTTGTATAACTAATTATCAAGCACTTATTGTTATAACTAGTTATCAAGCACTTATTTGTATAACTAGTTATCAAGCACTTATTTGTATAACTAGTTATCAAGCACTTATTTGTATAACTAATTATCAAGCACGTACATGTATTGTTATAACTAGTTATCAAGCACTTATTTGTATAACTAGTTATCAAGCACTTATTTGTATAACTAATTATCAAGCACTTATTTGTATAACTAATTATCAAGCACTTATTGTTATAACTAGTTATCAAGCACTTATTTGTATAACTAATTATCAAGCACGTACATGTATTGTTATAACTAGTTATCAAGCACTTATTTGTATAACTAGTTATCAAGCACTTATTTGTATAACTAGTTATCAAGCACTTATTGTTATAACTAGTTATCAAGCACTTATTTGTATAACTATTTATCAAGCACTTATTTGTATAACTAATTATCAAGCACGTACATGTATTGTTATAACTAGTTATCAAGCACTTATTGTTATAACTAGTTATCAAGCACTTATTTGTATAACTAGTTATCAAGCACTTATTTGTATAACTAGTTATCAAGCACTTATTTGTATAACTAATTATCAAGCACTTATTTGTATAACTAGTTATCAAGCACTTATTTGTATAACTAGTTATCAAGCACTTATTTGTATAACTAGTTATCAAGCACTTATTTGTATAACTAATTATCAAGCACGTACATGTATTGTTATAACTAGTTATCAAGCACTTATTTGTATAACTAGTTATCAAGCACTTATTTGTATAACTAGTTATCAAGCACTCATTTGTATAACTAGCTATCAAGCACTTATTGTTTTAACTGCGACCTTCTGATCACAACACAAAGACTTTCTCATTCACATCCATTACCTCAAACAATAAATATCAGCAACAGCAACACTAACGTCACACAGTCATCACGAAACCTATGTGTTACTCTTGACAGTACTCTCACATTGCACCAACATGTCATGACTATGCAAGGCTGCATATCTTGAGCTGAAACACATCAGCTCCATTCGCAAACATCTTTCAGCTGATGCCACTAAAACACTTGTGTGTTCATTCATACTTTCAAGACTGGACTATTGCAACTCAGTTCGGTCTGGTTCGTCTCAATATCTACTCCAAAAACTTCAAAAAGTTCAAAACAAAGCTGCTCAGATCACTCTTAGAGTACCTCGATTAGAGTACACTCACTGCTACTCTGTACCCTCTACTGGCTTTCCTAACGATCCAGAATCAAACCAAAAATGTGTTCTCTGTGTAACATTTCACTGACGTACTCCAGTCCAATATAAATATCTGGTCTCACCCATGTTTACACATTAGCAAGATATTTATGCTCCTCTTCTAACAATCGTATACTCATTATTCCCACGATGAAAACGAAGTCACATGGACAACGTTCTTTAGCATACCAGGGCCCAGCAACGTGGAACGAATTGCCCATTGAAATTAGACACCAAAAAACAGCGATCCCTTTCAAGGGTGCTCTTAAAACTCACCTTTATCGACTGCAAGAAAACAAAACTTGAAGACCTAAAAATGTTTCCTACAATAAATATTTTCAGCTCTTTTTATGTTTTCTAATTTCATGGTGTTTTTTTTGTAGTCATTTCATTATAGATGTTTTATAGTGCTTAGATCTTCTGAAGATTAGACGCTATACAAACTCCCCATTATTATTAATATTATTATTATTATTATTATTATTATTATTATTATTATTATTATTATTTGATAACTAGTTATAAATATACGCTCTTGATAACTAGTTATCAAAATAAGTGCTTGGTAACTAGTTATAAAACTAAGTACTTGATAACTAGTTATAAAAAACGTGATTGATAAATAGTTATAAAACTAAGTGCTTGATAACTAGTTATCAAAATAAGTGCTTGGTAACTAGTTATAAAACTAAGTGTTTGATAACTAGTTGTCACACTAAGGGCAAAATAAATGCCTGATAACTAGTTATCAAAAACGTGCCTGATAACTAGTTATCAAAATAAGTGCAAAATATGTGCTTGATAACGAGTTATCAAAATAAGTGCAAAATATGTGCTTGATAACGAGTTATCAAAATAAGTGCAAAATATGTGCTTGATGACGAGTTATCAAAATAAGTGCAAAATATGTGCTTGATAACGAGTTATCAAAATAAGTGCAAAATATGTGCTTGATGACGAGTTATCAAAATAAGTGCAAAATATGTGCATGGTAACTAGTTATGACAATAAGTACTTGATAATCAGTTATAGAAATAAGCGCTTGATAACTATTTATAAAAATACGTTCATAACTAGTTATAAATGTAAATACTTGATAACTAGTTATCGCATTAAATACAAAAAAGTGCTTAATAACTAGTTATCAAATTAAGTGCAAAATAAATGGCTATAAATATAAATAATGATAACTAGTTATAAATATGAGTGCTTGATAATTAGTCATGAAAATATGTGCGTGATAACTAGTTATAAAATAAAGTGCCAAATTAGTGTTTGATAACTAGCTTATAAAAATAAGTGCATGATAACTAGGTATCAGAATAAGTGCTTGATAACTAGCTTATAAAAATAAGTGCATGATAACTAGGTATCAGAATAAGTGCTTGATAACTAGCTTATAAAAATAAGTGCTTGATAACTATATATCAGAATAAGTGCTTGATAACTAGGTATCAGAATAAGTGCTTGATAACTAGCTTATAAAAATAAGTGCTTGATAACTAGGTATCAAAATAAGTGCATGATAACTAGGTATCAGAATAAGTGCTTGATAACTAGCTTATAAAAATAAGTGCTTGATAACTATATATCAGAATAAGTTCTTGATTACTAGATATCAGAATAAGTGCTTGATAACTAGATATCAGAATAAGTGCTTGATAACTAGATATCAGAATAAGTGCTTGATAATTAGATATCAGAATAAGTGCTTGATAACTAGTTATTACATTAAATGCAAAAATGTACTTGATAACTGGTTATCAAAATAAGTGCTTGATAACTAGATATCAGAATAAGTGATTGATGACCGTTTTCCATGTACATATAATCATCATAGGAGGATGACACAAAATTTTATTTTTTTATGCATTTTCTGCTCTTGACAAAACAAAGACACGAGGACAGAAAATAAATATGCAAAAAAACATCTAAATAAAATATTACACTAATTGATACACTACCAGCTAATACACATGTGTTATCTTAGGGTAAACTAGTTTCACGGTTTGTGTCCTGTGCATATCTATGGCAATCACCACATTATCCGTATCTTCTGATCTAGTTTTTACTACCCCACATGTGTCTGGTTGTTAAATTCGATGTATTCATTTTGTGGATGTTGTAACTATCTAATAATTAGCAAATGCTCGCTCTCTCTTTTCAGATTTCTCGAGTTAGGATACAGTGCCATCTAAGGCAGTCTGAAATTTAGTCCAGGAAGTATACGGAGATCACTTGCAAGTGTCAGGGCAACATTTGGCCTGTAAAAAAAATGAATAATATCTGAAGCAGACGACAATCGTTAAGAGAAACAATTCTGGGACATGACGAAAGAAGGTCTTGATGATTTTAGCTCGCTAACAACTAATTTATGTTCTCAAAAGATTTGAATAGAAGTTCAGTCCGAAGACATTTCTCGTTAATAAAATCATTGACAGTTCTGATAAACATGATGTCCAATTTGACGATGAATATCGCTTGCAACGGCAAATATGTCATCATCATTTTTCTGTCTTTTCTGCTTTCATTCTTTGTTGTTATGGATATTCATTTATATTTTTCTCTACAATCAACATCTTTGGTGGGACAAAATAGGATTGGTAACCAATACTTTTCTCCATTTGAGCCACTCAGCATGAAGCTTCTGATGACTGATCCAGTAAACCATTATATTTTCACACCACTGGCTGAATACTTTGATGACGTAACGCAATTCAGCAAAGTTTTCTATTTCATTACACCAAATATGATAAGCTTCACCCATTTGGTTCTGGCCTTTGTTGCTGGCAAATTTGTGTCTTCAGAAAGTCTAGGCCACAGAAGACTCGGAGTGGTAATATATCATTTCAGAAACTGGCTTGATGATCTAGATGGAGTTGTTTACAGGAGTCATTCCCAAACCAAAGGAAACTACAGATCCAACAAAAGTAATCTAGGATATTATATAGACATCTATAGTGATATAATTGGTGGATTTGCCCTAAGTTTCGGTATACTTTTCTATTTATGGAAGTGTCCACCTAGTCGATTTAATCACAGCGTTCTTCAATTGAAGTCACCGGAAGCTACTCCTCAAAATCCAGAAAGACAAAATGGCTCTCCAGTTACGAAATCCTTTCCATTTAACTTTTTTACAGGAACGGAAAGACCTTCGGGAGGTCTTACACGGAAATACATCTTCTGGAAAGTATTCTGTTTTGGATTTACTTTGATTATTGCAGCAGGCACTTGGGACAAGGCGGTCGAGAGATATACATACGTTTTCCAGAATGAGTTTACTGATCCAAAAATAACGGTAAGCAGTTGCATAGACTGATAGCTAAAAAGGGGTAGTAGTAGTTTTGTATGAGGATGGTGGTGCTTGTGCTTTTGGACGTGGTTTGTGGATTGCAATTTCGTCACTGTAGAGCGTAACAAAATCATAAGAGTGCAAGCCAGTCTAGTTTACTTTTCCAGGAAAATGTAAGATTGGTGTACATTCCAGTCAAACGTATGAATTGGAAATTCTATACTCTTTATCCAAAACCTAAATATGGAAAGCCAAGAATAAAAAAGAAAATAAGATGAAAATCTGATAACAAATACGGAGCAAAAAGGCTCTGATAATCAACAAATGAACTATTTAGTCGTTATTTTTTGCAGTTGAAATCTTTGCGTGTTTTATTTTTAGTTCGAAATTTGTCAGAGATCAAGGGTACACGTTATATTTATAGTTTCCTCAGACCCATGCCACCCCATTGTTTGTATTTGGACATTGATGTTCGGGTTTAGGAGTCCACTACCTATCGAAACTGTTGATGTCACGTGCCTATATGACCTTAGAGGTCATTGACTTGTAGTTACGAGATTTGTATAGTCATGTGATTCGGAATGTAAATGGCGAAATCCAGATCAAATTTCAGCAACGATGTACTTTCGTCTTGTCTGTCAGCGGATTGAAACTCGAAAAAATGATATGCTCGTAATTTCTGAGGAAATAACTCATATTCCCTTCGATTTCATGCAGGTATATCTCGATGAAAAGTCGTTCAAATTTACTAGGCCGGCTACTAAGCGGCTAACCTATGCCGACACCAAATTGTGTCGACGAATTCCAACTTTACGATAGGGAGTGGACTCTGAGCCTACACCACAACATCATGACCAGATATCAAAAGTGAGGTGGCAAGGCTCAGAGGTAACTCGGATTATGGCTCACCATGTACACGATGCCCTACTGCTATACGTGTATTAAATTCTTTATTTGGAAATAATTCTGTCAAAATAAAAACAAAAATGTGTAAGGTTTGCACAATATGGATTCAGATTATAGTCGTAACGTAGAATCTATCTATCTACTTACGTATGATATTAATTTGAAATCTTATACGTTTGTGACACGTAGACTGCTGTCATATTAATGCAGTACCCGTCTTTACTTGACACAATTATTGTCTGTTTGTTATTAATACAGCACGTTTATAAATTTCATCCATATGAACCATATGCACACACACACACACACACACACACACACACACACACACACTTCTTACAGTGTCTCTTTGGTGACAGCGTGCTGGACTCGCGATCAGAGGGGTGTTGATTCGAATCCTGCAAAAACGAAGAGTCGGCTGTCGTGGTGTTTCTATGGCAAGACAGTTTACTCCAAGTACCTCGGAGGATAAAACCATTTATGTGTTGACGTGCCGCCCAAAACCCTATGCACTTACTCTTCTTATAGTTTGAAGCGAGCATAGTACACCGGTGGCTCAAGGTCGATGCCACGGTTGGGACACGCTCTGCGTGATTAGAGGTTGGTGCTTTTTTTTCTCGAAAGATTAAGATACAGCCACAACTTTTTGGCAAAATACCTCTTTCGGAAAAACGCATTCTTTGATGACTTCATCGCGTTCAATTCATACTGCGTTTTCTGCGATCTTTTTGCTACAGTTATTTTAGTGCCGTGCAGAATGTTAAGATTATCCCTATATCTTTAGCGTATGAGGAAACAAAGAAAAGGACTCTTTACTTGCAGTGATGTTAACACAAAAGCCGATGTTACAAAGCAGAGAAAAGTAAAGAATTCTTTACTTGCAGCGATGTTAACACAAAATCTGAGGTTATTACAAGGCCACTCGCGGCAAAAGTCACAAAATACAGATAAGGTAATAAAGAAACACCTTTAAATCTCCAAACACAGCCTGGTTATTTGTGTTTGGATTTCAATAAATTATAATATATGCAAGGTACGATTCAGTCTACATGCTCATGGGTGTTAATGCACAATATCGACGTGCTAAGTTTAATATAATCCTAGTTTTAAAACAGCCTTCTTACAGACATGTGAGCTCTGAAGAGCGAGAGATACATTACGTATTGGAATGTAGTTAATCTTCCAACATTGCTGACCAAGGTTCCTATATCTTGACTCTACCTACACATTGGCGGATCGAGCAGATATTTTAATGCTTTGTCCTAGCGACATCTATTGGAGTTAATGAGTTGCCTCCCATATTATGTAATACCAAGTGACCAAAAACGTGTAACAGTGCTGCATTTTACATCTGCCAAAAGCGGTGAGGCAATTGGTTTCAAAAGATATTTTGTAAGTTTAACATCGAACTTATGACTAAGTACCAGAGAAAATGCAATACAGGTGTATATAAGTGAAAGGTATTTGTACAGACACGGACCAGAAGTGTAAAATTGCAGTGGCTTGCTGCCGCATGCAGTGAAATTCACACACCCGAAGCTGAGTAATACATGCTTGATCAGGTGTAGATAGGGTTAACTTATTGGAACCTATGCCAGCTAAGATGGAAATCTCCATACATTTCAGTTCACCAAAAAATTTTAAAAAATACTCTCAATACTCATGGAAGAATTGTCACAGTTCAAAGGAAATTCGATCTCAAGTTTAAAGTTTTTGGAAATAAAAACAAAATGTTTTTAAAACATTCCTTCACAATTAAAAAAACAACTTTTGTTTGGCATATGCAAATGATTGAATACATGTGTAAACTGACTAATAAGCATACAGCAAATGGGAAAAGAATCAAACTGTACGATCAAGGAAGGAAGATGCAATTAAAATAATTAAGGTACCAAATTTGGTTGATTTTTGTTTTTATACGTGGCACATCTGTGCTGGTAGTTTGACAGGACTAGACTGACCTACGTTGCTTTGACTTCATTTTGAATGTACTTTTTATTACTTATGTACAGATATACATCAATTTTAGGCCATTCAATTATGTACATAGATACATCAATTTTAGGCCATTCAATTATGTACATATATACATCAATTTTAGGCCATTCAATTGGGATGATCTAGATCTTTGATATTCCCATAGTACACTGCAAAGTGACTCATCTGCAATCTTTCGGTAGCCCTCTTTGCATCGACTGACAGCTACGAATGTCTATAGAATTGGGTTCTCTTGCACATTCAGCACAGCTACTTCATAGGGTTATTGTCCGGATGGTAAGGTTCAAGAGTCCTAAAGATAGAATTTTGACCTTGTGGTCAGTGTTTATTCGTTTTCTATTATAGTATTTTTCAAAGTCATTCGCAAATACCTTTTAAAAGTCACGGTATACATGTATACAAGTATTCTTACAGTTAATTATGGTAATTTACTACTACAGATACGAGCTCTGTTTGTGTTAGTTAGGTAACTCATATTTTCCAAAATACATCAACATTCGCAATGGCTTTTCGTTGCGATTTTATTCGTGCAGCTTGCACCTAAACAGAAATGACACGTGACGTACAAGTATTTAGAAACATCTCGTAATGCGTACAAAACCATATGCCCAAGTCTGTCGGTTGATCTCTAACTCGTCTACAATGTAAGAAGTCGACCCTGATATTTACGTTTTTGGTTTGCTGTCTTGCTGCGAGTCCCGGTTAAGTCATATATCAAAGACTTACAAAAATGGTACTAACAGCTACCTCGCTTGGCGTTCAGCATTAAGAAATTAGTGTTTGGACTGGTCGGCCTGGTGTCAGGATAATGTGACTGGGTGGGACATCATGCTACATGTCTGCGGCATGATGCCCCAGTGTTAGACGTCACTATAAACTGTCTCACTGCAGACATCGTAGCGATATGACTGACAAATTGTTAAAGCTACGTCAAAAGTCCCAGTCACACATCACACACACGCCTTTATAAGGGCGCGGTGTAGCGTGTTCCTCGATTGAATGACAGGGAAACGAGAGGCCACATTTTTTAAAATACCTCACACCCTTTTCTAGAAATTGAAGTCATCGCTTTAGTCGGACTTTACTCACTCTGGTGTTCTTTTTTCAATTACTTTACTCACTCTGGTGTTCTTTTTTCAATTTCTTTACTCACTCTGGTGTTTTTTTTTCTCTAGTTAAATTCAAATTCTGACAAGCAAATGAACATGAGTTTCAAATTCCTTTGACATTAATTTCAGTTGGCTAGAATGCGATAGAAGCCGTGAATGCCGACAACAATGAATGATAAGTTTCTTGAACGAAACGAAGCTATAAACACTTTCATAAATATTAGTATGTTTATTATTTTTTGTTAAAGAACCCTGCTTCAACTAAATCCGATTTCGGAAATTCAGGCTTTCATCGCACTCCAATTGTTATTTGGGCAGTAACACGGTGACCGAAAATCAAAAATAGGGTCGATATCTTAGGACTAGGTTTACCAGTAGTACTATTCGTAGACGCTGGTAACAAAGAAAGTAGTCTAAGGTACTCGGCTTTACAGATTTCCAACATGTTTTCGCAACTTACATGGGTTCGAGTCTCGACTCAGCCATCATGGGTATGTGAGAAAGATTGTCAGTAGCTTTCCATGTCTTGGTGGTACTTCCCGGTTTTCTCTTCAGGGACGAGTTGGGGTGATGGGTGGGTGTTCAGATCGTGGTTGAAAACAATGTACACACGAATACATACAGTCACTTGAAATGTGACTATCGTTGTTGGGGTATTATGCACACTTTGAGTAAATAGAGACACGGACTTTTGCTTTGGTGCCATTTAGAGGAAAATCAGTGCCCTTTTGAAATGTTTGTACTTTGTTTTCTTTCTTCCCAACACTTGGCCTGATCCGGCTTGTTTTTTCACCAGATATATCATGAGCTGAGCAACAAAAGGTCAAACCTGGTACAGACTGTAACTAAAATTACGATTAGTCTTTGCAGTTATACTCCGTGTGGATAAACATTTATCAGTAGAGGGGAGAGATATTACATGTATACCGGTTTACCGCGCTATTTACATGTGGCAACACATACCACGGCACTTACCGCTTTATTTATATCTGGCAGCACATACCACGGCACGTACCGCGGTATTTATATCTGGCGGCACATACCACGGCACTTACCGCGGTATTTTTTATCTGGCAGCACATAATATGGCACTTTTTCATTCTACCTGTGCGTCGGTAGCTTTCGCCAGTAAAGAATGTACGGAAATTCCGAGGAATCTTGTTACGACATTAATTATATTAACAGCGTGCTCATGACAAAATAGTTAAAAATCGTATCCATTTTTTTAAAAAAAAACAACAGAACAGTCGTATATGTTGTGTATGTCACAAACTAATGGTGAATATTACAAATAAAATTATATTTGTTATCCTTTATACGTATGCTTGACATGTGTCACGCGCCAGATGGACAGTTTGAAACATTGGTATATTATGGCCAAATCCAAGTTAAGGAAATGTTTAGATTAAAATTAACAAAAAACTGCATGTCATGTTTCAGGTAATTACCATTGTATGTGAATGTGTTTAGAACAAGTATGCCTTTGTAAAACTGCAAATCGTCAATTGTGCACTTATTTCCTGTCTGCACATTTCGTAATTTTTTTAAGTCCCAAAAAATTCCTCGTTTGTTTAATAAGAATGCTTTCTGTTTACTGGCCCTCTCTGATGAATATCTTGCCTGTGTGTTGGCATCCCTCTCAATGCTTCCCTGTCAATTATATTAATAATGCAGCTGGAAAATTGTAGGATTCGTTATGAGCATTTTATTTTGTCATCAATAATCTCTCTAATAGCTTTCACTGTAACAGCTTAGTCATCTAACTTTAGTTACAGGTTTTATATTACAGCTTATACAACACTTAAGATACACATGGCAAATCCATCTGGTATAAGTTTACTGGCCATTTTATTTTAGGGCGGGCTTGTTAATTTATTTTGAGCTAAACTAAAAAAAATCCATCTCAAGTTAATTAATTTTTGGGAAATAACATCGTTGATATAATATTGTATTAATTTGCTTTAAATCTTAGCAGGATATTTTTCCAGCTATTGAAATATTTGTATTAATATAATTGCGGTATGCTGTGGCACGTGTCACACAGTACGTCCAGAAGTGCCCTGGTATACCTTGGTACAGAATGTTACGTAATTTATAAGTAATTTTTGTGTAAACTTGTATAACTAAGCAGATGTCCTAATGCATACGATAAAAACAAAACAAAAACAAACAAAGAGCATGGCTAAGGAAGTTATCTGTAGAAACATTACAAAATCAAAATAAATTGTCAAACACTTTTGGAAGGTTGCAAATAAACCATTCAGTGTTTGCCCTCCAAATTTAGTATTTCTTGAGACGGTTGTTTTTTGTCAAGGCATATGGTATAGATGAATGACACAATATATATATATATATATATATATATATATATATATATATATATATATATATATATATATATATATATATATATATACATAATGTATGATGGCTTTTATCTCAATTTGGTACCATCGCAAGGTTGCCATAATCAAAGAACGTATTCATTTTTTATATCTTGCTAGAGGAATTCCTGTACATCATCTAATTATCCTCAATCATTCATCTTTGTGCCGAAAACTCCAAAGAATTTAAAATGAAAATGGATGTCATTTTGAAGTTTAGAATACATGTCAACAGAAGAGAAATGGTAGTTCAGTCGGTAGAGCGTCGGATTCGTAATCCATGGGTCATAGGTTCGCAGCTTGCCTATCTCGGTCAGTGGTTGGCTGCATCTGTGTCCATGGGAAAGGCAGTTACCTCCCACTTTCTCGACATGAAATTGCCAGCAATGTGTAAAAATTAAAACCAACAAAAATTATTTAATATCAAAGTTTGTATATAGAAGTAACTGATTCATTTGTATTTTTCCCAAAAAAAACCTCGAAGTATTCTTTATTTTGGGACTTTTTATTTGAAGGCTTTACAGACGGAAGCTTTACATTCTGCCTGGACTTCGATCATCATCTGGATGTGGCGAGGAATTGAAGGTCAGGCCTTACTTCAAATGGTGCTTTTATCCGTCTTTATAGACAGAGTTTGGGTATGTACTAACATTTAAAACGCAATCTTCACTATGTATGTATGTATGTATGTATGTATGTATGTATGTATGTATGTATATATGTATGTATATGAAACTTTTGTTATATAAAACTCTTTGTCGCAAAATATTCAGATAAGTGTTTAAATGAAATCACACACAAAATATGCCTCATGAAGTAGTTATCGATATACTCGAATAAGTGTCTTCCACTGCCAGTGGACACTGGGATTGCATGCACTCTGGATTAAGTTCAACCATCAAAAGTACGCATGTGTGAGGTATCTGCCCTTTAGACAAAACCCATCCAGAGTTACGCATAAATGAGGTATGTATCCTACAGACATAACGCTCATTAGGAAGTACGCTTTAATGATGTATGTCTTATTGGCATAATACTCATCAGGAGGTATGCATGAATGAGGTACGTATCCTACAGGCATAATATCTATCAGGAGGTTCGTATGAGCGTGGCATGTGTTCTATAGGCATAATGCCCATCGTGTGGCACAAATGAGTGAGGCACGTGTTCTGTTGAAATAACACCCATCAGGAGTTGCGCATGAATGGTTTTGTGTCCTATATACATAATATCCATCAGGAGGTACGCCTGACGAAAGTATGCGTCCTATTTGTTTAATATCCATCAGGAGGTACGCATGAGTGAGGTATGCGTCCAAATGGCATAATACCCACCAGGAGGTGCGCATGCATGAGGTATGCGTCTTATTGACATAGTGCCACTTCATGTATGCGGTTTGTTCTACATGAGTGATGCTACACTGCAAATGTTACTAATATTTTTGAAGCTGTGTTTTAACTATATTTTTATTCTACATTTGTTTGCGAAGGACATACAACGTTCCGACCATCTGTCATTATCAAGTTGTATAAATGAGGTAAAGGTTCAGGTAATTCTACAAATGTTAGAGCATGTGAACGTTGTTAGGTCGACAAGTTGCGTTGTCATAAGACTCGTGATCAAGTTGCCTTTCAGTTAAATGCTATCGAAAGATAACGATTTTATACTGAATCATTTAATTTGATTTCGTCTTGTAAAAATGTCAATCCTATTGATTTTTAGATCGTGTAACACGTTTTGATGGATGTTTACTGCATTGTTCTCTCCCAACAACGGTAAATTTGGAAATCTTTTCTGAAGTGCATTCCCAAGTGTATTGTATACCATTACGTATTATATAATTTTCTTCATTGTACGTATTATATAATTTTCTTCATTGCAGGAGTTTTTCAACGTTATGCAGTACCTGGGAATAGGTCTTGTCATCATACTGAACATCGTTAGTGAAATTCATATAAGACAGGTTTGTGTTCGCCTTCTGAGTTTTGCTTTTAAAGTTCTGTACGGCAAAACAACTCGTTATCTTAAACCGTTTTAAACAATATTTAAAAAAAACTACTGATGTCGTAAACTAACGAAATAAAAGCTGGAAAGACATGCAAATCTGCCACTATTCACAAAATTTCATTTAATTATATCGATAAATGCAAAAACCAGGTTCTGGTTCAAACTCTTGTACTTCTGGGGGTCTTCATTTTGTATCGATGGGATGGAGGGCCAGGGATTTTATATGAGAACTTACCTACACCCCATATGCGGATCAAAATTCCTTTGTTGTCTGTCCAGATGATTTCTTTATTGATTGAAATAACAAAAATGTATATCTTTTATCATGAACAACACATATATTATGATTCAAAGGAAAAACCCCAAAGACGTCCTCCCCCCTCCCCCCATTTATAAAGACAAAAATGTCATTTCCATACTTAGACTCCATCATGCACAAACTAGTATTGGAGTTCATAACTGGTACACATCAGGACGTGACTAAAAAAAAATGTGTGATGTGCTGCCAGATCTTAACATCCGTAACGTAAATCAATATAGTGAAGCAGTTTTACCATAAATCGTTCCCTAATTCTGAACTGAGGTCAACTCCTCGTCTAGTGCTAGTTATTTTCAAGATAAAATATATCTTTTGTAAAGCTGTGTTCATTAAGAAAGCACAGGGCCTAATGGTTTTACTTGTACAGAATAATATTAGACATACCAAGCCTACAGACTATGCCATATGTAAGGTACAATATCCATATGTAAGGTACAATGTCCATATGCAAGGTACAATATCCATATGTAAGGTACAATATCCATATGTCAGGTACAATGTCCATATGCAAGGTACAATATCCATATGTAAGGTACAATATCCATATGTCAGGTACAATGTCCATATGCAAGGTACAATATCCATATGTAAGGTACAATATCCATATGTCAGGTACAATGTCCATATGCAAGGTACAATATCCATATGTAAGGTACAATATCCATATGTCAGGTACAATGTCCATATGCAAGGTACAGTATCCATATGTAAGGTACAATATCCATATGTCAGGTACAATGTCCATATGCAAGGTACAATATCCATATGTCAGGTACAATGTCCATATGCAAGGTACAATATCCATATGTAAGGTACAATATCCATATATAAGGTACAGTATATATATGTAAGTTGCAATGTCCATATGTAAGGTACAGTATCCATAGGTAAGGTACAATATCCATATGTAAGGTGTAGTATCCATGTGTAAGGTACAGTATCCATATGTCAGGTACAATGTCCATATGTAAGGTGTAGTATCCATGTGTAAGGTACAATATCCATATGTAAGGTACAATATCCATATGTCAGGTACAATGTCCATATGTAAGGTGTAGTATCCATGTGTAAGGTACAATATCCATATGTAAGGTACAATGTCCATATGTCAGGTACAATGTCCATATGTAAGGTGTAGTATCCATGTGTAAGGTACAATATCCATATGTAAGGTACAATATCCATATGTAAGGTACAATGTCCATATGTCAGGTACAATGTCCATATGTAAGGTACAGTATCCATAGGTAAGGTACAATATACATATGTAAGGTACAATGTCCATATGTCAGGTACAATGTCCATATGTAAGGTGTAGTATCCATGTGTAAGGTACAATATCCATATGTAAGGTACAATATCCATATATAAGGTACAGTATCTATATGTAAGTTGCAATGTCCATATGTAAGATACAGTATCCATAGGTAAGGTACAATATCCATATGTAAGGTGTAGTATCCATGTGTAAGGTACAATATCCATATGTAAGGTACAATGTCCATATGTAAGGTACAATGTCCATATGTAAGGTACAATATCCACCTTTAAGGTATATTATCAATGTGTTAGGTACAGTATTCATTGTTAAGATACATGATCAATTATAGGATATGCGATGACGAGTCTCGCGCTTATTTAGAAAACATTGTGTAATACAATTAATAAATATATCATACTGGCAAGTTCTTCCTGCATTGCTTAGCTACATCTACCCTATATTAATCAACCACCCCTGTATTTTTTTTCGAATGCAAACTACCACCACACTTTTCAGTTGTAAAACAGACGCTGATCCAACTGTAAAAATCATAGACCTGTATCAGCCATCATACAATGAACTGTTAATTTGACCCGTTATTTTAAGCAAAGAGCAAGTAGGCCGTGATTTGTGAGTGTAATGCAGATATTCGAAACCCTTCTGATGAGAAATAGGAATAATAGCCTGAAAATCCTCAATACTTAACTAATTTATCTAGCACTTTATTTTAAGCATTAAATCTTTCGGATTTAATGTGGGCTTTGGTTGACACGAACTTCCTACAGTCATCTGGATGGTATTATATCTCTTGATACGTACTTCCTACGGTCACCTACATAGTATTATATCTATTCATACGTACTTCCTACAGTCATCTGCGTGCTATTCTAATGATTGATACGAACTTCCTATGGTCATCTACATGATATTATACCGATGCGTACTTCCTACGGTCATCTGGATGGTATCCTATCTATTGACACGTATTTTCTACGGTCATCTACATGGTATTATATCTATTGATACGTACTTCCTACTGTTATCTGCATGGTATTATATCTATAGATACGTACTTCCTACGGTCATCTGCATGGTATTATATCTATTGATACGTACTTCCTACGGTCATCTACACGGTATTCCATTTATTGATACGTACTTCCTACGGTCATGTGCATGGTATTCTATCTATTGATACGTACTTCCTACGGTCATCTGCATGGTATTCCATTTATTGATACGTACTTCCTACGGTCATGTGCATGGTATTCTATCTATTGATATGTACTTCCTACGGTCATCTACATAGTATTATATCTATTGATACGTACTTCCTACGGTCATCTATATGGTATTATATCTATTGATATGTACTTCCTTCGGTTATCTACATGATATTATATCGATACGTACTTCCTACGGTCATTCTATCTATTGATACGTACTTCCTACGGTCATCTACATGTTATTATATATATTGATACGTACTTCCTACGGTCATCTACATGGTGTTATATCTATTGATAGTACTTCCTACGGTCATCTACGTGGTGTTATATCTATTGATAGTACTTCCTACGGTCATCTGCATGGTATTATATCTATTATTACGTACTTCCTACGGTCATCTGCATGGTATTATATCTGTTGATACGTACTTCCTACGGTGATCTACATGATATTCTATCAATACGTACTTACTACGGTTATTCACATGATACTATGTTAATTGATAAGTGCTTCCTACGTCATCTGCATGGTATTCTATTGATAAATGCTTACTACGGACATTCTATTGATTGATACATACTTGATACGTATTTCGTTTGGTCATTTGCATGATATTCTAATAATTGATATTGGTTCCTACGGTTGTCTGCATTGTCTTATATCTACTGATGCGTACTTCCTTCGGCCATCCATGATTTCACATCAGAAATGCACGTCTCTACTCCTTGGATGATAGCATCAACTTCATTTGGGTGGCTAGACTTTTATATTTGGGTGTCATCAGCGTACAATTGGTGAGACACTGGGTGTTGATCTATGAGAGCGGCTGAGTGTATAGAATGAAGAGAACAGGTCCAAGAACAAAACCCCGTGGAACACCACAACATAGATCAGCTGGGTTAGAGTTTATTCCATTTGCAGATACAATGTGTGTCCTGTTGACTAAGTAGGACTTGAACCACTGTAAGGCTGTATTCTGATTGCCAAATACATGCTGGAGACGGTGAAGTAATATATCACGGTCTATTGTGTCAAATGCTGCAGACAAATCAAGGAGGGTGAGGACTGTAATCTTTCCACTATCCAAAGCAGAGAGAATGGCATTAAATACTTTCTGAAGAGTAGTTTCAGTATTGTGGCAAGGGCGATATGCAGACTGTAGATTGCTAAAAAGACTGTTCGAATTCAAATGAGATACAAGCTGGGCTAGAACAACGTTTTCTAAGATTTGTTATATGAACGGGAGATTAGAAACTGGGCGGTAGTTCTTTAAATCGTTATGGTCAACTGTTGGTTTCTTCAGCAGTAGCTTTACGATGGTAGTTTTGAAAAATGATGGGAATTCCCCCAGAGAGAGAGAGAGAGAGAGAGAGAGAGAGAGAGAGAGAGAGAGAGAGAGAGAGAGAGTCCCTTGTAGTTGACTATGTAGGAACAATGTTCAAACATGACCGACTTAATTTTGATCAGATGTGTTTGCTTGGTGCCGCATCGGAGGAAATTCACAGATCCGAATCACATAACTATCTGCTGCATCTGCCAATGTGTAGATAGGGCTCGATCTGATTAAAATCAGATCTACGCTGTTATATATGAATATCTGACAGCTATTTCTTAGTGGTAGTATTCTGGTAAGCTATTGTATTACCATAATCGCTATTTTTATAAACCAATCAGTTGATGTCTTATTTCTTCGCCTTTGGAGACTTAACGGCATGGATTAAGAGCATGAATGTGTACCGAAGGATTTGATTTACTTTCAGGTTTTTAAAATCTGCTTTTGTATTGGCTAATTCAAAGGTCACCATAACATGACCCTTAATTTGTCGTCGTCAAGTCTTCACACCGTAGGACAGCGGAGATCTGATTATAATCAGAATGGATAGGGCTAACATATCTGAACCGTGGCTAGCGAAGTAATATAATGGGTTTTATTTACCCATCCATAGTCTATTATCTCGTTATCTAAACTTTTTAAAACATTATTTTTTAAATCTCTCGATTTAGTTACAAAGTTTATATTTGAGTACATATATGTTTCTGCCACTTGGGCTCGCTCCATTATGCTTAGTGGCCAGATGGACAAATTTGTTTCTATATTTCTTTTCACTACTTTGTAATTTTCTTTTTCGTCTCCTTTTTCAAAGTTTATTCCTAAGGCTTTTACTCTTTCCTTAATTAAATGAAGTGGTATTCCTGGATAGTTCCTTAACCAGTTTCCTATTTTGAGTATTTCTGTTTTGTCATGGTTAATCTTTAACCCTGATTTTCTTCCAAAATTCTCAAATTATTGTTCCATGTGTTGACATGTGTTTGGGTCTCTTATAAAGTTCATGCAATCATCTGCATGTTGGAGCATTTTTACTTATTCCCTTATATTTGGGATTTTTATACCTAATAATTGAGTCAGTATTAATACAGCAAATTTATGACTGGTTCCTAGTTTGACATGTCTGTATTAATACTGATATTATTATGCATAATGTCAGTCCGTTAAAAAAAAATACAACACATTTTTCATAACAATCGCCTTCAGAATTTAAAGACAGGCTTTTAAATGTATATCACTTCAGTAAGAAAATGTAAGGATATCTGAGAGAAAAAGCCATATTAAGGTAGGACTTGAACCCAGTACTCTTTCTGCCCGAAGACTGGCTTACTTACCACTGAGATACCATACATATTTACGTCAAATTAACATAAAATAAACAATGCAATATTCGAAACTCGGTTAGTGCCTATAGGTAAAAGTATTTTATCAACTGTCATTATAATAAATAATCTACATTTTGTTTGCAACTTAAATTTCATAAATATTTTTAATCAAGATGTGTGTGACCTAGTGGTCTAAAGTGCTCACCTTTGCGGATTACTGCCATCTCACCTTTGCGTGGATTCGAGTCTCGGACTAGGCCAATGTGGGTATGTGAGAAAACTTGTCAGTAGCTAGCTTCTCTTGGGTAGATTGTTCTTTCCGGTGTTTTCCCGGGTTCTTCCTCCACCATTAATACTGGCTGCCATGTATCCTACCTTGTGCTGAAAAATGGTGTTAAGCCTATAACAAAAGCAATCAAGACATGTAATTGCACTGTAAAAAAAAACATGCTAAATATGTGCTTATAAAGTTGAGATTACTCAGCAGTAACATCAGTGGACATCCGAACAGAACATTATTTTCCAGAGTTTAAATATGACAGACTTAATTAGATACACGCATACAAACAGCTTAAATCAGCCTAATTATACGCAGATGAGAATACAAATCATATGATGTACATGTGTCTGGTATATACTATACACAGGGCCGTCACAAGTTTGCGTTGGATGAAACAGCAGTTCGTCCACCTCTCGGAAAATATTATCGCAAAGTCCGTGTAATGCCTACCACCATCCACCCCGCACCCTATGACGGCTCTGTACACGCCTAAATTACAGTCTTCAAACTGATTTAAATGCATTTTCTTCAAAAGGTATTTTAAAAAATGCAGAAATACTTATTCAAGAAGTAAATTTTATTTATTTCTTGACTTTTGCTCTCCTACCCAGTTTCCATTTGGATGTGTAATGTTTATACTGGTTATAACTGGAATAATTAAATTGAAATATTGTCATTGATAAATTAACACTGTTGTCACTGCAGTGTACAACTGCTGTCAATGTTGGCATTTCAGTGTGAAATTCCATTTTCTTTGATGAATTCCATTAATCAATCTTTAGTCAGTAATTATAGCGCTTGAAAGGGATATTAAAAAAATCACATGACTTGAATGAATTTTCAATTTTTTTGGCCAGCTGCCAAGCTAAAACCATGCACACTAATTTGTCTTCGTCCAATTATCAAATTAGATTTTCATTAGAAAAGAAAAAGATTTATCAGGGACAGAAAAATCTTTCTGACAGGAAGATTTGTACAGAGTATTTACCGTCTCGACGTTGGCATCGTAACCAAAATTATGTGGTATATTTTAAAAAGATAGATGACTCAATAGCTATAAATAGTCATATACATTGTAAACGGGCAACTGTATGTAGAGTGTTGATGAAGGAGTCAATTTGAGCTCTCCTGGCTATATATGAGATGGACCTTTCATTAGTACAAGAATGTTATCACTACTCCTCTCAAAGTGCTTGAAGGACTGCCATACAACTTTACACAAACATTCACTCCATTGCATGGTTGATCTTAAATGAAAATGGTGCCGTTCGGGCATCCAATATAGCTGATAGTTGCCATCTTGAAAATCTTCTTATCGCTTCACATTCTGATTGGATGGTTATATCAATAAGACGCTTTTTGTGATGTCGAGTAGGTTTTAACGACTCCATTACGACAGCCAATATGTATGTTACAGTGGCCATGATGGAATCATGTTAGCACTATTTCTTCTGAATTAATGGTTATATCAGCATTGGATTTTCACTGAAAGACGCTTTATGATGTCTAATTGGTCGTAAATAAAAAAGCTCTTTTTTTACTATGTCTTACAGCGATAAGTACTAAAATCCTCTCAAGTAACTTCTAAACTGTCCTTTATGGATTGACTTCATTTGTATACAAGCGAAATATCTATGTTAACTTTTGAGAACAGAAACATGATCCTTTATATATAATACAATATCTACATTACCTTACAAAATTGGATCTGAGGTGTGAAATATCTACATTATCTTACAAATGGCTCTGAGATGTGAAATATCTACATTATCTTACAAAATTGGATCTGAGGTGTGAAATATCTACATTACCTTACAAAATTGGACCTGAGGTGTGAAATATCTACATTACCTTACGAAATTGGCTTGAAGGTGTGAAATATCTACATTACCTTACAAAATTGGATCTGAGGTGTGAAATATCTACATTACCTTACGAAATTGGCTTTGAAAAGGGAAATATATATTATCCTAAAAACTAGAAATTAGGTTAAAATATATACATTATCTTATGAAATTGGATCTGAGGCGTCAACTATCTAGATTACCATAAGAATTTGGGTCTGAAGTGGGAAATATCAACATTACCTTTTAGAAATTGGATCTGAAATAGGAAATGTCTAAATTAACGTAAGAAAACTGGGTCTGAAGTGATAAATGTCTACATTACCTGATGAAATTGGGTCTTAAGTGTCAAGTATCTACATATTAGGTGATATGGTGATGATTATCGTTATCTAGAGGATGATCGTCTTCGGCGTTATTGCCTTGATGGAGTGAAAATAAAAATATGTAACTGACGAATCGAATAAACAGATCTGACCAGAGGTTTAAAAAAGAAACACCCGAGCCGCCACAAATAAACTGCAACAATTTAATCAGTTAAATCAGCAAAATGAAATTGTACAAGACACGTGAAGGATACTCTTCTAGTAGAAAATAATTTTCAGAAGTTATTTAGAAAATGTAATTTGCGGTTTTGTTTGTACATATATGACAAATTTCATCCTAAAATCGAGTTTGGACTATTAATCACTATTTCGGCTAAGTGTTTGGGCAAAGGCACTCTAATGCTAATACAATCGATATCAGTGAAAAGACTCGCATCTTACTTGTGCAAATAAATTAACGAAATTCACTTATTGTCTTAACTGCAATATTGACATAGCATCCTGCCAACCTATGGATACTATCAATACCTGACATACATAATCAACTCTTATGGCATATTAATCAATAAGTTCAAACAATTATCTCAAGATTCTTAGCTAGAAAATAATATATTAAATTCATAGAATACATGAATCACACAACATTCAAGACAATGAATTATTATTATTATTATTATTATTATTATTATTATTATTATTATTATTAAATTCAGAGAACTATCTCAAGACTCCCACCAACACAATATGTATGAGACTTGGGTATTGTACCTTATTTTCTTTTCCCCGTTTATAGAATCGTCTTTCAAGACTTCCAATAGAAGTCCTTGGACGATTATGTAATGAGGAAAGTATCCACTACTTATTCCTCAACAACAATACTTTGACTCACGCAAAACATAGACTGGCTAATTTTGCGATGGAGAATACATATAAAAACGCAACTTCGCATGAGAAACTCACCCGAAGCCGTTATTTATCTAATCAGGATTTATGCCAAAATTAACACACGCCAAACGAGGTTAGGAACATCCTACATATTTCGCGCTTCCCTTAATAAATCGATATCTGCCAAGTTCCAACTTATGAAAATATTTCAGCAAGCACAAGCGTTGTTTCTGCAACATTTGAATCCTCGGCATTGTTTACAATCAACCTATTCTTACCCCGTAAACCTGATATAATTATCTGATGGACTTCATTAAAAATGAATCATGCACACACTAGGGACATTAAAATACCATATTATAGCTCAGGCCCTGGACTTAAAAATGGCGCATAAATATGGCTATGTGTCATTCGGATACCTACAACAAACACTCAGTTATGTGTTTCCCTAACATCTACAAAGTTCACACTGTTACACTATATTGCCTTAAGGCATAGGGTCTGAAGTGTAAGACATCTGCTTAACCTTGACAAATTTATCTAAAGTGTAAAATATCTACATTACTTGATGAAATCAAATTTGAAATATATACATTTTTTTAAAATTTGGTCTGAATTGTGAAATATGTTAAGATAATGGGTCTACTGTTTACACGAATGTTTGCATTTTACCAGCGTTCGCGAAGTTTGGCTTTGTACTAATCTCCATGATTTGCAATCTTTTGCTACAGACTTTTAAAAGGATTCAAAATAGTCTTTGATATTAGTCATAACATACATGCAAAGCAGAATCTTAAAAAGTAGAATAATATTTATCAACTAACTAGATATATTTATACCAATAAGTGAACATGTGTCAACTGAAATTTCTCCAGAATGTGCAATGTAATCATGGTATTCTTTGTCCAGACTAAAACTTTAAATTTTAAGAAAAAAGCATTGCTGCTGAAGCTGGTCTATATATATATTGACAGACATTACACACACACACATTAATCGGACTGCTATTGACAGCAGCTCTGCTAGTCTTCAGGCAGTATGCAAGTTAGTGGTCACGGAATATAGATTAATCAGACTCTGACATTTTCTGATACAATTATCAGTAAGGCTAGATATTGGTTTCCATGACAACATGCTAGCTATGAATCCGAAGCTTGTAGTAGTACTTTTTTTTGTGCAGTTTTTGTGTCAGTTTACGCAGAAGTATCAGTGAGGTAATGAATATACTATATGAATGGCACTTATTTAATGTTTTACTTGAAAAAATCAGTTATATTAGGATTGTTTTATTGGCAGATGGGACAGTAGGGATTGTTTTATTGACAGATGGGACAGTAGGGATTGTTTTATTGGCAGATGGGACAGTAGGGATTGTTTTATTGACAGATGGGACAGTAGGGATTGTTTTATTGACAGATGGGACAGTAGGGATTGTTTTATTGGCAGATGGGACAACAGGGGCAGTTGGGATTTGCTAGTGATGTCAGCATCATACTTTCCTGACAGCAGGGGCAATATAGGTTATATTGTCATTGATGTCAGCATTGTACTTTCTTGCAGCAAGTCATTATAATTGAAAGTGTTAGATGTTATCATTACATGTGGGTTGTATTTAGTTAAAGAGCAGAAAGGCCACTAGTAACAATAGGAGTTAATGTTAGGCAGGAAGTTAGAGTGGAGAAGTAAATGGCCAGAAAATACCATTTGTAGTCGCACCAAGTTAATCCCTTATGTAGTTAGACTCTACACTCTTTACTCTTCACACCCTCAGTCAGGAAATATACTTATTCATTCTTCCTTAAGATGAGTTCACCCAGTTCAAGACTCTCACAAGTTATGTTAGGGTTATTTCCCTTTATAGTTGTACAGCTTGATGCAGTGTGTGATACAACTCATCACAATTAGTCCTGTTGTTATCTTGCATTTATTGTATCACTGTCAAATTTGGTACATACAATGGCCATTATCCAGAGGCGTAGCTAGTGGGTGGGGGTGGGGCAGAGAGTTACCAGGTGCCAGACTATTGGGGACACCAAAATAGGCTTTGAAATTGGGTTATAGTGTTTTTATTGATGAAAATAATGGGTTTCAGAGTTGAGGGGAGGGGGGGGGGGCGTAAAAATGAATCTTGTTCTCGGGCTCCAAACACTCTAGCTACGCCTCTGCCATTATTTGAAGATGTACATTTTGACATATATATGTATGCAGGCCCTGAGTGGACTAAGGCACTCTGTTATGTATATGTGATATAAGTCATTTATATTTATTTTTTATTGTTTGTTTGCTAGATTTAAATTTGGCATTTTAAGTTTTAAGATTCGTTCATTAAAGGGGGGGGGGGGGGGTGACCGGTCCTATACAGAGTAAACGCCAGGTGTTAACCTCATTTCTGACATGGTTTCAGAGTTGTAAACAAGCTTTTAAAATGATTGGTTGGTTCTAAGGACATTGTGAAGTTTTATATAAACATCTTTCTAATTTAGTTGGGTCTTACGATGTTTACGTGATTCTTGAACGTTAAATTATTCTGAGAGATTCTAGAAGGTGGTGACCCCTTTCTTGTTTACGTAAAAAGCAGATATATAAACTGTTTTGGAGCGAGTTATTCTGTAGAAAATTGGGCTGTTAGAATATTAAGTTGTGTCTTTCTGAGTTGCTATAAATTACCTTGTACTGGAAATTGTGTCAATTCGTTTGGATCAAGAGGAACTATTTTATTATTTATCTGGGAAAGAGTTGTGCTCATAGAGATTTTATTAACAAGATCTGACTAAATTAATTGACATCGTCTTCCATCTTGGATACTTTGCTGGAATTCGAACTTAGAACTATTTGGACATTTTATTACCAGGACTTTTGCCATTTCTCTAGTGGATAATATTTTGAATTATTTTGGATTAATTTTGGAATTGATTCTTAAAACCGTAAGTTTATTTTTCTTTTCTGAAAAAATATTTGTACTCAATAAATTGTTTATTAAGTTTTACAAGCCTGTTATTTTCACTCTTTCTATGTTACTGTTTATTGGAGCCTAAGCACGTAACAACTCTCCGTAATGGATCAATGCCACCTCACCCCTTGTCTGCGTGTGTTCGAATCTCAGATTCGGCCACCAATGTGGGTATGTGAGAAAGCTTGTCAGTAGCTTCTCGTGAGTCGGTGGTTCTTACCGGGACTTTTCCTCGGGTTCTTCCTCCACCATTATTACTGGCAGCCATGGATAGCCTATCGTGTGCTGAAAATTGGCATTAAACCCTACAACAGCAAGAACAACAACAACAACAAATCTATATGCTACCGTTATTTCGGCGGCACGATTTACCCAAATACACCTAAATATACCCAAATACTGTCCAAATATTCCAAAATACTGTCCAGAAAACAGCACGTGATACATTTATATTTAATGAAATTTTAAGTTAAGTTCTGGGTTAAAATCAAATACGTTAAAGTACTAAAGCAATTAGAAATTCTTTGTTTCGTTCCATTTTATGCAATCTCCGAAAATTTAAATAATTCATCCTCTAATACATAAAAAAAAAAACCTTGTTAACTTGAATGTTTCGAACAAGAGCCATGGATGGGGTACACACTCGATGCCAATAGCAAATTATATCTAAAAGTTGAAGGTGTGTCCACAAATGAAAATTAAGATGATCGTATAATATAGATATCTGCAATTAAGTATGCAAGTTGGGGACATGTATATGTCGTCCCGGACTCGGTCGATAATTTGCGAGCAAATGATAATTGTAGATATTTGAACATTTGTACAACAAATTTCTAGTTGCTTAAGTAATTTAACGTATATAAGTTGGCCCAGAACTTAACTTGACAATAAACTGAAAAAATTATTTAGTAGTAAATGTATCACGTGCTTGTCTCTGGAATATTTGTGTATATTTTGGCAGTACTTGGGTGTATTTTGGTGAACCGTTATTTTTGTAAATCTTGGTCTTTTGGACTGGTTACTTGATTCAGTGTATGACTGAGATTTGGCTGATTACTATGAAACTTTGTATATATTGTGAAAAGTTTCATAATATATACATGTTGGCTACTCACTATACTCACACTATTTTCAAGTATGTTGAGTCATCTCCATCATGGGTAGGGGTGGGATGCAGGGGATGTGAGGGCATATTTTGCCATACCACAGTTTTAACTGAGATATCTATTTTTTCATAACCAAGACGAGGTTCATTGATTGGTAATGATGACGCAATGAGAACTCCGTGATTGATAAAGATGAAGCAGGGAAAGCTTCGTTGATTAGTAAAGATGAACCAAGGAGAGGTTCATTGATTAGTAATGATGAATCATGGGAAGGTTCCTTGATTGGTAACGATGAACCAATAAGACGTTCCTTGATTGGCATGGCTGAACCAAGGAGAACTTGAGATGTTTCATAATTGGTAAGAATGAACAACGGAGAAATTCTCTGACTTATAAGGATGAACCAAAGAGGGTTTCCTTGATTGGTAAGGGCCATAAATTTAGTACGTACATACAAATCTGATAAAGTTTGACCCGTCCCTGTACAATTGCGTACTTTATTACACACACACACACACACACACACACACACATTCAGTGGAACTGCTTATATATTTAATCCACGCAGAAATGATCAACGATTAATAAGTTCAATGTGTTTCATAAAACATAGTCCACCGACGTTGAATGTATGGCTGCATCAAACAAATAAGCTTAAAAAGTTTAGTGTCCGCTAAAATTCAAACGCCAAGTAAACCCAGTCGAACAGGTAAGATATTAAACAATTTATTATCGAGGTTCCTCTCCCTTCCCCCCTCATCCGTAATTCCTGTGACACTTGCCATCCTATTTTTGATATTTGGACATTGATGTCGGGGATTAGTGATCAGAGTTAACTTCCTATCGAAAAGTCGGAATTTGCCGATACCATTAAATGTCGGCATAGGGTCGTGCTTGCTAGCCCGCCTAGCAAACTTAAACGACACTTCTGCATACACAGACGAGACAAAAGGGCGGTATTGCTCATAATGTGTTCATTTATATTACATATAAGGTGATTTTATGTTGTCAGAGATTTCGCCGTACTTTATTAATAAAATGTCTTACTCCTGTGTTCCTGATTTTCGATAGAGAGTGGACCTTGACCCTACACCCCAACATAAAAGTCCAAATATCACAAAAAGGGCGTTAAGTGTTAGAGAAAACTCGGTTAATACCCCTATTTCCCCCCTTTAAAAATAAAAACCTATTCACTGCTTTTGATAAAAGATGCAAAGGAGGTTCCGAAGTTTTAAATTTTTTAAAAGTTTATTTATTTTTTTAAATATATTTTTTAGTGTTTTTAAAACATTGCAGTTTTTAGACACTTTTGTTAGATCCCTTTTTCAAGGTTCAGATAGCACCAGATTGCACCATTTTGCATCCTTGAAAAAAATCGAGGGGGGGGGGGGGGGCATGCCCCCGGACCCCCCTAGAAGGCTCAGCACTTCGCGCCTTCACACCCAATAACAAGTTTGGCCCCCCCCCCCCCTGAAAAACTTAGGTCCGGCCCTGGCGTATGTACATTATCAGTAGACCCGCCCCCTATACGAAAGCATATGCATTTGCGAGACCCCCACCCAACCCCCTCGATGCATTTGTACTAAATCCACGAATGAATCAAAGAGAAGTTCATTGGTTGTGATAGAGAGGTTCCATGATTAGTAAGAATGAACCATTGGGTAATTAAGGGTTCATATCACTTCTACATCTAGCAGACATCATTTTTAAAATTACTAAATTTGTAGTGGTATCTTAGTGACTGTCAAGTAGAGGTGACTGGGGAGGGGAATTTACTTTAAATCAGGAAATCATCTTTGCTTTGCCTCAAGATAATGTTTTTCCAGCTGTTGCTGATATGACGAGTTTTTTCTTCTATAAATCAAAGCAAGAATATTTTAATAAAAACAAGACAAACCACACACCTGTTTGGTTTGTACCTACCTACAAATTTAGAAAAAAAACAAAATGCCTAAAGGGTAATATAAAACAAACGCAGAAAACTTAATAATGTTAATCATCAATTTATAATTTCTAACTGGATTGTAACCAGGGAGGCCCTGATCTCGTTCCCAGGGTCATCAAGCAGACACTATTTCTACAACAGTTTGAGCAAATAAACACGAAAGGAGCTGTTGTATACATGCATTTGAAAAGATGTTCCTCAATTTGCAGAATTATTAAGATCATCTGAGACAGTGAATACCATTTTAGTTTATAATTTGGTATATTCTTAATCTGGAATTAAACATAGGAAATTACCTACCTAAATTCCGACAACTACCTCTCGCAGAGTTTTATAATCTATGTATTCATCCCACATGACATATATCTAATCCAAATGGAATTGAATGATGAAATCTATAGTATTAAAAATCATCTGACAGTCTGTGATTTTCTTCAACTGTATTGCTGGAGTGTGGACCTAATTTTACATTCTTATGATATAGAATAAAGAATACAACTATAATTACCACTAAATTAGAAAATGTATAGCTTAGCGTGTAGCATAAATCCATGAAATGGCTTCCACAATTAATGAGATTTCAGAAAGTCATATAGATGAGAGCATTAAAAATCAGTTGGATAGAAAAAGCAATGAAATTAAGCCACAATATATTTTTCCCATCTGACTGCATGACCAGCATCAAAGATTATTGATCTTATCAAACTAAAAACAGATTCCAATAATCCATCTTGATGCATCCCCTTATGTGTAAAGTTAAATACATTCATCCCATGGTCTAGATGGTCCACATTGCCAGAACATGCAATATGGCTAGTGATTCTAAAGATAGAAAACCCTTTAAACAGCTTGTTCTCAAAACTGCTAAAAGGAATTTAACAGAGAACATATGAGCATGAAGGTCTTTCACATTTGTATAAATGATGCTGATCTATCATCAAAGATGGCTACCATTACTAAAAATAGAAAAATATAATTGAATGACTCCTTTACCCAAACTAGTCTGCAGAATTTGAAAATGTTAGGAAGAAAACATTCAGGCATTAAGGGCTTTTGAATTGTACGAAAGATTCTGATCACTATTAAATGTTGCCATTATTTTTGTAAGTTGTTGTTTTCAGTTTTCAAACTATAATGAATTTAGTAACATTAATAGTTCATCACAAATATATTTCATCACAAAAAGAAAGAATTGATGGGTGGATCTGCTGTATTGAAAACCTTTTGACAGTTTTTGGCTTTCTTCAAAAATATTGCTGGAGTATGGATCTGATTTTACATTGTTATGATGTATAATAAAATAAAATAAAATAAAATAAAATAAAATAAAATAAATAAAATAAAATAAATAAAAGAGCAATTTAACCCTAATTACGAAATGTATCATTAGTGTTCAGCATAAATTTATGGAAATGAAGATCTGTAATGACATTCCAGGAGAAAACCATATAGAAGGGAACCATGGAAATCAATTTGATAGGAAAGGCGATGAAATTAATTTCTTTTTCCATCTGACTGCATGACCAGTATTATTTAATGCTTGAGGATTATTGATGGGATACAACTGATTCCAATACACACCATCTTGATGCATCTCATTCTGTGTGAAGTTAATTGGAAAACAGATTCTAATAATGACACCTTCATGCATCCCCTTCAGTGTGAAGTTAATTGGAAAACAGATTCCAATACACACCCTCTTGATGCATCCCCTTCTGTGTGAAGTTAACTGGAGAACAGATTCCAATACACACCACCTTGATCCATCTCCTTCTGTGTGAAGTTAATTGGAAAACAGATTCCAATACACACCATCTTGATGCATCCCCTTTGTAGAGGTTCCCCGTTATTTAGGATAGGGTGGAGTGCTTCCAATATTATTTAAAATTATTACAGAAGACCCACCCTGGCTCGTTTTGTAAACAACTGAAATAGTGAAAGAGAATTGCAAAGCTCCGAGTCCCCAGTCAGTGATGCCAGCAGTTAAATTAACGAATACATTTTATGTGATATTCAAATAAACAACAATTTAATATCATTCAATAACAGAAGCAGAAAACACAAGATTCTCATGTTGTGCAACAATTGTGCTGCTAACATTAATAATCTTTGCCTGAAAAATGTCAAAATATTGTTTCTAACCCCTAACACTACATTGTTGATTCAACTGATGGATTGAGGCATCATTGCCAACTTCAAGAAGCAATTCTGATCATTAGTGTTGTGTCATGTTTTTAACATTGTATGATTTTCCATTTTACAAGTACCTTGGAAATACATGAATTTTGCTTAAATTCATACTCCATTTATATGCATAACTTGGGTCCGGTCCCAAGGCTGTGCATATAAGTGGAGTTGACTATTATATATATATATATATATATATATATATATATATATATATGTATATTGGACAGGTGTTAATAATGTACAGTTAGTCTGTGTCATACATATTTATTGACAATGTTCCTTTACTCATTGAAGAATGGACTGCATATCATAGTGTTCTAATTTAGTAAATTAATAAATATTAAAAAATTTGACACATTTATAACACAAAATTGTTATTGTTTACTTATTTTCAAAACTGAACTTTATACAAAGTTACAATTAATTGGTAAAAGTGAATAAGTAGTTGTATTACTTTATTGGCAGTGCTGAGGAGAAAATAGTTCGATTTACAGGCAAGAATTTAAATTGGATCAGGTCATTCTTTTTGAAACTGGAGTTCAAAGATCCTATTGCTACACATAATCAACAAGTTATTTATTCTTTATAAATGCCTCATTATGGGTCTTTTCCTAGAACATCACATATTTTATATCAAGCTAATTAGTGAAACGAACTTAAGATCTGATCTAAGATTTTTTTTATATTTCAGGTTTGTCACATATTGGGAATCAATTGAAAGTGCAGAGAGAAGAACTACAAGACATTTCACTAGACAGGTGCACACTAGAACCATCCTTTATGAAAAAGTTTGAGCAAGGATCCCTGATTTCACATCAAGACCATCTTTTATGATAAAGTTTGAGCAAACATCCCTGATTTCACATCAAAACCATCTTTTATGATAAAGGTTGAGCAAACATCCCTGATTTCACATCAAAACCATCTTTTATGATAAAGGTTGAGCAAACATCCCTGATTTCACATCAAAACCATCTTTTATGAAAAAGTTTGAGCCAACATCCCTGATTTCACATCAAAACCTTCTTTTATGATAAAGTTTGAGCAAACATCCCTGATTTCACATCAAAACCATCTTTTATGATAAAGGTTGAGCAAACATCCCTGATTTTACATCAAAACCATCTTTTATGATAAAGGTTGAGCAAACATCCCTGATTTCATATCAAAACCATCTTTTATGAAAAAGGTTGAGAAAACATCCCTGATTTTACATCAAAACCATCTTTTATGATAAAGGTTGATTTCACATCAAAACCATCTTTGATTTCACATCAAAACCATCTTTTATGATAAAGGTTGAGCAGGTATCCCCAATTTCACATCAAAGCCATCTTTTATGATAAAGGTTGAGCAAGGATCCCTGATTTCACATCAACACCTTTCTATGGTGTTTTCTTATGCATAATGTACACATAGTTGCAAAATACACAGCCTTATTTTACCACCAAATCATTTACCATTTGCCAGCCTAGCATGGATATTCTTCAACATTTATTAGTAATTTAAAGCTAAAAACATAGATCATTAATCTGCTCATGCATTATAGGACATCATATGTGGGTCTATAATGTCCAGGGTTGGTTCTGTTCATGCGACATTATATCTAGATCTTTTCATGGTTGGTTCAAGTCTATCTGGTACACTGGTAAATCTAGCATTGAGGAATAAATTCATCCTGTAATCATCTCCTGTATGAATAAAATGGATGTACAGGGCAGAGTGATGACACACTAAATTTAGGAATAGTGCAAAAAAAAACAAATGTTGAAGGGACAAGCTGCTTACTATGTACATTTTCTAAAAGTTATTTTTTTTTTTAAAAAATGTGTTATTTCAGCTTAGGTTGCAAGACAACATTGCAGTTAATTACTGTATTCAGAGATGAATCCAAATTTGATTTACAAGGTTTCATTTTTATTAAACAATGATTCCTTGGGTCTAAAAAAGCCCAATTAATTCTGTTTTTCACTTATTTAAAATTGTAGCGTTTTAACTGAAAATGGAAGCAGTGGTTAGTCGAACTCCTTGATCAATTGGTGGGGGATTGTCAAACAACTCAAACTCCTTGATCAATTGGTGGGGAATTGTCAAACAACTCAAACTCTTTGATCAATTTGTGGGGGATTGTCAAACAACTCAAACTCCTTGATCAATTGGTGGGGGATTGTTAAACAGCTTAAACTACTTGATCAATTGGTGGGGGATTGTCAAACAGCTTAAACTACTTGATCAATTGGTGGGGGATTGTCAAACAGCTTAAACTACCTCTAAATTTTCTACTGTTAAAGTATCTTATCAGAATCAGTAACTAAATGTATAGATACAGTATTGTCTTAGACATTGTTAGTAATGAAATAAAATATCTTGACAATATCAATATGTTGAACAATACATTGAAACTTATTAGTTAAGATGGCTTTGTAGTTTAGGCAGTGTACTCCTGACAGAAGTGATCGGTTTGATTACCATCATCGGAATCATCCAAATCAACTGACTTGCTTTGTCTTTAGGCATTTCCCTATACTGTATCATATAACCCTCAAAGCATTGCTTTGCCATTAAAAATGTAGCCATAACCCAGTCTATAAATAACATTAAAGGGACACAGAATCTGTCCTTATGAATAAGTACCCTTTCTAAGAATGAAAAAAAATGTGAAATTAGTAGAAAGGACCAAAATTGCCATTAGGTTATGTTTGTAAGGGTAAAAAAATATTAAACATTACAAATTAGCAAAAAGGACCTGTAAAGAACTTAATTTATAAGCAAGCACAACTAAATACCTTTTATATTGATGTATCCACTAAGTTAGTTTTCACTGTACATCAAATATCTATAAAATTATGATTGATTTGTGATTCAAATCTTAAGAACTCCATAAAAATTACCAAATTCTCCTGTAAAACATAGTGTACATTTCATGTTTTATAATCCATCAATCCAAGAAATCATAAAATGTATATATCTTTTTCTATTTGTTCAATAATGTTTATTCTTTCATTTTTTAAAAAATGTCGTTGTACAACATAGACTGGTTATAATGTTGGACTTGTGAATGCTGGCTCAGTTATCACCATTGGACCAGTCTAGATCATCTACCATGGTATGTTTGTGTGAGTGCTGGTTGAATTATCACCATGAGACCAGTCCAGATCAACTACCATGGTATGTTTTTGTAAGTGATGGTTGTGTTATCACCATTTGGACCAGTCTAGATCAATAACCATGGTATGTTTTTGTGAGTTCTGGTTAAGTTATCACCATTGGATCAGTCTAGATCAGTTACCATGGTATGTTTTTGTGACATGCACTTGACTCAACTTGTCCTGAGACAATACAATCTGGAAGTTTTGTTTTAAAACATGAAATGTCCATACCCTTACCTTACTTTCATTATATATTTTACTGATACTTTTTCTCAAGAAAGTTGATAAATTCTCACAACAATGAGATGAATTTAATTATGTCTTTTTGTACAGTAAGACATGCCTTAACAGAGATATCCATTACATTTGTACAGCCAGATTTGCATTAACATAGATAACCATTATATTTGTACAACAATGATTAACATAGATGTCCATTATAGTTGTACAGTAAGACTTGCCATACTAAGGATATCAATACAAAGGACACCTGCTTATTAAAGACAGCATTTAAGAATCCTTGTACCTTCCATTTGTCATCAAATATAATTTAGATATGAAAGACACATGTTCATAAAGAACAGGTTGTGTACAGATCATCTCATCATAAATGAAAAGTGATGTCTTGAATGTTCCTTACAGAGGGAATTTTAATGTACACAAAACAGTAATACACTGATACTTTAACAGGGGTATTTTACTGTACACAAAACAGTAATACACTGATACTTTTACAGGGGTATTTTACTGTACATAAAACTAATACACTGATACTTTTACAGGGGTATTTTACTGTACATAAAACAGTAATACACTGATATTCTTTACAGGGGTATTTTACTGTACACAAAACAGTAATATACTGATATTCTTTACAGGGTTATTTTACTGTACACAAAACAGTAATACACTGATATTCTTTACAGGGGTATTTTACTGTACACAAAACAGTAATACACTGATATTCTTTACAGGGGTATTTTACTGTACATAAAACTAGATACATACTGTGAAAGTTCTTTAGAGGGTATTTCACTGTATGTGAAACAATGTTTCATTGAAAGTTCCTTACAGAGGTTATTTCACTTCAAAAAAAAAAGAAAAAATGTGATACAGTAAAAGTTCTGTGTGATGTGTATTTTACTGTACACAGTACAGTGATACTTTGAATGTTCTTTACAGAAGGTGTTTTAATGGTAACAAAAGAGCAATAAATATCTTGAAAATTCTTTATGGTGTGATGCATTGACTGTTTTTTTACAGAGGGCATTTCAGTGCAGTGTACACAGTACAGTGATACCATGATTGTTTTTACAGAGGGCATTTCAGTGCAATGTACACAGTACAGTGATACTATAATTGTTTTTACAGAGGGCATTTCAGTGCAGTATACACAGTACAGTGATACCATAACTGTTTTTACAGAGGGCATTTCAGTGCAGTGTACACAGTACAGTGATACCATGCTTGTTTTTACAGAGGCATTTCAGTGCAGTGTACATAGTACAGTGATACCATAACTGTTTTTACAGAGGCATTTCAGTGCAGTGTACATAGTACAGTGATACCATAACTGTTTTATTGCAGAAGGCATTTCACTGATGTCTTATTGATTTCACATTAGGATCATTGTTATCCACAAAGGGATACTTGTCAAGGAAGCGTGGCATATTGTTTCCACACAAGATTATGGTTGGGGAATTGGTCTTTTTCTTTCGCAGTAGGATCATTGTTAGTGGATAAGTCCTGTTTTTTTACAGAAAGATGAATATTTGCTCAGCTTGTAATATGTGTTTTGCAGAAAGACAATAATTTATAAAAATCATAATAAGTGAAAATCGGGTGAATTTACAGTATACATGTATTCTGTTTTCAGGCAAACTGTTCACCTTTTTAAGACAATAAAGAAGTTGCTAACAATAGTCTAAAAATTTTTGAAATTGATGTGATAGTTTTAGTGGTATACATCTAACAATAGAAACAAAGTCAATAGTCTGTCTTGAAACAAACAAATCTCAAAAACAAACATCTTTGTTAGGATGGAGGTGATATGTGTGTATCACAGTTCAGTATTTGCTACAATGTGTGAAGCATGATCAGTCAAGAATGACAAAGTGTAAAACTGAGTTAATATATTGAATGTTGTCTGTCTGAAATAATTTGTGTAAATAACAAAATTTGCATGAAGAATAAAGTATACCTGTACCATCTTTGCATTTTTAAACAATAATTTAAGAATAAAATGAACAAATGTTAAAGCAGACAAATGGGAAGATATTTATAGAATCAAGATTTAGTCATAATAAGCATATTGATGAGCATCAATACTAAACTTTTAGTAACTAATCAAATTACTACTTCCTTATTTAACTGCTAAACATCATTTGGAATATGACACTAACAATAATTGTCCCTAGCATGATTGACAATTCTTATCAGAGCTAAAAATAAATTGACCTGGAAATTCAATATGGGACCAGAACATAAATGTTATATTAGCACCTGTAAGATCTACATTATGAATGACATCTCGCTTTTAATCATTGCTTCTCAGCTGTCCATTATGATTGATATCTCAGTTTTAATCAATACCTGTCAGATCTCTGTTATATCGGATATCTCACTTTTAATCAATACCCATTAGATCTCACTTGTAATAGATATCTCAATTTTAATCAATGTTTGTCAGATCTCCATTGTAATGGACATCTCAGTTTTTATCATTGCTTGTCAGATCTCCATTGTAATGGATATCTCAGTTTTAATCATTGCTTGTCAGATCTCCATTATAATGGTCATCTCAGTTTTTATCAATGCTTGTCCGATCTCCATTATGATGGATATCTCACTTTGAATGAGATTATAAATGTCTTGTGTTCACACATAGACTGAGATCTGATTTTCCTGATGTCAAACATGTGAGATTTAATTCTGTGAAAAAGTCATACTGTATTGGTACTTGTCATAGATAGTTATATACATTGATTGACTTGTGGTATTTCAACTATCTAGGTATGTATACATGAGCTCGCAAGCCTGTGTATTGTTAATCACATGTATTTATTTCAGAATTTGCAAATAATAAGGAACAAAAAAGTCGTGTAATTTAATATATGTAATTCTTTGTTATGTATATAATTTTAACTTTGCTAAATGAAATTTCCTTGTAAGGATTGTAAATATATTGTATATGGGCTGACAAATTGTTTTGTTGGATTCCTTATATCTTGTATTTACTAGATTTATAATGATGTTTATTCATAATTGGAATCTTTCAATCGTTTACGGGTAACTGTTAGTATTTGCAGTTACCAAATTAAGCAGGAAGTGCAAATGACATTGACTTTGGTCCGATAAAAGTAATAGGCTGCATTTTCTGTCTTTATTTTTTTCTCAGGATTTTTATTCATAATTTTTGTATAGTATGATTTAATTTTTCTCAGATTAAAACATATATGGTACTATTTATTCCTGTCTTTACCAATATATATGAAATTATGGAGTTCTTTTAGGAACATTGCAAATAAAAGATATATATACTAATTAAAATCCAGTCAATATTGTGAATGAATCTAAGGTAATTGAGTTCTTATTTCTAACAAAAACATCTTTGTTAATATAGTATATATCCATATATAATACTTTTTCCTCTGAAATGACACATGTCCACCACAACGTTTTTAAACTTTAACAATATATATATATATATATATATATATATATATATATATATATATATATATATATATATATATATATATATATACCATTTCAGTTGAGGCATTAAGTAGATTGTTAACAAAATGGTTTTAAGCTAATTTTTGCAGCCGAGATTACTTTTGTTTAGATGATTGTTTAATTTATTTATTATTGAATAATTAATTTTTTTATTATCAATTTATACCATGTGCTATTTTTTTTTTATTTAGATTTTTAGTTGTATCAGATTAAATTGCACGAAGATTTGTCCATCTGGAGTTTGATTTTTTTAAAACAGAGATTGATGTATTATTTTTAAATACAAAATGGTATATCTAGATTTCATGTTGATGTTTAAGATCTTAGTTTCTGTTTTCTGTGTCATATTTATATCAAGAAAAGAAAATATATGGCATTGAAATATGTGTTATATTACTAGCATATTTGTCTCATCAATTTAGTTCTTGAATATATATTCTCCGTTTTAAGATTTCTTGTCAAAACATTGGAATAAAGTTTAAAGATACTTTTAGGAGTGTTGTGGCGGTACATTTACAATTTGGTTTGAAAAGTTTAAATTTTAGGCTTTATAATATCCCCTTTCTCTCTCTCTCTCTCTCTCATATGCGTGAACACAACACAAACATATGCATTCACATAACACTTACCTATACAAGACACAGATGGAGAGATAATATTACCAGAAGCATGGGTAAAATATTTGTCTTTCCTTTTTCTTCTCTTCTTTGTATAACCTAGTCATATGATGGTGTGCATAAGTTATGATTATCATCCTTTCAATTAGCAAAATTTGTTTCTGTACTGTAACTTAAGTTATCAATGCAGCACCATTACACAACTTGCTTACATTTTGGGGTGGAGAAAGAAAAAATTGACTTTTACTCAAAGGTCAAAAGGACAAGGTCACATGGGCTGTGTGACAGGGGGTCTCGGGTCTTGAGTGTTATTTGTACAATATTGCACAAGCCCACTTGTCAGAGGTATTGCACAACTTGGAAGAACAACACTCTAAACCACTTCACCTTAATACTCGCTATCTAGGAGATGACCGCCCATGGTGTAATCGCCCGGTTTGAGTATAGAATGCATATAGTAAACTGAGATAATATATATATATATATATATATATATATATATATATATATATATATATATATATATATATATATATATATATATATATATATATATATATATATTGAACAAAGAAACTACGAGCCCCCGTAAGATAAACAAACAATTTAATCACAAAAGATAAAGGAAAAACATACACAGTAAAATTTCCATTCCCTCTGAATACACGTGGTTTCAGAATTTACGTTAACCGAATTTCAAATAAATGGCATATAGAATTAAACAAATCTAGCCATTTATGGCTGATAGCTAATTTCATCATAAGAATCGAGTGTTCAATAAACTTTGTCCACGTTGTTCGTTTTTCATGACCTGATTCGTCGAACTGTTTCCTCTGATCACTCCTCGAACTTTGACCCGGCCTTCTGTGTTAATGTATGCTCCTTGCAACTCTTACTGCACAATATCCTTTTCCGTCTTGTACTTTCATCTATCTTCGCACTGCTCTCTCCAAATAAAAACTATTTTCCTTTCAAAAGAAAAAGTAAAACGCACTAAGTCTCTTGTTACACGTTAATAGCTGAGACTGTCCGTTTTTGCTGGTTCGAACAATCAGATTTTACTATCAGTGATAACAATTTTACGGCTAGTAATCAACTACACATGTCTTCAGATCAATACAGCTAAACTATCTACTATATCAAAGCTTGGGGAATTCACATGTATTCCCGTAATTCATTGTTTAAAGTAAGACATTAAATCTTAGAACACAATCAATATTCAAACAATATGATAAATTCAAGAATGAACATAACACTCTCTAATCATAACTCTACTTAGTGATTTTACACATCAATTAATACTACATCATTCTTACTATGAATTAAGGTACGAATTTTAATTCATAATTCAAAAGCACATCACTAAATTAATGTAACAAATGAACCTATTCATCCAAACTTATCAACAAATCATGCAGATCTGTAACGAATAAACATATCAATTACATCATAATAAGTGTGGATTTGAAACACATACCTCGTGTTTTTGGTGCGTTTTATCTCACAGTTGGATTCGGCGGTTTCTTGAGCCTATTGTTTCGAAGGCACTGCTCTAAAAAAAATACCTCCGGAGTCTTTATGATAGTAGTTCTACACTGCTTTCATGCAAAGCGAATTTATGACTGAAGAAAATTTGTAACGATTGGATATACATTATCTAAGTTTTCCTGGTATAGACACACCCCTTATTCCACATCGCCCAATCAGAATCAATATAATTTCTCGCGCTTTCCCTTGAGAGTTTTCGTCAGCGTGTCAAGATGCCACGCTGTGTTTCAGATCAATTCTGACATGATTCGTGAGAGAATGCCTCTTCCAGGAGTTCGCTTTTCGGTTAGAAAAATATCTCTCCATGCCGAATGTCACACAAATCTAACAAAATGGCTGCTGGCTAGGACTAAGTGTTATTTAATTGATTTGACCGAAAATTTGGCACTTTACAGGCCGATTGAGGAGAAATATTTGATACACAATATGTTGACTAGTGAATTTATCAAACTTTGTAAATGGGTTGCATTTAACATGAGAAAGAAACTTGTTAGGTTTGGGGCCAAAAAGTAAATGGTTAAGGTCATATGCCACTCATGTTCATAAACTTATTTTCATGGTTTTTATTCAAGACAAGAAAGATACACATTCACATTAGGATCAAATGTCAAGGTCATAAAACTACATAACGTCTGTACCACATTCCTTGACTACGTTTTGTGGATGGCTTACATTTGAAACAATGAAGACACTTGTTGATTAGGGATTCAAAAGGTAAAAAGTCATGGCTAAAGGGACTAAAAGAAGGAAAACAACCTCCATAATATAACTCAAAGACCTATGTCACAAACAGTGACCAAACATTGTTATGGCTTGCTATTGAAACGAGAAAAGCGTGTTTTGATGTTCTGCCAATAGGTCAAATGTCAAGTTCTCTAAGACTGAAGAAGAAAAATGTTTACCATAGAATAACTATGAATGTGCGCATATTACCGTGAGAATTGTTTTTTCATTTGGCTTGCTTTAGAAAAAAGGAATAATCATGTTGATTCCAGATTCAAAAGATCAAAGGTTATGATCATAATGACTCCAGTCAGACACTTCTGTGTGAGATACCCAGTCCTAGGTTCGTTAGTAGTTTGCATTTTGGCACCCCTTTTGACTGTCTTGCATATAAGGCAACAAAGTAATCTACTAAGTTTAAAGGCGAGATGCCAGAAATCAAAACCATACTGACTCAAACTCAAAAACATTTCCAGCTAAAAATTTAAGTTGAACATCATATGCTTTGATAAAACTGTCTGAATTGCTGGCAATTAAGTTTATACATTTCAAAATTTAATAAAACTGTCTGAATTGCTAACACTTGACATAATGAAGAAACTTCATATTTTATGATCTGTATTTCATTCTCACGCTGTTTCTTATGGAAAGCTCTGTCGTAAATGGTACAACTCTACCTTTTCCAATTATGTATGAGTAAAGAAGTGAAACCGACAATATTAGTAAAATAAACCATAAAAGTTCTGTCACATGTCTAAAAGTATTGTGTTCATAAAGAATGATTTTTTTTATGTTCCAATAGTCTTGAATATGTTGATGTACCAATTGTCTTGATGTATCAAAATGATATAATCAAAAATGTCTTTGAATGAATTCACAATAATCCTAAAATAATGCTTTCGTCCAAAATAATCAATGCGTACAAATTATATCTGAACATAACAGTAATTAATTCCACATAATGAACTTAAAACAGGAAAGAATAATTATTTTACCACAATCTTACATAAAACCTAAGACAAAATAAGATGATAACACCTGTTTCGTTGGACATTTCTTAAAAAGTTAAACCAAAAAGAATTACCTGGGAGAGATTACATAGAAAGCACAATGTTTTCTTGTGCATGAATTAAATTCATAATCGGGGCAACATCATGCATCACGGGGAACGGTCGGCTACGATAAACCAATTTACGGTACTGGTGAGCTTTTTAAAAGATATAAAGAAATATTCATCCATTTCTTGTCTAATGTTCCTCTCTGTCTCAGTATTATTAATTCTCTCTGTCGATTCGGTATGTATCGATTTACCCGTCCATTTGTCTACGTCGCCTCTTTCTGAACAATTTGATCAAAAGTCTAAAGTAGACAGCCACAGTAACACGGCAAGCAGTGTGAACGAAATGAACTGGTAAAATAAGTGTGCAAGTAATCTCGAGCAGTGAGGCAGTTTGAACTAATGATGTCGCACAGTCAGAACTATGAATTTAGTTTTAGTGAAGTGATGCTACTTAATTAGAATTTTTTCGCATAGTATACAACATTATGAATGTACTTGGTTACTCCAAGATTGTACTTACGTATTCCATGTTGTGTTACTGTAAACACAAGTAAGAATTATTTAGTTATTCCATGTTGGGTCCTACTGTAAACACTAGTAAAATGTACTTAGTTATTCAATGTTATGTTACTCTATACGATAGTAAGATTGTACTTAGTTATTCAATGTTATGTTACTCTATACGATAGTAAGATTGTACTTAGTTATTCAATGTTATGTTACTCTATACGATAGTAAGATTGTACTTAGTTATTCAATGTTATGTTACTCTATACGATAGTAAGATTGTACTTAGTTATTCTGTGTTGGGTCTTACAGTCTTCAGAAGTATAAACGTACTTAGTGTTCCGTGTTGGGTCTTATTCATCTTTTCTGCCAATGTTCCGATATGTTAACTCTATCTACACCGTGGTAGATCGACCAGATATATCAGTTCCTTGATATAGCGACATCTACTGGATTTCATCTTTTGCTTCACATATTATGTAATGTCAGCTAACTAGTAGCGTATAACAGGGGTGTATATTTAATCAGCCGAAAGTGGGGGACAATTGATTTCAAATGGATACCTTATTAGTTTAACATCAAAAGTATGATTATGTACCAGAGAGAAGTTAGTCCGATAAATCAACCGACCCAACCCCAAATCTGTGTTGATACTGATGGACGATATCAACATCATCACGGATGAAGAGCAGATTTATCGGCCTAGAGAGAAGTTACTATGGGCGGATTTGAGTGAAAGGACGTATTTTGTAAACGCTTAGTTATGAGTCCATTCCAGTTGTATGCTTCCTATATCTCGTTAATGTAGGAACAGTGTTCAAATTTGTAAAGCTTGATTTATATTGGATACGGTGGCTTAGCGAACATGGATCTTATTGTATTCAGAAGTAAAAATGTATTTAGTTATTCTATATCGGGTTCTACCGTATACACCAAAATAAATATACTTAAATTCCATATTGAAGTGTAACCAATACAAATGAAGTTATGACACGACTCACGTATCTTAGAAGTTGTTTCCCCATAACATCTATGTTAAAACCGAGCTTCTTTTAAAAGCAGTTAAATTCTATGCAGTCTTAGTGGCCTCACACTGTATAATCACATCAGAATATACTTAACGAGGTTATATTGAGTAACATTTTAATTATTAGTATTGAAAGATTAACATAATTATATATATATATATATATATATATATATATATATATATATATATATATATATATATATATATATATATATATATATATATATAATTAGGACTGTTAGTCTCACTACGTTCATGGTGAAAAAAGTAATATGTGGAGCAAATGAAATTTGCTATTTATTTTATTACCATATTCATCTGTCTAAACAAACATTCGCCAACAATAAATGTATGTTCTATAGTATTAGTTTCACAGCAACCAACATTTTGCCAGTCAATAAAACCGTATGTGCCAGTTATTGGTTCCACGTGATATAACTGAATGAAATTTAAGGTTTCAGGCTGCAATTCAATTTTATCTAACATTATACATATAGACCTCCAACTCAACGATAAGGGCTGGGGCGTATGGGGCCGTACTCTATAAACTCAAAACAGCACAGAGTTCATCCAATTTTAGGGGGTGGGTGGGTGGATAAAGGGACATCACCGCTGGACCAAAACCGGAAAAACATCAGGAGAGAAACAACTTCAAAGAACCCAGGACAAAGGAAAATGATGGCTGATCCGAAGGAACATCAATATGCTGAGACACCATTAGAACAAGATGGCAGCCTGACATTAGAGGCTACTCAAACAGAGAAGAAAAGGCAACACAGAAAATAATCCGATTGCTTTCATTGCCTGGTTAACAGGGTCCTTATTTGGTTCGAGAACCCTTTTCAAACAATCTATTTCACGAAACCTGACTTGATCATTTTTTTGCACACCGTTCAAAATTAATAAGCTATTTTTTTACCAAACAGTGACTATACTTATTTATGTCGCATAGACATCTTAGTATTCAAACTTGTTAGGGACTTAACACAAGTACAATTTGTACTAGAAATATTGTAAAGTTAAGATAGTTAAACAAATGTTACGACTTCATGGACTTGATTTAATTGCATAGGTGGCTCACACATTATTGGTATTTTCCTGTCCATTAGTAATACCTGGACCAGATTTGAATTAAGCACGGAATCACGATGTTGAGTGCTGTTCGACATCCTTGGACGTAATGGAACCTCTCTTTTATTGCCACAACTCGGATAGCTCCAAAATGGCGGAGATGTAAAACTAATTTCCAATACATCCGCTTGTGCCATTGCACACATAATTGGCTGTTAGGGTTGAGTGTGTGTTGGGTCTATTCCTACTCACCCAGGGTCCTCCATTCATGTCGATGGTTACTTAATAGCAACCCTGACCTGACGACCAAATTAAATAGTACTCCTTGAGTACATAAATGCCTGAGGGAAGCGGCATCATTCCTCACCCACAGGAAAAATTAAATATCCAGCTTTGCTGGAAACTTAAAACAGTGCTACGTGCCCCTAGTGGGCGTTACAGCACTATGATTCAAATTCATCGTACTATAATTATTTCTTGAACAAACAAATACAATTGGCCAGTTTGGTTGTATATTTTACATCTCAGCCCGTTTACTGTCTACATACTTTTAGAAGAAAAATGTTTACATGCATTTTGAGAGAAACAAATTTTCTGAGAAATAGTTTTATACAAAAGAATATGAGGTGCCATCTTAAAGTCATGTATCCGTGAAAATTCGAAGTCGCGAATATTCTGAAGTATAATAATATAGGTATACCTTTTTATTTCTGATCCCCCGCGTAATGGCCTAAGGGGCACAACTCTTTCTCGAAGTACTCTTTCCTTACGAAGGACTTACAATGCGCTTGCATTTTAATTAAGCTGTCGAATTTTTCGTCTTTGGTAACTACCTCCACAACACAGCAAAAACTATATGCTGATTGGATATAGATGTATCGAGCACTTACGTCTTGCATATACATGAATGTTAAATAGACACTCAGATTTTCGACGTTAGAATGGATACTCAGATTTTCGAAGTTAGAATGGATACTCCTATTTTCGATGTTAAAATGGATACCTTGATTTTCCTTAATTACTCTAAAAACTAAATTTTTACGTTGAATAACTACCAACGCGAGAATAGGCTGTCATATGAGGTTGTATATATTACTCTACTTTAATAAAAGCACAAAGTATTCCAAATTGTTATGGAAGAACACGGAATGGACACGACGGGAGGAGGCAACATCAAGATGGAGGGACAACAACAAAAGCAAGACACCCAAGAAGGACACAGGGATTCACCAGAAGAAAGAGGGAACTACGGTTACACCCTGTAACACTCCATCAAAAAGCCCTTTTAAGGGCTATTTATACTTACAGAGTTTCCTTTTGGCTCAGAAACTATATTCGACAATCTCGTTCTTCAAAATCAAACTTGATCATTATTGGCTCTCCACCATCAAAATTAACAACCCATTTAACCTGACATTGACCAACCTACCCATGTCACTTGACATACCTAGTTTACAAAATTTATAGGGAACACACCAAATGTACACTCTGTACTAGATAAAAATTAGAATGTTAGGATGATTAGGAAAAATATAACTTGAAAGATTGACTCAATTGCACAGGTGGCTTACACAATATCGGTATAGGGTGTCCACTAGCAACAACTGGACTCGATCTGATAAAGCTAGGGCGTGCCAGTTCACAAATCCTTTTCCTCGGCCAGACATCAACACCAGCAAAAGACTAGACGTGAAAACGAATTTTTAACTAGTCATCATTTGGTGCCATTGCATCTCTAGCACTGCAGCTTCCGATAGGGTGATAGGGTTGAGTGCGTGGCTGTTCTATTCCCACTCTCCTAGGTCTCTCATTCATGTCGATAGCCCCTTCTAGGGGCGCGACATGACGACCAAATTAAATAGCATACTCTGTATGCATAAATGCCTGTGGGGATGTGACACCATTCCTTCCCCACTGGAAAATCTAAATCACTACCATACTAATTGGTAGTGTAAAGTAGTGAACATATGACCCTTCGTGGTCGGTTTCACCTTGAACCTTAAATACTACTACTACCTTGATTTTCGACGCTTTCTGAGCATTAAACGTACGCTTCAATAAGGTCCAGATTGTATCAATATATAAAGCAAAACTTCCTTATCTCAGCCATCAGTTACTCTAATACAAGGCATACAATTTTCGTTTAATGTTTTATATAAGCGTCCATTTAAGGACAAGAAAAAGCCGTCGTGGCATCCATACAGTATGATTGAAACCATTTTCATTAATGAACAACCAAGAAACATACAAACTCTATGGACGAAAATATTTTCAAAATGGCCACAAAACTTATGATGTGAAAAGCAACTTTGCATCATTTTCGTTTAGGACCAAAACAAAACACAATAAGAACTCATCTAATGCAAACTCCATTTCAAAATGGAGTTTCATTAGAGCTAACAAGATTTTCAAGACGGTGGTCTCCTGGTGCAAATCCTGTGTTGGTGTGAGATATAATTAGAAAAGAATACATTTTCAAGATGGCTGTCATGCTGGCTATATTGGATATCATATTTATATCATGTCCATTTTTAACTAATTTGACATCAAAACCATGTCCATTTTTAACTAATTAGACATCAAAAGAAGTTTTTTGGTTAAAACACAATATCAATATATCAGACTATTTAGGACTACTTAGAAAACAACATACCAACTTATAAACACTCCTTATCTGTATCCAGTATTGCTAAGATTCGAGCCGACCGTTCAATATTTGCAATATTTGTTTAAAATACATAAATATTATAGGTGCATCCTGAAGAGAAAAATGTCACTCTGGGAAAATGAGGAATTAGACGCAGAAATTATGCATTAATCCAGAGGTTTAAAATCTCAATGTCACTCTGATGACAAGGGGTATTTTCTGAGGAAAAGAATGGCACTGTGCAGACAAATTAAGTTGAAAACGTCCATAGGTTTAACATTGCAATAGCATAAGATCTAAGTTCAAACACGAAAAACATTTCTTAGATTTGCTACGCTGACGTGACTAAAAACATTCCTTTTAAAAAAAAAAAATTCGCGCAACATATCAATCAATTATTTTTCCGACTGATCGATCTCGATCGATCGATCGAGAATATCGGACACAACTTTACTACAAATTAATTATCATAACTTTATTATAAATTAGTTATAAGAAAACCAAATAACAAAGTTTTGTGGAAAAAAATCAAAAGCCCTGTTAAATAATACATGCACAAAGAACAAATTATGAATAACAAAGATTACGTCCAGTCGCCTCCTCTTCGTGGATAAGTGAACAAATACAAAGTAATCTTACATTGGATCGTATTTACAAATATAACGATACTAGAAGGAAGATTTGATTTCCAATTATCTCGAACAGTGATATTCATGGACACTGCGTTTATAAGCTAAAGAAAGCCACAATGATCCCATATGATACGTTTCAACTTTGCATTGTTTCAAGAGAAATCACGTCAAAAACAAGTCAATACATGTTCTAAGCCACCCACTCCCCTTAAGCATTTCCCGTTGGCTTAACGTCCATATTTTTCGTTGAGTACTCTAGCACTTTTACCTTGAAGTAAAACAAAATTAAAACTAAATAATTTCATAAAGCGCTTAAGACGTTATCTAAACTAATCATTATAATATATAATGCTTTTATATATAAAGAAAAACTAAAACTACCTGTCTACTCTAATTTTAACACCATTGCAATAGGAAACATATGGTTGTTTCTGCCTGACGAAAATCCCAAAACTACGGTGACGAATAAAATGCATATAATACTGTTAACACACTATTTAATACGGTCATTTTAATCTCACACTATTTAATACGGTCATTTTAATCTCACACTATTTAATACGGTCATTTTAATATCACATTATTGAATTAGGTGGATATAACATTTCCTCTCCTAATGCCTGTCATATCGTCTTTGATAGGAGGAATGAAAATATTTCAGGATGTGTTGTTGGGAAAGAAGATTGCTGCAAGAGCGGTTCCTGGTCGATGACCCTCTTCCGTGTTGATGACATAGCTAGAACATCTTATGATTATCAGTGAGGTAGTAAACACCACTGGACCCAGGGTAGCTTTGATAGGTGTCGTCTGTAAGTGAGTTAATGGAGGTGACAAAGTTATATCAAGTGTTTACACCATTTTTTCATCATTGTCGTCTCTTCGGGGATGAGTGCCCATGTTTCTTTCCCAAAACGCTTTCAACATTTGTTCTTGACTATCTTCATAAATTGGTTGTGTTATTTTTGAAGAGGATGAACGATTTGACAACCATAGCAATGCTAGAGACTATTTTTCTAAGCTAGGCAGCTAGCTAAACGGGAAACAAAGTGATATTCATGTTCTGACCATCGTGACATTGCTACAATTTCTTTCACTTCTCTACTCGAAAATAATGTATGTGCCTTCTGTAGTTCCTAGATAGAAAACATTATCCTCATCACTGTGCATTGATTAGTGATCAGTTTTTTTTAAAGTCTAGGATCACATCTGTCAGATTATTTATTTCAGTGGTATTATCTAATTATGCATGCAAGATAACGATCACGGTGTTCTCGAGGATCTTCGAACTGAAGTTTCTCACTGAATTGGTCATATGTTTTGAAAAATATACACACAACCTTTATGGATGGAACAAAAAGCATGTAAGGCAAAATAACTCACAGCGGGTTCTGCCAAACCAAACCAGGTATTAATTTTATGTTGAAAAAGATATACACCGATAACCTTTCCTGGAGCAGTCTTCAGCTGTAGAGGTATGTTAAATATAAGCTTACATTCTTTCTTTCGTTACCAGTGTTATGTGATAGGATTATATATATATATATATATATATATATATATATATATATATATATATATATATATATATATATATATATATATATATGAATGATGTTATAGTATTTATTGTTTATTATACAGATAGTCAGACCTATGTTATATAAATAATGTCATGGTATAATATAGAGGTAGCCCTTTTATAACTGAACAAACGAAATGAATTTATTTATACGTTTCATGCATTAAATGATGAATACTATTCGATTTCTTACAGTTTGGTGTGATTTACTTTGTCAGATATATAATAGGGAGGCTACCTGAGGGCTCACTCGTCAGATTGGAGGGTGGCTGGTTCCTAGACCAATTTTGATGATACCCTTTAATGCCTAATGATTGCTCAACGAGTTACATATGTTTCTTTGTTAGATCCAAATCAAAACTCACTATCTTGAAGAGCAAATATACATGTATCTATCCTAATTGTGGATATAACAGTATTTATATTTTTCGGCAAATTATATCATTTGATCGTCCTTGGTAACAGAATCACACATTATTTATAGTTGATCAACTCTTATAATTTCATATCCTTGGTGATAGATGAACCATTGTTGATTGTTTTGATCAAATACACATTGATCATCCATGGTGATAGATCCATATGTCATATATATTTGTTTGTGAGTTAAATACAATGATAATTGTTTGATTACTGGTTTTACATGGTCTGATTAGTTTCAATTAGGAACTATATCATTTCCTTATAACAGTTGTTTAATTAGGTGCGCATCTTTCAGTTAAATCCATGTTTTAACTTTATGCGCACGAGTATGGCGTCAGAGTCATTCACTGTTCAATTACATTATGAAAAAAGCATCTCATTCATGAAATTGCTTGCATTGTCTTTGTTAAAACAAACACTGCCTTATCCTATTACAGCTACGACAATGAGAGTATGACAACAACCATACAATGAAAACAGCAACTAGTCAGCAACGATGACAGAGTCAATTAATATAGTAAATTAAATTAAAAAGCTGATTCTTGAAAATAAAATATGATTCGCCTTTAAAAAGAACCGAAGGAAACGCAAAAAAGAAAACCCTGAACAACATTACATAAATTGTATCTTCATAACTGGTAAATGAATCCTGAAAATAAAATTTTAGTTTATTTAGATAGTCTGCAGGTAATTTTAATGAGATGATGTTGAACACACATATCATGTTTAATTGTTTTGCAATTTATGTTCGTTACGTAAACGGTAATGAAAAGAACTGTTTTCTTTTTTCTTCTCCCTTCTTTCTATTCTTATTGTCTGCGATTACTTTTTCAATGGTAAAATTTGACGGGTTCCATGATATTCTTTATATAGCTCACGCTGATCATTGCAGAGAAACACTTAACCAGTCTTTGCAAAATGTCAGCCTCCATTGCAACACGTTTTCTTCGCCGATCTTATTTGAGTACCACTTGTATGAAAACTTGTTTGAAAAGTACAAAATGCTCACACATGACGCGTGTTCGGGGATTCGTAAACAACTCATTTTTGGGGCAAGGTATGTAAACAATATGAAGCTGAAAGGGCTCAGCCACTTCAAGAAACATGCTTTGCTCGATTCAAGGTCAAGATTCGCAGTGACCACAGGAATCTGATGTTTTATAAGTGAAGTATGATGAAATCTCCGACAACACGAAATCACAGTGTCGGTACCATAAACAGTGTTTCCCTTTACCCTCAACGATGCTTCCGGGTCCCCCCCCCCCAAATTGTAATTTGACCTCCAAGGGGATTTTTTTTTACACTCAGTCTTTTATCCTAGCCTGTTAGGGGATACACTGCATAAATAAATTGCTAATTTATGGTACCGATTAGGTGATATCATATGTTTATAGGCTTCATCGTACTTTATTGGTAAAACACAAGACTCCTATGCAGTGACAGAACATACAGAACCATAGGGGCTCATACCGTTGGCGTTGCTTAAACCACACGAGTCTGACGTTTTATCAATAAAGTACGGCGAAATGTCTGACAACATGAGTTACCCTTATCAATAATATATACAAACACAAGGAATGCAAGCGTGACCACAACCCTTTGCTCGATTCAAATTTTTCTCACGAGTCTTTTATTGCTCAGAATTGCAAGAAGACTGAAAAACTACACATATGCATTCAAAAGACAGTTACGTATCAACGCATAACTCTTAAATGACCATGTCCTGAATCCATTCGGCGAATTAACTTTTATTTTCACCATTACGGTCACAATCCCGAGCTAGAAAAAATTATCTGACGGAAGTAGCCCATTGTACCATTTTCTACCATGCAGTAAATATGCTGAATAACATGATGAAAGTACTTTCTCAAGAAAAAATGTTTATCTTGCTTTTTATTTCAGATTGTATCATTTTATAATTTTATTTAAATTTCCAGAATAGAAATATGTAGTCAAAGTTCTGATAGTAGAAATAACGGTTGATGACGTCAACACACTTAAAATATTTATGACTGTTGCTGGACCCGGTAACTTTAAAAACACAGATTCTGCGCCATGTTCGGTACAATTCTTAGACACTAACGGATATTTACTGCAGGGTAGAAATTCGGAGTTCTGGTTCTGAGGTGGAAGATCTGATCTATCTTTCTTCAACTGCTTAGAGCTTACTTGTGCTTCAGAATAACATGCTTTACTGTCTCTTCTCATTTGAATTTTATTCCTTTGTGCTTTTTCCTTCCTAGCTTTAACTTTTATCTTGAATTCTTATCTAAACTGTGCTGATGACATTAATAAATACGTACTCGGTAACTCCTTTTAACTTGTAAACTAGTACAGAGAAATATTCATCATCTTCAGTGACCACTGTTAGTTCAGTGTCTTATTTAGTAGAACCCTTGATGTTACAAAGTCATTAAAGCTTTTGTCATACAATACTTTTTCTACTGTTTCAAGTTTTCTGATGACCTTGTCTGACTCTTGGAAGAAATGAAAGGTTTTATCACTTACACAGCACAGACCACTCCTTACATTTTGCTTTCTCTGTATCTCAATCATGGAAACCTTATCTCCGATGTTTCCATTAGGTCTGATGTTTCCAGTATGTCACTTGCATACAAATGAGTGTATCTAACATAGTTGCTAGGTAATACAACTGGTTCACATAATCCCTGAACTTATTGCTGTACAAATGCTTTCTCACAGCACTTCTTTTTCTATGTCCGAGTGTTGAAACACAGCAACCAGCTATACATCTCAATTTTGCTCATTCATTGCTTGTATCTTCAAAGACTTTTCCTTCTCTATCTGTGACTGTTCTATTGCCTTTAATGAATAAGAGTTTTTCTCTCAGCTTCCAAAAGAAACTCTATAAAGGATAGGTCTGAGATCTGTGTACACAAAAGCTGCTTTACATATCGTAACTTCTGTACACTTCTGTACTGATAAACTTTATGACTGCAGCATAAAATGAAGTCAATGTTTGGTTCCTGACATTTCCTTCAGTCACATTGTCTTGAAATAAGCATTTCAGCTTGAAGTAAATATTGCTGGCAAAAGACTCAGGAGATATGTTTGTTGGCTTTATTACCATGTATTTCTGTATTGAAGTCATTCTGTTCCCTAGTACAGTGGAACCCCGCTATAATGCGCCCCGCCATATTGCGAATTCGGATATAACACGGTCGTAGCATGGCTCCCGAAATTTCGTATATTCATTCACACATGGAGAAAAACATTTGGAGAAAAGTAAAAAAAAAAAACAAAACAAGAAATTAACTTCATTTTGGGCATGAGATTCGTTGTGACTTTTAAAATAATATGATCGTGGCATGGTTCCTGAAATTTGAAATTCATTTACATGTATTTTTATCGAACTGTGTAAATATTTGTTTAACGTACGAGAAATAGTGTGTAAAACGTTTATTATAATTTGGTGGAAGAATTCGCGTATGACTTTTAATAATAAACGATCGGAACTTAACAATTTATTCAGGTTCTTTAAGTGATTTTGGAGAAGTGATCGTGTATGAATTCTAAAATAATACGATATATATAACGTACGAGAAATAGTGTGTACAACGCTTGGCTTCTGAAATTTATCAATTTGAACAGGTTGTGGTGAAGCTCCATATTCTACTCTAGAAGAGGAAACTGGTTTCATTAGGTTTTTGAATTGTTAAGCCGAAGTAAACATTATCGGAAGTGTTACTTATTACGGACCCATGAGTAAAGCCAGTAAATCGTCTTTGTGATTGTCTTCCATGAATTCTGTATACAGTCGTTGCTCAAACAATAGCCGACATGGGCTTCTTATTTAACTGCAATCACAGCCAAGCAGCAGACAAAGCTGTGGTGGATACAAGAGTCGCACAATTTAATAAACATCAAAGGACGAAAGCCGCCAACATGTATGCTGTGCTTGGCGGTGTGATCAAACAACAAACAGTTGAAAGTAAATAATATCCACTTTATTATCTATAAATTAAAAGGGTATGAAATTGTACATTCGTTCAGCTTAATTTTGTTTTATATAAAAAGTGATTCGTAACCATTGCAGGCCTTCATTACTTAGTTATCGAGCTTTATCTGTGTACGTTGTTTGCTTATATAAAAAAATATTTTACTATTATGGAAAAGCAAGTTCAAAAACGCAAGTCGTTTTCTGCTAAAGAGAAACTGTATGCCCTAGAGCAAAGAAGCAAACGTCATCGGATATATTTTTCAAGAAATGATGAAATTTAAATTTGGAACCACACTGACTTTGCACTTTGCGCAACGATTAATTTAGCAGTTTTCACATGTTTCTTTTGATGTTCACAAAATCTGAAATAAAAGTTATTTGCACGCTGAAATCATGCGTTGATTGTTAATTATTCTTGCATTTGTCGCATATGATAAAATTTTAGCGGTATGAAATTTGTACAGACACCGTATGTAGACCCGGGAATAGCTGCATGCAATGACCGTACGATATCAGACGGCAAGTAAATGGTTTCAATATTTTGTTCATCCTATATTTTACACGACGAATTCAGACTATTACAAAATTATTGAATATTTTAAATCTGTACGATTTTCAATGAAATTACATCCATTATGGATGAACTGCATGCCACGACGGCACGGTAGCATACGATGTTGATACACTTTACATGATATAGCGATAGTCTGGTATTATCGGTCAATCTGTATTATCGTTCAAACAAATAAAAATTAGTAAATGTTTTTAATGCACAGTAATAATCTATAAATATATTAGCCATCGATTATTTTGAATATATTTTAATTAATGCATTCCAGTTAATATTCATCTGATGATAAGCTGACTTTTGATCATTGTACATGTATACACGTATATGTTCTCGGAAAAAAGTTAAATATTGTAAAACCTCGCATTAACGCGACCCTGTTTTTAACGCGATCCGATTTTATGGACCTCGATCATCGCGTTATAGCGGGGTTCCACTGTATGTAGGATCTCATATCTAGCAGTTCATCTCTATTTATTGCTGCAGGCATTGGAATATCAGAAGATTTTTGAAAGTACTTTCAAGTATAGCCATTGTTTTTATCACTTTTTTATCATCATCACTCAGTCATTTTCAATATCTTTCTCATCCACATCATTTGTATCATCACTGTTGTCAGCATCTTTAGCACACTCCTGTTTATTCTCAGGACATGTTTTACAGTACTTGAAGTCTGTTTGACAGATGTGCATCCACTAGTAAATGCAGCCATACATGTTATTTGAGCCACTCATGCTGTAGTAGAGCCATCGAGGTTTAATACTGTGTAATTGTGACAGAACATAATGATGTGGAATCTTCTCATAATGATAATGAGTTCTCTTCTGTCATGGTACACATCTGGCACAGACTTCAGTTGAAAAGAAATCACCAGAAACAATGATCTGACTGCCACCAAATGGGAAATGCTTTCCTTTACTGTTCTCTGCTATTTGCAGAAATAATTTAAGAGATAGCATGAAAATTTCATCAATAAAAAGAGTGGCAACATTCATAATCCCTCTTAATATCTATTATTTCATCAATTTTTATTTTATCTATCAAAATATTAATCGGCTAAACAACCATAATGACTGCTCGAAAACTTGTTTATTGTCATTCCGTGCAACTGAGAGGCAGCTTTACCTGTACTGGCTGTCAAGTAAACGGTTTCCTATTTCTTTCAGTCTTTTGCTTAAATTTGTAACTAGGAAGCTTATATTAATGCCATCCTGCCCTAATACCATGTTATTGTGGCCTGAAATTGCGGCATGTATAATATCTTCCTTCATGCAAACATATGCCAGCAACACTAGAATCCCAGTGAAAACACCCACCATATGTCAGTGTATTTCAGCCAATCAAAAAATTACGAATTGAAATCTAAGCCATCATGTGTCATTTTCGGTTGGCCAATGAGAGTGCAGTATTCCATTCAGTGTGTTGTTCTTGAATATTAGGCGGGTTCAGTAGGACCATGTTGAGCGGTACTTTGGGAAAATGATTTGGCATCACTTAAAGGTATGATATTAAGTCAAACTTTTGATAGAGATAGAAAGTCAAATGCCTAACCTAAATATCGGTACCAAATGTTTATTACGCTATGCAAAGTATAGCTTGAAATATCAGCATTTATTCTTAAATGGGTTTTGCAAAGAAAGGAGAATTGTCCTCCCATGAAGTTATCACAGTCGGCTCCGCTTATATGCGTTTTCTCAGGACCGATGCTATGAAGTATGATATGCAATAGGCGGCGTATGCACTAAATTGGCGTTCATGTTATGGCATGTATCTGGTGCAGCATGCATACTGATACCCATTATTTCTCCGAAACAAACCCCCATTTGGCCTAGTTTATTTAAATGTGACGCGATTTGCTCTGGTATCGTATGGAGGTAAGTTTTGTCAGTAGATCGAGGAGCAGATTTGTGGTCAGCACTCCAGTCTTAATCTGTCGAATTTAATGACCAGACGATTTGATTCTTAACGAGGGCGATGTGAGTTTATGTTAAAGCTAAAGAGTATTAAAGCCATCGACCATGCTTGGTTAATTGTTTGTCTACTATTGCACCTCCTGGTGTGATACAGAGAATCAGAGAGCTAATGCCATCTTGGTAATATTTATGGTTATCTACTATAGTGCCTCCTGGTGACCAACGGAAATCTAATAGCTGTGATGTTGATATTAACAGACTTCATTAATCAACCTTGACCGCCAATGTTCGGAATCGGTTCATTTTCATTTTGAAAGGAACAATTTTGAACATTGCAGTTATTCGAAGCAACTTAACACATAATGATGCATGTTCGGACCAGAAAAATTTATGCAGTAATGCGAAATATGCATATAGACGATATGCAATTGTCCGACATTGATATCCATTGAAAACAATGGTAACAAATCAGGACCGGCACAAAGCTATGCAGTTAAGCGGAATATGCAGTTATACGATATGCATATATCTGAAGCCAACTGTATGTAGTAACTAGTTACATGTACTTTGACTTCTGTAGTTAGGTACTCAGAAGAACAGTTTTCAAATTTAAAAGACCACTATTGGCTAGAGTGCCACCTTGGAATCAGATGCAGTAGCTTGCGAAATTGAACTTATCGGGGTCATACCAAAGACTTATAAAAATGGTACTTACAGCTGCCTCATTAGGTGCTCAGCATTAAGAGGTTAGTGTTAGAACTGGTTGGCCTGTTTTCAGGATACTGTAACTGGGTGGTACATAATGCTACATGTCTGTGGCATGATTTCCCAGTGCTAGATATGACTATAAATTGCCATACTGCAGACATCATACTGTTATGACTAAAAAAAAGTTGTGTAAATTTATTTTAAAAATCAAAAATCACAACCACACCAATCTTAAACACAGTGGCCATTGGAAAGTACTGATGGTGCTATTTTATGGATGTTGTTTAAAAATGAGAGATACATATGCCATGTTAATGAATTCGTTTATTACATGTATTTGCTGTATCAGCGTTTATTATGACTGAATACTTGGACACATGTTGTAAATGATTGATCTTGTCAAGTGTTTGATTTGTACTACCACAGGTGGTTGCATTGTTTTAATCATTCCAGTGAGTGCAGTTTGTTGTCTGCATAGTTATTTCTTTATGTTGGATACTTGCTTCTATGTTGGATCCATGAAATTAAATACCAACAAATATTTAAACATTGCCAGTCAAATTCATGAATTTAGGTAGCAATTTGATGACTATACCAATGGATGAAAACATTTAAACCGATGAAAATATATGAGCCCAATGTATTTTTGATGCCTTACTATCTATCCCAGAAAATTGCAGAGGGTATCAATGGAGTAGATGGATTACCAAGTGAACTCTAAAGTACCAGTGGACTGTCCATCACATTTCTGAAGTTATGTTTATTCTTGATTTGGAAATTACAAAAATGTGGAGCGAAATATTTGTGTATAGTTTTAATAGCTGTTAGAATTACATATGAGTAACCGAAACTATTGAATCAATCGAGATCGTGCATTTTAACATTTTGGTATATAACAAGTGCTTGAGATGAGTTTTGAGTTGCAGTATTAGACTTGAATTGTTTAAGATATGTTTTTGAAGGTACATGTCAAATATACAACTGTCACTTATAATGCCTGATACTTTCATCCATGTTCACAGAGCTGAATGGTACCATTCCCATCTATCAATATCGGAAGACCATTCCAGGTGGGCAGCTTCGTTGTGGCTTTGTAACAAGCTGTCAATGTTTGGGAGCTGAGGAAGCCACGGAGGTGAAAAGAGATGACCAAGAGGAGGAATACCACTCCATCATAAAGGATACTGAAAGGGCTAGAGGTTAGATATGTCATACTGAAATATGTCATACTGAAAGGGCTAGAGGTTAGATATGTCATACTGAAAGGGCTTGAGGTTAGATATGTCATACTGAAAGGGCTTGAGGTTAGATATGTCTTACTGAAAGGGCTTGAGGTTAGATATGTCATACTGAAAGGGCTTGAGGTTAGATATGTCGTACTGAAAGGGCTTGAGGTTAGATATGTCGTACTGAAAGGGCTAGAGGTTAGATATGTCGTACTGAAAGGGCTAGAGGTTAGATATGTCATACTGAAAGGGCTAGAGGTTAGATATGTCATACTGAAAGGGCTGGAGGTTAGATATGTTGTACTGAATGGGCCAGAGGTTAGATACGTCGTACTGATAGAATGCAGTCATAATAAAATTAGAATACTGATGTTGTTCTTATAGGGTTCTACGCCATTTTTCAGCACATGATAGACTGGCTATACATGGTGGCCAGTATAGATAGTTAAGGAAGAACCAGAGAAAGCCCCTGAAAGAACCACCAATGCATGATAAGCTACTTAAAATATTGAAAAGTTAAGGGTTAGATCTGTCAACTGGACGGAATGCATCCATACTAAAAATAGAATATTGAAACATTAAGGGTTAGATCTGTCAACTGGATGGAATGCAGCCATACAAAAAATAGAATATTGAAACATTAAGGGTTAGATCTGTCAGCTGGATGGAATGCAGCCATACAAAAAATAGAATATTGAAACATTAAGGGTTAGATCTGTCAACTGGATAGAATGCAGCCATACAAAAAAATAGAATATTGAAACATTAAGGGTTAGATCTGTCAGCTGGATGGAATGCAGCCATACAAAAAATAGAATATTGAAACATTAAGGGTTAGATCTGTCAACTGGATGGAATGCAGCCATACAAAAAAATAGAATATTGAAACATTAAGGGTTAGATCTGTCAACTGGATGGAATGCAGCCATACAAAAAATAGAATATTGAAACATCAAGGTTTAGATCTGTCAACTGGATGGAATACAGCCATACAAAAAATAGAATATTGAAACATTAAGGGTTAGATTTGTCAGCTGGATGGAATGCAGCCATACAAAAAATAGAATATTGAAACATTAAGGTTTAGATCTGTCAACTGGATGGAATGCAGCCATACAAAAAATAGAATATTGAAACATTAAGGGTTAGATCTGTCAACTGGATGGAATGCAGCCATACAAAAAAATAGAATATTGAAACATTAAGGGTTAGATCTGTCAGCTGGATGGAATGCAGCCATACAAAAAATAGAATATTGAAACATTAAGGGTTAGATCTGTCAACTGGATGGAATGCAGCCATACAAAAAAATAGAATATTGAAACATTAAGGGTTAGATCTGTCAACTGGATGGAATGCAGCCATACAAAAAATAGAATATTGAAACATCAAGGTTTAGATCTGTCAACTGGATGGAATACAGCCATACAATAAATAGAATATTGAAACATTAAGGGTTAGATTTGTCAGCTGGATGGAATGCAGCCATACAAAAAATAGAATATTGAAACATTAAGGTTTAGATCTGTCAACTGGATGGAATGCAGCCATACAAAAAATAGAATATTGAAACATTAAGGGTTAGATCTGTCAGCTGGATGGAATGCAGCCATACAAAAAATAGAATATTGAAACATTAAGGTTTAGATCTGTCAACTGGATGGAATACAGCCATACAAAAAATAGAATATTCAAAAGTTAGGGGTTAGATATCTGGATGAAATGAAACCATAATAAAACTTGAATATTGAAAAGTTAGGGGTTAATGCACTGTGTCTATTTTCACTGATGGTGATTCACTGTGAATATTTTCATTGTTGTTGATGCACTGTGATTACTCAGTTAGATTTATAGTTATTTAAACTGTATCTATAGTCTTTAAAATAATGACATTTTTCTCTGCTTTAACATTTTTCCAATGTTTCTGTGTGTTCTTTTTGCAGGCCCAGCTGATAAACATGAGTTCCAGGCAGAGACAAGAAAGCTTCTTGATATAGTAGCCCGCTCACTGTACTCTGAGAAAGAGGTACTTTTAACAATGAGCATCAATAAATTTGGCACATTTTCCTTTTTTTAATGCTGCCAGTTTTTGTCATGACTGTACTTGCAGACATTAAGAAATGAGAGCCATATTGGATTATGTCTTAGGACAAAGTGCATTTGTTTTAAAAATGTATATGTACATAAGTTTTTCTGTCTGTCTTTTTATGCCTTAATGGTGCATCAGTGCAATCCTGGCTATACATGGCCAGTTAATTTTTGGTATCCCCTAAAAGCCGCATAAAGCAAAGATGCTGCTGAATTGGTAAAATTATTAGTAGTTCAATTTTATATATATTAGTATGTCATTATCTGTCTGTGTGGGTTCGAGTCTCAGATTTGGCCAATGTGAGTATGTGAGTAAGCTTGCCAGTAGCTTCTTGTGAGTTGGTGGTTGTTTCTGGTGGTTTTCCCGAGTTCTTCCTCCACTATTAAAATTAGCTATGTATAGCCTATTGTGTGCTGAAAAATGGTGTTAAACCCTACAACAGCAACAACTTCATTATTGGATTTAAATACATTAGTATTGGAATGCAGCCATAATAAAACTAGAATATTGAAAAGTTAGGGGTTAGATATGTCTACTGGATGGAATGCAGCCATACTAAAAATAGAATATTGAAAAGTTAGTAGTTAGATATGTCATCTAACATTTGATATTGCAACTGAGCACTAATAATTTTAACACCTAGAACCTTAATACAAATAGGTGAACATCCACTACAAAGAGGCACATTCTAAGAAAAATAATTTATGTAACTGAAGGAAGTGAAAAAAAGCAAACAACTTACAAAAAAGCAGTTTAAACGACAGTAAAACAAATTTAGGTTATAACTTAAAAGAAGGAATTCAGACATGATTTAATATGCTAAAAAATGTAGTCTTCAAATGTAAATGTAATTTCATGTTAAACGATCAAAGTATATATTTATTGCCTTATATTTTTTTTTTTATATGACTGCATATCATAGTTTATCAAGAACTGTTAATAAAGAATAGAATATATGTACAGTCATTGTGGTTATATTTCTTAAAATTGTTCTGAAACTGTTTTTTTTTGGTACAAACCTGCTATGAGTGACCACCTGTCTTGAGAGACCGCTTTTTGTTGGCAGAAGGGGTGGTCTGTCATAACAGGCTTTCGTGTACAATAGTACTTCATTATAGGACTTTAATTAGTACCTCTAGGATTTAATCTAGCACCTCCTAGGATTTAAATCTGTGCCTCACGAGATTTAAATATATTAGTACCTCATTATATAATTTAAATACATTATCACCTCATTATAGGATTTAAATACATTATCACCTCATTATATAATTTAAATACATTAGTACCTCATTACAGAATTTAAATACATTAGTACCTCATTACAGAATTTAAATACATTAGTACATCAATATAGGATTCAAATACATGAAGACCTCATGAAATTCAAATACATGAATACCACATTATGAAATTCAAATACATGAATACCTCATTATGAAATTAAAATACATGAATACTTCATTATGAAATTCAAATACATGAATACCACATTATGAAATTCAAATACATGAATACCACATTATGAAATTCAAATACACGAATACCTCATTATGAAATTCAAATACACGAATACTTCATTATGAAATTCAAATACATGAATACCTCATTATGAAATTCAAATACAAGAATACCTCATTATGAAATTCAAATACATGAATACCTCATTATGAAATTCAAATACATGAATACCTCATTATGAAATTCAAATATGTGAATACCACATTATGAAATTCAAATACATGAATAAGTACCTCATTATATAATTTAAATACATTAGTACCTCATTATGAAATTTAAATACATTAGTACCTCATTATTTGAATTAAATACATTAGATGCATTTCTCAAGGACATGCCAAGGCATCTATTTCTGACTGACTTTGGTGGGTATCGAACCAGAACTTTTTAATAGCAAATCCTTTGCTCTACCAACTGAATTACTTTAGTTCCCCAGATCTGATTTGTATCAGTTTCTTTAAACTTGATAGCCTGATCAGATGTGTAGGCAACAAGAGAAAAAGAGAGACCCATTTTCGAACATTTTGTATGAAAATGTTTTCTTAGTATAGCTATGCACAAACCTCTTTAGTTAGACATTGAAATTTAGTTTGCATGTTGGTGTGAATGCAAAGATAACCAGAAATGTATCATGAATGTTGGTGTGAATATGTAGTTGACCAGAAATTTGGCATTTGTGTTAGTGGGAATATGTAGATGACCTGAAATTTAGCATGTGTCTTTGTGTGGATATGTAGATGACCAGAAATTTAGCATTTGTGTTAGTGAAAATATGTAGATGACCTGAAATATAGCATTTGTGTTAGTGGGAATATGTAGATGACCTGAAATTTAGCATGTGTCTTTGTGTGAATATGTAGATGACCAGAAATTTAGCATTTGTGTTAATGTGAATATGTAGATGACCTGAAATTTAGCATGTGTCTTTGTGTGGATATATAGATGACCAGAAATTTAGCATTTGTGTTAGTGTGAATATGTAGATGACCTGAAATATAGCATTTGTGTTAGTGGGAATATGTCGATGATCAGAAATTTAGCATTTGTGTTAGTGTGAATACAGTATGTAGATGACCTGAAATTTAGCATGTGTCTTTGTGTGGATATGTAGATGACCAGAAATTTAGCATTTGTGTTAGTGTGAATATGTAGATGACCAGAAATTTAGCATTTGTGTTAGTGTGAATATGTAGATGACCTGAAATTTAGCATGTGTCTTTGTGTGGATATGTAGATGACCAGAAATTTAGCATTTGTGTTAGTGTGAATATGTAGATGACCTGAAATATAGCATTTGTGTTAGTGGGAATATGTCGATGATCAGAAATTTAGCATTTGTGTTAATGTGAATATGTAGATGACCTGAAATTTAGCATGTGTCTTTGTGTGGATATGTAGATGACCAGAAATTTAGCATTTGTGTTAGTGTGAATATGTAGATGACCTGAAATATAGCATGTGTATTTGTGTGGTTATTTAGCTGATCAGATGAGATTTTCATGCATTTCCTTTTAAAGGTATTGGATTTAGAATAATTTGTCAGCCTTTGTGTAATGGAGGCATATTTATTTTATAAACAGATCATGATTTTTTAGGGCAGTACTAGAAATACAAGATAATATATTAAATGGGAACTTGTGCATTGCTTGCCAATTCCATGCACACACGTACACACAGACACACACACACAGTGGCAGTTACAGTTATGTATCTGAAATACCATTCAACTGTGCAGCGATTACATATATCAGAGAACAGACTGCACATTTTGCATAACTGCCAACTGTCCCGTTTTTTCCGTATTTGTCCCGTATTTTGGACCTGAATACGGGTGTACGTTTTTTTTGCAAAAAATATGTTTTTTAATTTAAAAAAAAAAAAATAAAATTTCTTTGGAATTGTCAGTTTAGAATGCGCTCCCGGTTCTATTTTGACAGAATATGCCACCTGTATATACGAATAAAGATCTACAATACGATTGGTTCATTCGAAATCGAGGCTGCCAGGCCTGGAAGGACAATTGTGCCCTCTTGTGTATTTTAGTGAATCCATGTATTAAAAGAGAAAACTTGATGTTTTGCAAATTGTGTAAAGTGATTTCGCTATTGGGCATGGAGGCGCCCATGAAATACAGTAGCACGAAAAAGCTAATAAACATAGCTTCCTACTTCATCACACACAGCTCAACCTGAACTTACGATGTATATAATCATAGCTGCCAACTGTCCCGTTTTTTCTGTATATGTCCTGTATTTTGGACCTGAATATGGGTGTACGTTTTTTGTGTGCCAAAAATGTTTTTTTTATTTAAAAATAATAATAAAATTCCTTTGGAATTGTCAATATAGAACGTGCTCTCGGATCTATTTTGACAGAATATATCGCATGTATATACAAATTCAGTTCTACAATATGATTGGTTCATTCGAAATCGAGACTACCATGCCTGTCGTTATCCGCCATATTGGATTTCGCAATAGTTACCGCTGTTGCTGTATCAAGTCTTCGTAACATTCAGCTTCTAATCATGATAAATTGGAAGGCAGAATATTCAGAATTTTCTCCAGGAAAAATAGGAGACCACTGGAAGGATATTTGTGCCGTCTTGTATAGATTTGTGAAACGATATAGTAAAGGAGAAAAATTGAGGTTTTGTAAATTGTGTAACGTGATTTCGCTATTGGGCACGGAGGCACCCATGAAATGCAAGAGCACGATAAAGCTAATAAACATCAGCTTCCTCACACACAACTCAGCCTGAACTTATGACGTAGATAAATGACAGAGAGAACCTTAATGTACATCGATCGAAATTTGATTTTTAAATTTCTTTTAGAAATAAACCTTCCTTTTTCAGTTACTAGTGTTGTTGGCGATTTATTTTACACAAGTTTTTCAGACATTAAAATGGCAAAAGATAATTTTTATGCTTGAACGAAAACATTTCAATAAGAAAACTACAGAATTGAGATAATAAATGAAAATTGATACATTGAAATCAATGATTAAAAAAAAATAAGGCATGGAAAGGGCTCCTATAAATAGCTTGTGTTTGAGAGTGTTGCACTCTTGCACCTTTTAATTGGGCACCTATATGGAACGCGTGCAACTCCAGAAGGTACAAATGTGCATCTTTGACATTAAATAATTATGTTGAGCACTGTCCAACTTTACTGATGGTTGTATATGTTGTAAATAGATACATTTGCATTGAAATTTAAAAATCAGTATTTGTTCCTGAAAATCAGTATTTTTGTCACAAGTAATCAGTATTTTTGCACTTGGGGGTTGGCAGCTATGATTTTGACTTATTATTGCCTGTAAATTCATATTTATAATATAGCGAATAGCCAAATGCTATCTTTGTTACTGGCAGTAGAGGCTAGGCAATGTGTCATGAAATGTTTATTACTTTCAGCTGTTTATTTCAGGTATTTATACGTGAGCTGATATCGAATGCTAGTGATGCATTGGAGAAGTTGCGCTACATACAAATGTCACAGGAGAATATTACAGATGAACATGTCCCACTTGAAATTCATATTGCCACTGATGACAGCAAAAAGACATTTACCATTCAGGTAATAGTTGTTTTTCATCTCATCCAAATGTATTATTCCTTTTTAATTTTTTTCACTCTCGTCATTTCCTTCTACATTAGTTTTCGAGATACTGGCAGAATGTTATAAGGTTTCACGAATATTGGTGGATGACCAGGATGATTTCCAATTTTGGAATTTGGTTTGGTAGCACGGATGGCTTTCTTTATTAGCAGTAATACAAACACCTGTCACTATTGGCTTGCTGCCCTTCTAGGATGCTGTGTTTTCATTAGGTTCATAATTACAACCTCTTATTACATGGGATTTTCTACAATTCTAGAACAGATAGAACCTGATTACTACAGCATCTGCTGATGCAGGATTCTACACTTTTTAGGATATTTTAAATTCTAAGACTTTTTCATATTTAAATATGTTTTTCTGTATATTATCCTAATTCTTTTTTAATTGAGGCATTCCTCATTTATGTTTATCTAACAGATTCTTGTCTGCTTTTCTCCTTTCCCTATACCTTGTGTTAGTGTTTGGAATTTATTCTGTATGGTAATCATGAAGATTTTTTTAGTCCTTATTGGGGTAGTAATTTTTTGTATTATATAAAAACACATGGGATAAGTGTTACTACCCAGGAATCTTAATTCCCTTTTGTTCTTTGAATTTGCAATTGGTAATTAATAGCAAATGCTTACAGTGTCCTTCATTGTTTGTTTGAATTGTGAAATTTGTCATATGGGTTAAAATGTATGTTTTTTTATCATCCAATGTAATATAAATTTAGGCTATATTAAAATAATTTTGTTTGTTACTTACGGGTGTTAAAGGAATAAAGGTACCTATTGGTCCTATGTCACGATTAGTTTCACCTTAAATTAAGTTCAGTTTCATTTATGAAAGATACTAATCGTGATTATCTAGCAGATACAAGCCAGCAAACATTCACCTAAACATTTAAAACGAGTAAAAATGAGGCCATTTGAAACAAGTAAAAATTAGGCCATTTAAAACAAGTAAAAATGAGGCCATTTAAAACAAGTAAAAGTTAGGCCATTTAAAACAAGTAAAAATGTATCCATTAAAACAAGTGAAAAGTTCAATTTCTGCAGCTTTTTCTGGAAATTATGACAGTGTAACCAGGTCAATTTGATAAAAAATAATAATCATAGTGTCCAGTATTTCAGTTCCAGATGGATATAAAAAAAAGCCCTGTGTGGAAACAGTTGCTGATTTCCGACTAACTAATTTTCAAGGCTGATATAACAACTGTAGTGAAGCCATGTAAGAGTATTACTGTTTTTTAAAATAGAATAAAAAAAATTAATAGTTTTTCATCAGCATTTTAATCAATTGACATGGAAATATGCAAAAATAAAATTAGATATAGCTTGAAATAAGTGGACTTTAAATAAAAAAAAGAGCCCATTCTTTCATCATGATATATATCTTTTAAGATATTTAAATCCAAACCATGCCTTAAACTTAAAGACTTTTGTCATACAACCATTTGCAGTTCCATGTAATTCATTTGAATTTAAAATAATTATACTTGTTTCTAGTGGTACATCTTGTGTTTTGGTACTAGGTCTCATTCAGATATTTAGGGAGAGTTTCAAAATAGAAATAGCTTTTGATTTTAGCACATTTTCTAAACCAAATGATTTTGTTTTTAGTGCAGCAAGGGTTTCAGATGTTTCTTTGAAGAAAAAAAAATCAATTTCAATGAGGAAATACTTTGTAAAGACCTCAACATTTTTTAAACACAATGTTGAGTTGTAATGATACACATGGCATGCATAATGGTAAGAACACAGTTAACCCGCAATGTTGAGTTGTAACAAGACACCAGGTAAAGGTAAGAACATATTTAACACAATTTTGAGTTGTAATGAGACACCAGGCATGCATAGTGGTAGAACATAGTTAACTCACAAGTTGAGTTGTAACAAGACACAAGGCATGCACAATGGTAAGAACATAGTTAACTCACAAGTTGAGTTGTAACAAGACACCAGGCATGCACAATGGTAAGAACATAGTTAACTCACAAGTTGAGTTGTAACAAGACACCAGGCATGCACAATGGTAAAAACATAGTTAACTCACAAGTTGAGTTGTAACAAGACACCAGGCATGCACAATGGTAAGAACATAGTTAACTCACAAGTTGAGTTGTAACAAGACACAAGGCATGCATAAAGGTAAGAAAATATTTAATTCGTTGTTGATAGGGACCAAGACAGTCACTTCCTTTTCACAGGTCCTCTAGGAATGATATATTGTAAGGGATATGTTTATATGATTTAAAGATGTGTGCTTATTAAGGTATGCGTGGATGTTGTCAGATAGTGTCAATACAATCTCGTTATTTATATTGGGATAAAAATAGTGTGCTATTTTTATAACAAAAGTGTGCCCTTACTTTCAACTTTCACCTGTAAAGATTTAGTGTAAAATTGATAGTAATTGTTACTGAGTGTTTTGGCAGCCATATTCTCAATTGTTAATTATCTAACAATTTAATAAATAGTGATTCTGTCTCCATTTTCAATTATCTAATAATTTAATTAATAGTGTTTCTGTCTCCATTGTCAATTATCTAACAATTTAATAAATAGTAATTCTTTTCTTTCTCCATTGTCAATTATCAAACAATTTAATAAATAGTGATTCTGTTCTTTCTCCATTTGTCAATTATCAAGCAATTTAATAAATAGTGATTCTGTCCCCATTGTCAATTATCAAACAATTTAATAAATAGTGATTCTGTCTCCATTGTCAATTATAAAACAGTTTAATAAATAGTGATTCTGTCTCCATTGTCAATTATCTAACAGTTTAATAAATAGTGATTCTGTCCCCATTGTCAATTATCAAACAATTTAATAAATAGTGAGTCTGTCTCCATTGTCAATTATCAAAACAATTTTATTAATAGTGATTCTGTCTCCATTGTCAATTATCTAACTATTTAATAAATAGTGATTCTGTTTTGTTATTTTGCAGGACACTGGAGTTGGTATGTTGAAGGAAGAAATGATAGATAATCTTGGCACAATTGCTCGGTCAGGATCCAAGGTGAGAAAAAAATATTCTTGAAGCTGTTGAATATAATTTATTTAGACACAGTAGTTATACACTTATTTTGACAATAGAAAGGATGGAGTTCAAGCATTATCTTTTCTCCATGAATACAGGTCAACCCACATCATTATAACACAAATTTGAATATTTCATAATTGCATCATGGCTTAGATTTTTTTTGTTTTAGCTGTCATTTATTCCACGACACTATAAGAACATATGACAAGCTGCCCCCCCCCTTCCATAAGTCAGTTCATTTTAAGAAATCTGTATTTTTTAGATCATAATTAACGTTCATAGACATCAAGAATTTTCACTGTTTATGTGGTTGACATAATCCCAGTTGTCATATAAATGGTCAGTACTATTCATATAAATTGGTATCTATTAAAATCAGTACTATTCATTTCATTTGACTGGTCATATAAATTGGTATCTATTAAAATCAGTGCTATTCATTTCATTTGATTGGTCATATAAATTGGTATCTATTAAAATCAGTGCTATTCATTTCATTTGACTGGTCATATAAATTGGTATCTATTAAAATCAGTACTATTCATTTGACTGGTCATATAAATTGGTATCTATTAAAATCAGTACTATTCATTTGACTGGTCATATAAATTGGTATCTATTAAAATCAGTACTATTGATTTGACTGGTCATATAAATTGGTATCTGTTAAAATCAGTGCTATTGATTTGACTGGTCATATAAATTGGTAACTATTAAAATCAGTGCTATTCATTTGACTGGTCATATAAATTGGTATCTGTTAAAATCAGTGCTATTCATTTGACTGGTCATATAAATTGGTATCTATTAAAATCAGTACTATTCATTTGACTGGTCATATAAATTGGTATCTATTAAAATCAGTACTATTCATTTGACTGGTCATATAAATTGGTTTCTCCTTTGAATACGTTCCCCAATCACATTACTTTAGGGATATTAGCCTGCTACCTCGCGAATCCAGCCCTACCAAAAGACGAAAATTCGTCTTTCCTGTCTATGTCATATAGACAAAGGGCAATAACTCTTGCCCATTACCTCCCCTTGCCGCCCGTTAGGTGTCGCTTCTTTAGTTTTTTAGCTTCGCTTACGCGAAAACACGTACAATTAGACCTCCAATGAATCCAAGCCATCTTAGTGTAAATTCTGACCATCCGAAGTTAAATTTGGAATTACTGTGTTGGATAATCATTCCTCTACAGGTCGTATACATTATTTTACAATATTTTCCAATTTGAGTGACTTTGTCACCTTTTCTAGACTTCGGACCAGGTTGCAACGTGGTCAAAGCATGTAATACATGTAGCACTCAATAATTTCGCTTATTCCGTATGTAACGTTTACGATATTAGCGACTAATAACGTGCTGCATTGATAATGTGTGCTGTATTTATCTTCTTTGACGTTTCAGTAGACTTCAAAAAAGTCTTTGAACGACCAATTGCGACTATTTAATGGCGGACTTCGTGTTGTAGTCACGAATTCACGCGACACTTAATCATTTCGCTTCCTCCGTTAGTTACGGTTATGGAATAGCGACTTAATAGCGTACTGAATTGTTAATTTGTGCTTTGTTTATCTTCTTTCCGTTTCAGTAGACTTCGTCTCTGAACGACCAGTTGCGACTATTTAATGGCGGAATTTCGTGTTGTAGTCACGAATTCACACGACACTTAATCATTTCGCTTCCTCCGTTAGTTACGGTTATGGAATAGAGACTTAATAGCGTACTGATTGTTAATTTGTGCTTTGTTTATCTTCTTTCCGTTTCAGTAGACTTCGTCTCTGAACGACCAGTTGCGACTATTTAATGACGGAATTTCGTGTTGTAGTCACGAATTCACGCGACACTTAATCATTTCGCTTCCTTCGTTAGTTACGGTTATGGAATAGCGACTTAATAGTTTACTGAATTGTTAATTTGTGCTTTGTTTATCATCTTTTCGTTTCAGTAGACTTCATCTTGAACGACCTATTGCAACATGCTCACGGTGATAACTAGTGTGGTCATTAAGAGTTAACATGGCACAGAATAATTTGACTACTCCGTTAATAACGGTTATAGTATTATCGAATTAATAATATGCTGAATTTTTTTTAATCTGTGCTTTGTTCTCTTCTTTTGTCGTTTCAGTAGCAAAGTCGACAACGAAGGCATGAATGGCAAAATGGGTGTTGGCAATGTGGAAATGGAGGAAATTATGTTGACATGGTTTAGGCTGCCCAGTGGATGTAAATTTCACCGCAGGTCCGTGCATGGCTTTCGGGCCTGTAAGTCCGGACGCATGGAGTCTAGGCTGGATCAATTGGATCCATTTCATTATGCACTTTCGCCGGCCGTCCAGCCGTCCGTCCAGCCGACACCGTCAGTTCAGCCGACACTTCAGCAGGCATCAACCGGCACTAGCCATACATCCGGCACCGTCCGTTCAGCCCAAATGGCACCGGACGGCCAGCCGACCTTCCAGCTGGCATCAACAGGCACCGGCCGTTCAGCCCAAATGGCACCGGCCGGCCAGCCGACCTTCCAGCCTGCATCAACAGGCACCGGCCGTCCACCCGGCAACGACCGTTCAGCCCAAATGGCACCGGTCGTCCAGCCGACCTTCCAGCCGGCATCAACCGGCACCGGCTGTCCATCCGACAACGACCGTTCAGCCCAAATGGCACCGGTCGTCCAGCCGACCTTCCAGCCTGCATCAACAGGCACCGGCCGTCCACCCGGCAACGACCGTTCAGACCAAATGGCACTGGTCGTCCAGCCGACCTTCCAGCCGGCATCAACCGATGCAGGCCGTCCGTCCGGCAACGACCGTTCAGCCCAAATGGCACCGGTCGTCCAGCCGACCTTCCAGCCGGCATCAACCTGCACCGGCCGTCCATCCGGCAACGACCGTTCAGCCCAAATGGTACCGGTCGTGCAACCGACCTTCCAGCCGGCATCAACCTGCACCGGCCGTCCATCCGGCAACGACCGTTCAGCCCAAATGGCACCGGTCTTCCAGCCGACATCAACCTGCACCGGCTGTACATTTGATTTACGGAGATTATAGTGATGTACCCGTCAGTCAATCTGTACTACTGGTTACATATCACTACCATGAGAGAGATGTTATAGATGTATCTCCGTCCAATCAGACCATTCGAGAGGCAGGTGCCGGTCATAGCCGGACCTTCGCCGACATTCCGGCCGACCATATACCAGACAAATCAGTCGGTATCACCGGTGTACACCTCCCGTCACGTCAAATACGTGTCGGTGTGATTTTAAAACAAGGGAGAATTAGTGACATTATCAGAGATGACGGAATTGAGTTATCTATGCCACTTGGTATGCGCTACCCAGATATGGCAGCTTTACCAGAACAGGACTTTCAGGCCGGCCATTCGTCAGTTCAATCAGCCGTTAGTGCCGGCCGTCCATATGTTCACGGCTTCTCCACAAGGGAGATTTAGTGAAAGTGTCAATTATGACAGAATTGCGTCATCTAGGTCACCTGGTATGCTGTACAGATATGCAAGCTATACCAGAACCAACATTCCCTCTGAGCGAATGGTAGATGGGTGCACAGTGCTGGCCGCACTACATAAGCATTATGTAATTATTATTACCTTCTAGCCGGCACCAACCGGCACCGGGCGTCCATCCGGCAATGACCGTTCAGCCATATGGCACCGGTCATCCAGCCGGCACTAACCGGCACCGGGCGTCGATCCGGCAATGACCGTTCAACCCAAATGGCACCGGTTGTCCAGCCAAGCTTCCAGCCGACACTTGCCGGCACTGACAGTCCATCCGGCTCCGGCCGTCCAGCCCAATAGGCACCGGTCGTCCAACCGTATGGAGATTTTAGTCATATACCAGTCCGTCCGACTGTACCGCTGTACCAGCACGGGGACTTTTATCATACCGCAATCCGCACAAATCGGATTGACGAAGATTCTAGTGATGTTTCCGTCTGTCAATCCGTACTACCGGTTACATATCACTACCATGACTCTGATGTTGGCGATGAATCTCTCGATCCAACCCGACCATTCGAGCGGTCGGTGCCGGTCATAGCCGGCCCGTCGCAGGCGTTCAGGCCAAACATATACCAATCAATTCATTCGGCATTGCCGGCCGTCCATAGGCTATCAACTCATCCACAAGGGAGAGTGAATGCCTTTTTTAGAGATGACGGAATCGAGTCATCTATGCCACCTGGTATGCATTACCCCGATATGGATGCTTTACCAGAGCAAGATTATGCACATAGTGAGTGCGATGAATCACAGGCAAATCAGCTGTATGCAGATCCAACTATGGAACGGACTGAGTTCAGCTTCAAAGCCGCAGTGGAGGAAATTTTTAGGGTGTTAAGGCCCCTTCAGAATGCCCTCCACCTCCTGCTGCAATTACCGACTATAGGGTTAGTTCGTCGGTCGATCTGGATGAAGGGGAAGAGATTCTATCCTTCCGCCTCCTTCCCCAGTCGACAAAATTAAGGAAATTAATGACCGTCTGTCAACACGTATAGGGGATCCAGGAAATGCTAAGGCGTTCTTTTCTGAAAGCCAAGTACCAGCGTCGTTTTCAGGTCGATGGTACAAAACTCACTCCGATGCGTTCAATACTGAGGTCCTGGCTCGGGATAAAATAGGGCAGCAGTCCATATGTCTGCGGCATTGTCTTATAAAGTGGACAAAACTGTGTTCAATGCCACGTCCAAGCTGGTTCGAATGTAGTCGCTACGTCTTCACTGTTAGACCTAGCCTCCCTAGCCATTTTCAGGATCGCTGAAAAATCTGGCAATGAACATGCTTGGGATTCGACGGCCCGGTTAGCTAGGGTTCTTAACAGGGCAGCTCACCATTCCATGGCCAATGCGCTGACTGCTTCTGCCAACCTAGACCTGATACGTCGTGACGCATGTCTGAAGGGCACGTCGCTTAAACCCCATCATAAGCTGGCTAGATATGACCGACGCACATTTCACGTCCCTATCCCACGAGTAGCGGACATTCTCCGTTGTGCTTGTCGGGACTAGGCTTATCAGTTCCATGTCATACCTTTTGGCCTAAATTTAAGCACTTGGGCTAGTACCAAGGTTATGGGTTACGTCGTCACCCTGTTCCGCTCGACTTCATCTATTGCGTCGGCAGTATATTTGGATGACATCCTCCAGAAACATCTGTCAAGTTCTATTCTGCTCAAAGGCAGAAACGATCTTATATCACTTTACGTCATATAGGCTTTCTTGTGAACTGGATAAAGTTTGATCTCTGTCCAATCCGGATTTCGGTCCATCTGGGTGTGGAGTTTCTCCCGATCTGAATCTGGTAAGGCTTCCTCGAGTTTGCGATTATCCAGATAATTGCACTCGTAGAGTCCGTTTCCGACAGGATGCGCATTTTAGCGAGAAAGTTGCAGATCCTCGGATTATTCAATGCGGCAGCAGACTTGATCCCGATCAGCCGTCCTTTTATGCGCCCTTTACAAAGGACGTTGCTAGCGTAATTGCGCTCTTTTCAAGTCCCTTCGATCCCAGAAAACAGTCATGCTCACGCCAGAGATACAATCATTCTTGAGTCAATGGCACAACCCCTGTAGGCTGTCCACAGGGATTACTCTGGAGATACCCCAAGGGGATAACGGTATGTTCCGCCACTAATACCTACGGTTGGGGTGCCCACCTGTTGCCGAACTTCGATACTGTCAGCGGCACGTGGGTGCCAGGGGCGAGCCCTTTCCACATCAACCTTTCAGAAATAACGGCTGTCATCAATGCCTTTCATTTCGGGCAGGATCAACTCTTATTACAAACTGCCCTCATTATGTCAGACAACATTGTGGTGGTGCCTTGCCTCAAAACAAGGGGACACCAATCACCAGACCTGTGCAATCTGAACTGGCAATTTCTACATTGGTTCGACAATCTCCACCTCAATGTACAATTCAGACACATTCTTGGCAGACTCAATGTCTTGGCTGACACTCTATCTAGTCATTCACACAGAATGGTCACTCCATCAATCGGACTTTCTTCCAATTGACACACTTTGGAGACGTCCGATGATTGATCTTTTGCAACAAGATGGAATCGCAAGTTCTCCACCTTTCATCTCACAGGTTCCAGACCCAGAAGCTTGGGTCGTGGATGCTCGATCAATCACCTGGGAAGGGTTGTGGGCATTCTCCTACCCTCCCACGGTCTTGGTACTGGAATTAATCCAGAAGTTAAGGGGTCAGAATTGTCAGATGGTTCTGATTACCCCTCTCAGATGGAACAACTCCTGGGTCTCCGATCTACTCAATCTAGGCGATAGATCTACCCAGGAAGATTACAGTCAGCACAAGTATTCACAAGCAACCGCGGCCAGGGGTGTTCCACCCCTGTCCGGACCGTCTTTATGTTCAAGCTTGGCTCTTGTCCAGACAGCCTTGCAAGACAAACAATTTAAATCTTTGATTGCGGAGAGAATCTCGAGAGCAAGAAGGCCCTCTACTCTGAAGGTTTACGAGGGCAAGTGGCATGTTTTCAGAGACTGGTACCATATCATTCACATTGTTCCTCTGAGTGTCACAATCCCTCAACTGGCCAACTTTTCTCTGGCTTTTCGAGAAGAAACATCTGGCTCCAGTTATTCTCAAATGTTACCGCTCCATGATATCAGACACATTCCGCCATTCTGGTACATGTGCTATCAGCCATGACAAAGATTTGTCAGATCTTTAGACATTTAAAAAAAAAAAAAAAAAAAAAAAAAAAAAAAAAAAAAAAAAAATTTAATCGACTTATATCCCTCGCCCTGTTTTCAAATGGAATCTGTCCTGGGTTTTAACATGACTCAATTCAGACAGTATTGAGTCTTTAACCCACGATTAGTTAAAGCTACTATCATACAAATTGGGTTTCTTGATAGCCTTAGCTTCAGCATGCAGGGTGAGCGAGTTACATGTCCTTTCTAGTGACCCGAACTCTCTTTCGTTTCGATCAGAGGGTTTGATGGTCCTCTTGACGCAGCCAGGCTTCGTAGTCCAAAATAGATTACCATACATTGCGATCAACGAGTCGTCATTAGCTCGCTTTCTTTATAGATAAGTCAGGATCAACAGCCATGTAAGATCCTGTTTGGGCACTCTAGCACCATTTCAATGCATAGAGGTGAGTCAGGTCACATACTAGCACCTCTTTCTTCTGGTGATAGCTGGGATATGAGATATCACCATTCAAGCCCTTGCTTCATGGCTGTAGTGGGTTATACGCTCGGCGTACTCTGAGAATTCGCAAATCAGTCACCTTATAGAAGCTGTTGCAGAGTCAACCTTCTACAGTTTTATCTTCAAGTTTGTACTCGCAGAGGCAAACATTGATTCTAGTAGGTCCGGTGTTGGGCAGCCCAGACGCCCACCAGACCCATGTGCAACAATCAGCACAGCCTATTAGCTTCGCTGGATTCGCCAGATAAATTTTCGTAGGTAAGAAGATTTTAATATCTATCTTCTTAACCGTATAAAAGGGTCACATATCACGTGACCCTGGGCTGTGTTGCTGATTGAAAATTAGGAGACCGGGTTATCATTCACATGGGGAATCCAGCCATCATTCCCTAGAGGATACCCGGGGTGGAGGTCGGATGCTCCGCATTCCCTCCTCCTATTACTTATTCTCCTAAAGTAATGTGATTGGGGAACGTATTCAAAGGAGAAAGCAAATTTTTTAGTAAATTATGTTTCTCCGAGATTACTTACCCAATCACATTACTAAGAAACCCTCCCAACCACCCCGCCATGCGAGCATCCTCGTGTTTTATATATCGCTCAGCTTAAAAACTAAAGAAGCGACACCTAACGGGCGGCAAGGGGAGGTAATGGGCAAGAGTTATTGCCCTTTGTCTATATGACATAGACAGGAAAGACGAATTTTCGTCTTTTGGTAGGGCTGGATTCGCGAGGTAGCAGGCTAATATCCCTAAAGTAATGTGATTGGGTAAGTATTCTCGGAGAAACATAATTTACTAAAAAATTTGCTATCTATTAAAATCAGTACTATTCATTTGACTGGTCATATAAATTGGTATCTATTAAAATCAGTACTATTCATTTGACTGGTCATATAAATTGGTATCTATTAAAATCAGTACTATTCATTTGACTGGTCATATAAATTGGTATCTATTAAAATCAGTACTATTCATTTGACTGGTCATATAAATTGGTATCTATTAAAATCAGTGCTATTCATTTGACTGGTCATATAAATTGGTATCTGTTAAAATCAGTACTATTCATTTGACTGGTCATATAAATTGGTATCTGTTAAAATCAGTGCTATTCATTTGACTGGTCATATAAATTGGTATCTATTAAAATCAGTGCTATTCATTTGACTGGTCATATAAATTGGTATCTATTAAAATCAGTACTATTGATTTGACTGGTCATATAAATTGGTATCTGTTAAAATCAGTGCTATTCATTTGACTGGTCATATAAATTGGTATCTATTAAAATCAGTGCTATTCATTTGACTGGTCATATAAATTGGTATCTGTTAAAATCAGTACTATTCATTTGACTGGCCATATAAATTGGTATCTATTAAAATCAGTACTATTCATTTGACTGGTCATATAAATTGGTATCTATTAAAATCAGTACTATTCATTTGACTGGTCATATAAATTGGTATCTATTAAAATCAGTACTATTCATTTGACTGGTCATATAAATTGGTATCTATTAAAATCAGTACTATTCATTTGCCTGGTCATATAAATTGGTATCTATTAAAATCAGTACTATTCATTTGACTGGTCATATAAATTGGTATCTATTGAAATCAGTACTATTCATTTGACTGGTCATATAAATTGGTATCTATTAAAATCAGTACTATTCATTTGACTGGTCATATAAATTGGTATCTATTAAAATCAGTACTATTCATTTGACTGGTCATATAAATTGGTATCTGTTAAAATCAGTGCTATTCATTTGACTGGTCATATAAATTGGTATCTGTTAAAATCAGTACTATTCATTTGACTGGTCATATAAATTGGTATCTGTTAAAATCAGTGCTATTCATTTGACTGGTCATATAAATTGGTATCTATTAAAATCAGTACTATTCATTTGACTGGTCATATAAATTGGTATCTATTAAAATCAGTACTATTCATTTGACTGGTTGTTTTCTTTATATCGCCACCATCCCATCACCCATAACTTATAATGTACTTGCTAAAATCTTGAGTTTTCCCATTATACTGCAAAATTGGTAAATAATGCAGAAAGCAGTCATGGTCTCCAACAACTGAGTTATAGCTGGCTTTCCATGTATTAGTAACGGAACATAAAATGAAGCAGAATGTTTATGAGGATTTCAGAAAGTCAGGATATAAAAGACAGATTCATTTATGATTTCCTAAAGTTTGGTTGCCATCTTTAATTCAGTATCTTTTTTGTGTGTGCTGAACACGAATCAGAAACATGTACCTCAGCCAGTGTCTTCTGCCAGTGTCCACTCATACCTCCTGAAGGGTGACCCTCAGCTAAAGTGTACCATACCAGTATCTGCTGACTGGAGCACATACTTGTTTGCGAGTGTGTTGATTTCAGCTTGTGAGACTGAAGTATTTTGATGTGAACTGCTTGGAAAAACAGTATGGGGTTGTACCATTAGTGACAACTGCTTGGAAAATCTGTATGGGGATGTACCATTAGTGACAACTGCTTGGAAAATCTGTATATTGATGTACCATTAGTGACAATAGCTGCTAGGAAAAACAGTATGGGGATGTACCATTAGTGACAACTGCTTGGAAAATCTGTATATTGATGTACCATTAGTGACAACTGTATGGAAAATCAGTATATTGATGTACCATTAGTGACAGCTGCTTGGAAAATCTGTATATTGATGTACCATTAGTGACAACTGTATGGAAAATCAGTATATTGATGTACCATTAGTGACAACTGCTTGGAAAATCTGTGTGGGGATGTACCATTAGTGACAACTGCTTGGAAAAACAGTATGGGGATGTACCATTAGTGACAACTGCTTGGAAAATCTGTATATTCATGTACCATTAGTGACAACTGCTTGGAAAATCAGTATATTGATGTACCATTAGTGACAACTGCTTGGAAAATCTGTATGGGGATGTACCATTAGTGACAACTGCTTGGAAAAACGGTATGGGGATGTACCATTTGTGACAACTGCTTGGAAAATCTGTATAGGAATGTACCATTAGTGACAACTGCTTGGAAAATCTATATATTGATGTACAATTAGTGACAACTGCTTGGAAAATCTGTATGGGGATGTACCATTAGTGACAACTGCTTGGAAAAACGGTATGGGGATGTACCATTAGTGACAACTGCTTGGAAAATCTGTATGGGGATGTACCATTAGTGACAACTGCTTGGAAAAACAGTATGAGGATGTACCATTAGTGACAACTGCTTGGAAAATCTGTATGGGGATGTACCATTAGTGACAACTGCTTGGAAAAACAGTATGGGGATGTACCATTAGTGACAACTGCTTGGAAAAACTGTATGAGGATGTACCATTAGTGACAACTGCATGGAAAATCTGTATGGGGATGTACCATTAGTGACAACTGCTTGGAAAATCTGTATGGGGATGTACCATTAGTGACAACTGCTTGGAAAAACAGTATGGGGATGTACCATTAGTGACAATAGCTACTTGGAAAAACTTGGAGAATGTACCATTAGTGACAATAAATGCTTGGAAAAACTAAGAGGATGTAATACTTGTGGATGTACCATTAGTGACAATAGCTGCTAGGTAAAACAGCATGGAGATATACCATTAGTGATAACTGCTTGGAAAAACAGTATGGGGATTACCGTTAGTGACAATAACTGCTTGGAAAAACAGTATGGGTATTACCATTAGTGACAATAACTGCTTGGAAAAACAGTATGAGGATGTACCATTAGTGACAACTGCTTGAAAAATATGTATGGGGATGTACCATTAGTGACAACTGCTTGGAAAATCTGTATGGGGATGTACCATTAGTGACAACTGCTTGGAAAATCTGTATGGGGATGTACCATTAGTGACAACTGCTTGGAAAAACAGTATGGGGATTACCACTAGTGACGACAAGTGTTTGGAAAAACAGTATGGGAATATACCATTAGTGACAATAACTACTTGGAAAAACAGTATGGGGATATACCATTAGTGACAATAACTGCTTGGAAAAACAGTATGGGGGATGTACCACCAGAGATAATCTTGGGAGTTTTTAAGGCAGTGTGTTTTATACATTAACATTTAATCATATTGTTAGGATTAATTATATATGTGTATTTTGTGTGCTTTATACAGAATTTTAACATCTTTTCATTGTACATTTAAATATGTTTTATATTATATTTTGTTTTACATAATTATTCATTTAATTGGAAGACTTGATGTTCCAATTTTTTATGTAATTCAGTTGTACTTTTGGAACTTTTGTTGGCATTATTTAGCCACTTTATGCTGAGGTGTCCTAAAACATCACTATATACTTACATTCATTTTGTATGGCATTTCTTGCATCTTTATTCCAGTCATATTTCATTCCATGAGATAGGTCTTGTGATGATTTATCTTTGATAGAAAGATTGTGATTGATATGTATTCTAGAAAAGTTGAAAATAATGGAACAATGCAGAATTATCCAATATTTGTCTATGAACAAATCAGCCCTGCAGTCTTCACTACCATATGTCATTGAATGCCTGTGGTAATTATGTAAATGTACCCTTATGGCAGGTGCTATAGATCAAAGTAGTCGAGTCTCACATTGCATGATTGGACTTAGAACAATCTACTGACAGATAGTGGTGTGTTTTATGCATGCCTCACTTCTTTTTCTGCTGATTTTTTAATAATGTTGACTGTTATCACTTCACAGAGTATATTGGCAGAAAATTGAACAGTATTGGAATGTACATGTTATATTCTACAACCATAAATTAGTTTGAGGTCAAAAGGCAAACAGTTTAAAGTCAAAAGGGTAATATTTATGCCAGTCCTTAGTAACCCACATATTGTATGAAAACAAGGATTATTAAATTCATATTTGTGTCAGTCTGCTCATTTGTTCCATCTTCAATTCCATACAGTAACTCCCATAATTATTATTGGATTTCAACCAAATTTGGTTTTTGGCTTGATATTGAAGAGACCATGGCAGAGTTTGATTAACAGTATTTGGCCATCATTTAGCAGAGTTATAGCCCCTGATTTTCAAAGCTGACCACCTTGTTCATTTCCACATTTCCAACTCCTATACATATTATTGGATTTCAGCCATGATTGGTATGCAGTTAATAAAGATGAGAACATAGATGATGCTGATTGTCTGTCTTCTGAATTGCCATTTAGCACAGTTATGGCCACTTTCTGTCAGACATACCCACCTTCTTTTCTGCATAATAAATCCCTTGATTATTATTAAATTTCAATCAGCTTTTGTTTGTTGCTTCATGTTGATGATTCTTTGGCTGAGTTTGTCTGTATTCTGCATCATTATTTGGTGGAAGTATAGATTCTGATATTCAGACACACCACCTATCATTTCCAGACAATATCCGATATTCATTCACACCACCTGTCATTTCCAGACAATATCTGATATTCATACACCTGTCATATTCAGACAACAGCTCTTTGTTATTGTTGTATTTTGAACAGACTTTTGATGCAGCATGATTTACATGAAACCTTGCAAGGGTTTGATTGATGGTAGCATTATTGCTTATATGCTCTAATATTCACAACTTTTGCTTCCACATAGTTTCCTTAACTATTGAATTGAAATTAAGATGTATCTTGATATTAACATATTTATGTTGGCTGCTTTTTGAATCATTATAGTTACATCTTACTGTTATTTCAGTACAATAACTCCTGGCTGCCCACTTTTAATTGGAGTTGATTTGATTTGTAACTTGATATTGTTAAGACATCATTTGTGTTTTATTATGTGTGTTGCATAGTTACATTTCCAGCATGCAGTAGCATCTCCCTTGGTGGAATTATGGCGCCAGATTATCATTATGCTGACATTACTGTAACTCTCTTGCTAAGCAACTTATATTGATCATGCTTTGGCTTGGTTTGATATTTGAGTATTTGAATTGCATCGTTATATGGCAGAGTTGTGACTCCTGATTGTTGAACTTTCCAACATGTTCATTAATTGTATAACTTAGCAGTTTTTTGTTATGACTTTCCAGTATCTCATGTTTTAGTGGAGTTATGGCTGCTGAATATATGGACCCACATTTTGCATGCAGCTTTATAATGAAGAGACCTCAAAGAGTTGTAACTTTTGTGTTTTATGTTGACAGTAGGCTCTTGCTTTACAAATGAACCTTAACTGACTTGTTAGATCATGATCTTTTAGCTGATTTCTCTACTATACTTCTCTACTTCCAATGACATGCAGAGAACAGCAATTACTGGAATATTTGTCAAAATGAAATTCTAGCTCATGACAAATAATCTTGTATTTAGAAGTCAAGTGATGGGATGACACGCCTTTCTAATTTTAGGCTTTTCTGGAGTCACTGAAGGATAAACCATCCACAGACATAAACAGTAATATTATAGGACAGTTCGGTGTCGGATTCTACTCCTCCTTTATGGTTGGCGATAAAGTCTCCGTCTTTTCTAAGTCATACAAGCCAGGTTCCACAGCCTACAAATGGACCTCTGATGGGTAAGCATGGAAAAAAATTAGTCTACCCCATTCACCTAACCAAATTATTGCATTTAAACCACACTGGATAAATCCAACTATCCCATTCACCTAACCAAATTATTGCATTTAAACCACACTGGATAAATCCAACAACCCCATTCATCTAACCAAATTATTGCATTTAAACCACACTGGATAAATCCAACTATCCCATTCATCTAACCTAATCATTGCATTTAAACCACACTGGATAAATCCAACTATCCCATTCATCTAACCAAATTATTGCATTTAAACCACACTGGATAAATCCAACTATCCCATTCATCTAACCAAATTATTGCATTTAAACCACACTGGATAAATCCAGCTACCCCATTCATCTAACCAAATTATTGCATTTAAACCACACTGGATAAATCCAACTATCCCATTCACCTAACCAAATTATTGCATTTAAACCACACTGGATAAATCCAACTATCCCATTCATCTAACCAAATTATTGCATTTAAACCACACTGGATAAATCCAGCTACCCCATTCATCTAACCAAATTATTGCATTTAAACCACACTGGATAAATCCAACTACCCCATTCATCTAACCAAATTATTGCATTTAAACCACACTGGATAAATCCAACTACCCCATTCATCTAACCAAATTATTGCATTTAAACCACACTGGATAAATCCAACTATCCCATTCACCTAACCAAATTATTGCATTTAAACCACACTGGATAAATCCAACTACCCCATTCATCTAACTAAATTATTGCATTTAGACCACACTGGATAAATCCAACTGTTGAATAAACAAATGTTGCAACTAACATATTTGCAAGGTTGTAAGTTGAGTCTTACTTTAGGCAATATAGGCCCTGGTCTGCTGTTGAATGAAGTATTTGCTCTACTTATTACTTCTAACAAACTTAGTCAAGTCAGTGAGTCAATCAATTGATGGTGTGTCAAGTCAGTGAGTCAATCAATTGATGGTGTGTCAAGTCAGTAAGTCAATCAATTGATGGTGTGTCAAGTCAGTAAGTCAATCAATTGATGGTGTGTCAAGTCAGTAAGTCAATCAATTGATGGTGTGTCAAGTCAGTAAGTCAATCAATTGATGGTGTGTCAAGTCAGTAAGTCAATCAATTGATGGTTCGTCAAGTCAGTAAGTCAATCAATTGATGGTGTGTCAAGTCAGTAAGTCAATCAATTGATGGTGTGTCAAGTCAGTAAGTCAATCAATTGATGGTTCGTCAAGTCAGTCAGTCATTTCATGTTGTTTTGATTCTTTGTGTTGAGTCATTAAGTTCATGGTTTGTAGAAACCATTAATTCAATAAAAATTGGTGCTGTGTAAATATTAGTGAGTTGACAGTAAATATTAGTGAGTTGACAGTAAATATTAGTGAGTTGACAGAAAATATATGATGAGATTATGATTGCTTCTTTTCAGAACTGGGACCTATGATATAATGGAGGCAGAAGGGGTCCAGAGGGGCACTAAGATTGTAGTTAACCTTAAAGGGGATTGCTATGAATTTGCAAAGGAGGAGATCATTAAAGGTAAGAATGAAAAGTGAAGTCTTCCATTTACATTAAGGTATTCTTGATTTCCTTCTACATAATGTGTTCCAGAACTTGGTGTCAGAAAACCTTCCATTTATTTAACATAAGCTGGACTTGGGTCTTTGAAAACCTTCCATTTATTTAGCATAAGCTGGACTTTGGTCTTTAAAAGCCTTCCATTTATGTAATGTATTTCAGAGATCTTGGTCTTTCAGGTTTCCATGAAATGAACAGTAGAGCAAGAAACATCTTGAGGATGTTTGATTTTGTAAAACAAATGTTTGCTTTACATTTGAAATGATGAGGTCATTATGATACGACACAGTTGTGATGCCTCCAGACAGACCTTATACATGAAGTTATAAAAGAATGATGCATAGTCTATGTAACATAATCAGGGCACAGGGGAAAAAATTCCAGACTTGGACAGAATTGCTGTAGTTTCCCATTTTTGTCCTCACTAAACATGTTAGTCTTCCACTACATTGCTCAAGCTTGTATTTTAAAAACCCAACTAACTACTGTTACCAAGTATAAGCTTGATACTAAAATGGGTTGTATTGAAGACAGAGGATTGAAAATCTTTTTAATATATGGCTGATTGAAAAAATATACAATAAGAGACAGTGTCTATTAGTTGAGACACTACAGTTGCATACAAAGTTCCTAATTACTTAATGGTATTCATGTGTACAGTGAAACCCATCATAATCTAGATGCCATTTTAATGTGAAGAAATTTTCATTAAGTTATTATGAATATGTATCAGATAGACATGTAAGGAGTTGATGGAAAGAGAATGCCAAAATTGTTAGTTTTTATCTGGTCAGACTTATTCTTGCCTCACATCACTGGCATTGTGAAGACAGTCTTATTAATCTACTGTCAAGCCAGCTCACTGGCATTGTCAATACAGTCTTATTAATCTGTTGTCAATCCATGTCATCAGCATTGTCAATCAGTCTTATTGATCTATTGTCAAGCCAGCTCTTTGGCATTGTCAATACAGCCTAATTGATCTATTGTCGATCCATATCATCAGCATCGTCAAGACAATCTTGTTGATCTATTGTCTAGCCAGTCATCAGCATTGTCAATACAATCTTATTGATCTATTGTCAGTCTAGGTCATCAGCATTGTCAATACAATCTTATTGATCTATTATCAGTCTAGGTCATCAGTATTGTCAATACAGTCTTTTTGATCTATTGTCAGTCTAGGTCATCAGCATTGTCAATACAGTCTTGTTGATCTATTGTCTAGCCAGTCGTCAGTATTGTCAATATAGCCTAATTGATCTATTGCCAATCCATATCATCAGCATCGTCAATACAGTCTTGTTGATCTATTGTCTAGCCAGTCATCAGTATTGTCAATACAGCCTAATTGATCTATTGTCAATCCATATCATCAGCATCGTCAATACAGTCTTGTTGATCTATTGTCTAGCCAGTCATCAGTATTGTCAGTACAATCTTATTGATCTATTATCAGTCTAGGTCATCAGCATTGTCAAGACAATTGTTTTGATATGTTGTCAGTCCATATCAACAGCATTGTCAGGACATTCTTATTGATCTATTGTCAATCCATATCATCAGCATTGTCAATACAGTCTTGTTGATCTATTGTCTAGCCAGTCATCAGTATTGTCAATACAGTCTTGTTGATCTATTTTCAGTCTAGGTCATCAGCTTTGTCAAGACAATTGTTTTGATCTGTTGTCTAGCCAGGTTATCAGTATTGTGATTTGTGTGATTTAGATTTTTAATGTAGCTTTTAACAATTTTTCAGTCATACTGCAATGATGACTGCAGTGTGGCAGTTTATAGTGATGTCTAGCACTGGGGCATCATGCTGCAGACATGTAGCATGATGTCCCACCCAGTCACATTATCCTGACACCAGGCTGACCAGTCCTTACCTAACCTCTTAATACTGAACACCAAGTGAGGCAGCTGTTAGTACCATTTTTATGTCTTTGGTATGACTCGGCAGGGGAACCCACATCTGAGGTGGAGGCTCTAACCACTAGGCAGCCAAAGCCTGGTACATTATCTCATGATGTTGACTCATTTTAGTATTAAGATTGAATCTGGTACATTATTTCATGATATTGACTCATTTTAGTATTAAGATTGAATCTGGTACATTATCTCATGATGTTGACTCATTTTAGTATTAAGATTGAATCTGGTACATTATTTCATGATATTGACTCATTTTAGTATTAAGATTGAATCTGGTACATTATTTCATGATGTTGACTCATTTTAGTATTAAGATTGAATCTGGTACATTATTTCATGATGTTGACTCATTTTAGTATTAAGATTGAATCTGGTATTATCTCATGATGTTGACTCATTTTAGTATTAAGATTGAATCTGGTACATTATTTCATGATGTTGACCCATTTTAGTATTAAAATTGAATCTGGTACATTATCTCATGATGTTGACTCATTTTAGTATTAAGATTGAATCTGGTACATTATTTCATGATGTTGACTCATTTTAGTATTAAGATTGAATCTGGTACATTATTTCATGATGTTGACAGATTTAGTATTGATATTGAATTGGGTACATTATTCCATTTTAGTATTAAGATTGAATTCAATCAATGTAATCTCTACATATCAGAACCACATAGATGGCAAGTTCTTGGCCAATTCCAGGGTGTTTTTTTTTAAACACTGCATGTATAAATTTGCAACTATTGGTGAGACTCGGGACTCTCAACTACTGTTCTCTATTTCTGTTGGTAAAACTTCATTTATAGATCAAATATGTACTGGCCAAACATAGATTAATTAAGGCACAGACATGTCTAAAAGTGAGGTCACATCTTGAGTATTGTCTGCCTCTTATTTCCCTTGGATCATACTTGTAGCTTTACCCATTTGAATACTGGTAACAAGTGCTGATACATCAAAAGAGACCAGTTTTCTTGATGGTGGCACCTCTAGCAAAATCATACAGTGAATTGCCCAAACTAGAGATGAGAGTGGGGCATTCTTGTAAATTTTTGGTAGCCCATATAGCTTACAGTGCATTGTCCAAACTAGATAGAAAATGGGGCATTCTTGTGATTTTAAGGTAGCCCATATAGCTTCAGAATATTTATGTTTTGATGGAAAATTATTAACGATGATGAATTATTCCAAGCAATTCATTTTCTGATGATAAGTGGTTTTCTTGAGCCCTGTTGAGGGTGAGTTGGGATAAGTAAAAGGAATGGCAAAAATCTGCCATGGCAGCATTGAGAAATGTTAATGTGTACTTTGTATTGTTTTTGAATAAAGAACTGTGAAACATTCTGGGTAATTAGATTGTACTTTTTGTCTTATTTTAGAGGTTGTTAAGAAGTACAGTAACTTTGTTGGTGTTCCAATTTACCTGAATGGGAAGAGGGCTAATATAGTTCAGGTAAGTTTGGTAGAAATATTTACTGTATGTAGAAACTTGTAGGATTTAGATGGAATTGGAACTTTTTAATTTAAATTCAAAATTCTTAGGAAATTCCATTAAAATAATCACATGATTATAAAAATTAAATATGGCATCACAGCCAAAGCTAAAGTTCATTGTCCCAGTTTTGTTCTGTAATTAATATCAAGATAGATTCATAGGGATGGTAAAAAATTACTTTGTATGCATGGCAAAGGGTGGAGTATATTATGTTTAGGACATTGCCTGTCCATTCTCCACCTGTCATTTTTATGTCACTCTCAATCTATATGTCTATCCTAGAATTCACAAATTTATTTTCTTTTCGCTTGGAATGATTTTTTGGTATGTGCTGAAAGAGACATCCATCATGCTTTATTTCACCTTTTCCAAAGTAAAACATTACTGAAGTACGACCCTTAACCTTTACATTGCATCAATTTTGAGGTTGAAGTGCATGATTTGCATATGATTTATTGATGGAATGGTTGGTTGCAATGGCAACAAAATCCAGCCTAAAGTGTGTAAAAATCATGATTTTTTAAAAATACATTTTTTGCTATTCATTCATATTGCTTTCTTCACAAATCTGAGAAATGCAAGATCTTCTAATTTATTTGGCTTTGATTGTCCACCAATTATAGGTACATTTTATAAAAGTTTTTAAAGTTTTGGCTGTATATTCTGTGCATATATTTTTCATGAATGTACTTGCATGGTCTTAAACATTTAAAATATAAAAAAAAGTGATTTAGTATAACATTGAATTTGTTTAAAATTTATACAAGTAGCTTGGTTATTAATAATAACATTAAGAAAATGCAGTGAAAATATTAAGATATTAAAACAGATTTTGTAACATCTCCAAGGTATAATGTCTATTTTCATGTGTAAATGATGTTTAAATAAAGATGAATGAGAAACACTTTATAAAGATGAAAGTAGTATAATCAAAAATTTATTCACATACATGCATATTCATGTACTTAAGTACTGCATTATTTTGATCAAGACATGATGAATATAGCATACGATGATGACCAATGCTGATGACCAAGCTAGTTTATCCTCAGACCACAAATTGACCAATCAAATGCCACATGAAATGTATTTCATTTGTAGTTGTATTGGTTTTTTTTATTAAACTTCTCACATCATTGAGAAGAATACAAAAATACCCACATAGTTTGATGTCTTGAAACAGTATTTAAATTAATCTAAAATATTTTAACAAAAACTTTTATTTAGTTTCCAAGCTTGCATAGATGAAAAGTATTAAAAAAGTCTGTGAAATAAAGCTTGAATAAATATATTGTAATTATGGTATCCTTTTTAGTATGTGCTCATTTACATTTTTCAGTGATGGAAACTCATTAATTGTTCTGTTTTAACTAAAATTTAAACTTACTGATGAAATTATGTTACATTAGCTGCCAAATGATACATCTTAATTGCACAAACAAGTCTAGTACATTTTCACTTTTTAAGCTTTCCTAATCGGATTGTTTAAAATTATGTGTATGTATTCAGCAATAAAAATGCAAATCAGTTGGTGGAGTTGAGCAGAATTTGCTGTGCTGTTTTTTTAAATTCATTTTTCATTTTTCTTAAAGTAGATGAAAATTCAAGGACTACAGATTAATACTACACTAGTAATAATTAAAACATGCATGATAGTACAGGTTGTACAGACATGCATGATAGTACAGGTTGTACAGACATGCATGATAGTACAGGTTGTACAGACATGCATGATAGTACAGGTTGTACAGACATGCATGATAGTACAGGTTGTACAGACATGCATGATAGTACAGGTTGTACAGACATGCATGATAGTACAGGTTGTACAGACATGCATGATAGTACAGGTTGTACAGACATGCATGATAGTACAGGTTGTACATGCATGATAGTACAGGTTGTACAAGCATGCATGATAGTACAGGTTGTACATGCATGATATTACAGGTTGTACAGACATGCATGATAGTATAGGCTGTACATACATGCATGATAGTACAGGTTGTACAGACATGCATGATAGTACAGGATGTACAGACATGCATGATAGTACAGGTTGTACATACATGCATGATAGTACAGGTTGTACATACATGCATGATAGTACAGGTTGTACAAACATGCATGATAATACAGGTTGTACATACATGCATGATAGTACAGGTTGTACAGACATGCATGATAGTACAGGTTGTACAGACATGCATGATAGTACAGGTTGTACAGACATGCATGGTAGTACAGGATGTACAGACATGCATGATAGTATAGGTTGCATTGAACAGTGTTGCTTCGGTTGATGTTCTTAACATTGAATGTTGTGAGCAGTGGTATAAATTTTATATGAACAAACTCGAAGTTCTATGTTAAAATATTTGAAACTCCTACATCAGTTTTTTTCCTCCTGCAACATTGGTAGTGGCATGTAGCATTATCACTGGCTATATGTAAATATGTCTGTCCATACATTTGATACAGTGACTTTAGGATTTCTTTCACTATCAGTAATCTGTTATCTATTGCTATAGAGTTGCTTACCTTTCTGGGATAGAAATTTCCCTCATTTTTATAAGAATAATTCAATCTTCTGATTAGATGGAAAGTTGAGAATCAGATTGAACACAAACCCAATCTGTTCCCCACATCATAGACCCATGCGTAGTAATCCTTTTTGCACAACTGATCTTCATTGGTCAGTTGAATTCATCACACTGTATGCAAAATAGAGCCATTTCTCTTGTTTAAGATGCATTGGGGTATTTGTAGACAGGGCTTGATACATTGTGAGTGTTTGTATCTTCATTCCGTAGTAATTTTAGTTTTTCCTAAGCTCGCTTATGAGGTTTTGGATATTTGTTGTTGAGTTTTGTCATCAGTGACCTTTGCGTTATTTTTCCTGTTCATTGATAGGGTGATCCATAAGTACTTATAATTTTGTCAGAATTCAATTATAGTTGGTTTTGGGGTAGGTATTATCTCCCCATTCATCCCCAGAATTGTTTGTGACCTCCATTTTAGTCTACATCTTTGTGAACATCAGCTTTGAAGATTCATTGATGTGTCTCAATTTAGATTTGCATAAGGGGGTCATACAGCAGTATTATCTTCGGAAATTATATTGAGATTGGTTTCATGTCATTAATTATAATGAATATGCTCACATTCAACTCAAATGTTTCTTTATAATAAGGCACTGCTTCATTGCTTTTGCATGCCAAGATAAATTGCTGACTCTTAAGGCAGATACAGATGTGTATAATGTATAAAATGCCCCCCCCCCCCCCCCTCCCCAAAACATTGGCACAGATTTTGCTGAATATGAATAAAAATGAAATCAAATTGGTCAGTGAATCCGTGATATATTGCTAATTTAATACTTAAGATCAGTAGCTAGACATCAGAAATTGGAATGAAAATTATCAGTGCACTGTAATTAACAATATGTGAAGAAATTTCAATGAAAATGTTAGTAATGTTGATGTGTGGTGAAAACTTTAAGAAATAAACAAGCTTTGTCAAGTGAATTTATGTGTTAGATCAATCTTTTGATTTGGTTTCAATGTAGTCATCACAGATAAGATATGCACAGTTGTATTTCAAAAGTGCAACCAAAAATTAAAGTTTACCTGTTTTGTTTTATTGCTCATACTTGTTCACAAATTTGGTCAGTGCTAGCAAAGGCACCAAGTGATAGGTATGTATATGTACCTGCCAACTATTATACCTTTGGTGTAATCACTTTGCTTTTTTTTTACCTAATTACATTTTGTGCTTGTTTGTATATGGAATATACATTTTTTATCATTTATAAAAAGACTAAAAGCAATAATAAGTTGTTTCTCATGGCTATATGTTTAATGTTTGTAATCTGGTACTAATCTATATGGAATTTATGACAAGAAATTTAGCTAGATCCAGGTTAATAGGAAAACAAAATGTTTTGGGCTTCAATGCCATTTCTCAGCATGCAAAGTCCAGATAGTCTTTGACACCCCACATAAACTTTTGTCAGAAGCTTTGTCTGAACTTTTGTCTTCTTGTTCTCTCTAGTATCTGTGAAATGAAGCACACATGCATTCATCCCATATTTTAGTAGTCTTAAATGAAAATGGTGCTTCTTGGACATCCAATGTTAAGTTGGTCTTAAATAAATATGGTACCAATATGATTCCCAATATAGCCACAATGGCTGCCATTTTGAAAATCTTGTTATTTTTACTTCTCATGATTAGATGTTCATATCAGCATGGAGTTTTCACATGGAGACCTTTTTGTGATTCTTTGGGCCTATTTGCTGATTTGATTGCCATGGCAGCCATCTTGAAAACTTTGTACTCCCGCATGAATGGTCATATCAACATGGGGTTTCACTGAAATACTTCTTATAATGTCTAGATGATGCTGAATAAAAATGGTATTAGTCATACATCCAATATGGCTACCATGATTACTGTTTTAAAAATCCCTTGGATTGGATGATCATCAGGTTTTTACCAACTAAGTCATAAATGAAAAGGGTATCAGCTGGACATTTAATATTAGTGCTATGATCATTGTCATACAAACCATGTTGACTCTACTCCACTTGAATGGAAAATCAATATAAGATGGGGCTTCCAGCTAAAAACGTCCAATGATGTCTACTTTGCCCTAAATGAAAAGGGTACCATGGTTATTTACAATATCACAGCAGCTAATTTGAAAATCTTATTATCACAGAATAATATCGGAGATGGTTTTAATACTTGACAGTTAATAGGATGAAATGGTATTATCTTGAATTATTGGGGGTTTTTTATACCCAGGAGAGTGTCAATTCCTTTGACTATTATTATTAATAATGTTATTATTTTTACTAATATTTAATTATTATCATTATTATTATTACAGCCTTTGTGGTTAATGGATCCCAAGGACATTACAGATGAAATGCATGAGGAATTTTACAGATTTGTCGCCAATGTGTTTGATAAACCACGTTATCATTTACACTACAAGACAGATGCACCATTAAACATCCGAGCACTTTTCTACATCCCAGAATACAAGCCAAGTAAGGATTCAATGACAATTAATTAAATGTAATTTTTAATTTGAGCAGAATGTTTTAAAATCTGATATGGGAAAAATATTTTTTGGATGTTGTTATAAGAATTAGATCAATTTATTATGATCACATTACTGACACATCATTTCCATACAACTACTTTTTCTATGATAATAAAAATTGTTTTTATATTTTTCCCATACAAGACTGAACAAATTATTGAATACACATGGAGATCTCCAAGCAGAATGCTGTACATTTGTTGGGAATTAAAATCTCTCGGGATGGGCATGTACGATTTGAAAATTTTCCTGCTTATTATTAATTTCAACAATACATTGTGGTCCGATTAATTGGAACACTTACTAAACTTGCGCTATTAATGATGAAGCCGTAATTGGAGCTGTTAAATACAACACGCCAAGTTAGATGGTTTCGTTTGATGGGACACACATTTTCCAAGGTGAAACTAACATCTTTTGATGTTAAGACCTCTGACTAGTAATTGGTATAGTACTAGTAATTTGTGTAGTATTAGTAATTTGTATAGTATTAGTATTTTGTATACTAATTTTGTATGGTATTAGTAATTTGTATACTAATTTGTATGGTTTTAGCAATTTGTATAGTACATGTACTAGTAATGTTTATAGTAATAGTAATTTTTATAGTACTACTAATTTGAATGGTATTAGTAATTTGTATGGTATTAGTAATTTCATACTGCTATAGTTCATGACAACAAATGTTCTTTACACCCAGTGTACTGGTATACCTATGATCATGAAACTTGTTGAGAGGATGCATTTGTTCAAGTACTGCAAAGTCATTGAGGATGCATTTGTTCAAGTACTGCAAAGTCATTAGATAAGTAGCTTACCAAGACACAAATTTTATGATGCACTGTTGCGAGTTAAAGTGTATTTCTCAAGTATACTTTGTTCCAATCATTGCACTAGATGATTTTATACATCTGTTAGTACCACAGCCATTTAGCAACATGACTTGTGTGAGAGAAAGAGACAGAAACAGAGACAGAGAAACAGAGAGACACACACACAAAGAAAAGGAGAGAGAGAGAGAGAGAGAGAGAAAGAGAGAGTGTCTGTCTTCATAATCCACAACTAAATTCTTTAGTGATTTTGAAATTAAAGTGTTACACCTTTGTTTTAACATGTATTTGTAAACAGAAAATGTTTTTTTTTAAATGTTCCTTCCCGTTGCTGCTGTTTGGATAACTTACCATGAAGCTTTATTGTTCACATATTGACAGATCGATTCCCTCCTGCAATTTTTCTAGCAGTTATTGCTCTTTTTTAATTGTGGTTGAATGCAGTGGATGAAAATATCTTGTGGATGAAAATAGTCTTACAGTTTTTCAGGGTCACCATGGAACTTTGTAAATGTTATGGTCATTATCTGTGAATATCAACAATTGGTCTTGCTTATTTGATTTTGTTATTACCCTTTTTGTAGTGTGGCTTTACGCTGTGAATGATAGAATGTTGTCAGCTCAACTAGTCTCAGTTTTATGATTGTTTACAAAGATAATTGGTATGTATTTATTTGAAGATACACATTAGCTAATCACTGTGCTTCTGTGAATTTCTTAGAGTTATTGCCCTTTTGACTTGGAACTGGATTTGGTGCATGGCAGAATATTGTGAATACATCAGTCAAGAAACTTTCTATATGTCATCTGAAGATGTGCAAACTGAAAGATACATTTGCTCTTGCAATGTTTGTTAGAGGTGCTTTTAATTCAAGCTATGTTTGAAATGAGCCAAGAGACAGATGTCAGTGTTTTTGTTTTTTATTTTAGTTATGTTTGAAATGAGCCGAGAGACAGATGTCAGTGTTTTTGTTTTCTATTTTAGCTTTGTTTGAAATGAGCCGAGAGACAGATGTCAGTCTTTTTGTTTTTTATTTTAGCTATGTTTGACATGAGCTGAGAGACAGATGTCAGTGCTTTTGTTTTTATTTTAGCTATGTTTGACATGTATCAAGAGACAGATGTCAGTGTTTTGTTTTTTATTTTAGCTATGTTTGACATGAGCTGAGAGACAGATGTCAGTGTTTTTGTTTTTATTATAGCTATGTTTGACATGAACTGAGAGACAGATGTCAGTGCTTTTGTTTTTAATTCTAGATGTTTGACATGTATCAAGAGACAGCAAATTTTTTAGTAAATTATGTTTCTCCGAGAATACTTACCCAATCACATTACTTTAGGGATATTAGCCTGCTACCTCGCGAATCCAGCCCTACCAAAAGACGAAAATTCGTCTTTCCTGTCTATGTCATATAGACAAAGGGCAATAACTCTTGCCCATTACCTCCCCTTGCCGCCCGTTAGGTGTCGCTTCTTTAGTTTTTAAGCTGAGCGATATATAAAACACGAGGATGCTCGCATGGCGGGGTGGTTGGGAGGGTTTCTTAGTAATGTGATTGGGTAAGTATTCTCGGAGAAACATAATTTACTAAAAAATTTGCTTTCTCCTTTGAATACGTTCCCCAATCACATTACTTTAGGAGAATAAGTAATAGGAGGAAGGAATGCGGAGCATCCGACCTCCACCCCGGGTATCCTCTAGGGAATGATGGTTGGATTCCCCATGTGAATGATAACCCGGTCTCCTAATTTTCAATCAGCAACACAGCCCAGGGTCACGTGATATGTGACCCTTTTATGCGGTTAAGAAGATAGTTATTGAAATCTTCTTACCTACGAAAATTTATCTGGCGAATCCAGCGAAGCTAATAGGCTGTGCTGATTGTTGCACATGGGTCTGGTGGGCGTCTGGGCTGCCCAACACCGGACCTACTAGAATCAATGTTTGCCTCTGCGAGTACAAACTTGAAGATAAAACTGTAGAAGGTTGACTCTGCAACAGCTTCTATAAGGTGACTGATTTGCGAATTCTCAGAGTACGCCGAGCGTATAACCCACTACAGCCATGAAGCAAGGGCTTGAATGGTGATATCTCATATCCCAGCTATCACCAGAAGAAAGAGGTGCTAGTATGTGACCTGACTCACCTCTATGCATTGAAATGGTGCTAGAGTGCCCAAACAGGATCTTACATGGCTGTTGATCCTGACTTATCTATAAAGAAAGCGAGCTAATGACGACTCGTTGATCGCAATGTATGGTAATCTATTTTGGACTACGAAGCCTGGCTGCGTCAAGAGGACCATCAAACCCTCTGATCGAAACGAAAGAGAGTTCGGGTCACTAGAAAGGACATGTAACTCGCTCACCCTGCATGCTGAAGCTAAGGCTATCAAGAAACCCAATTTGTATGATAGTAGCTTTAACTAATCGTGGGTTAAAGACTCAATACTGTCTGAATTGAGTCATGTTAAAACCCAGGACAGATTCCATTTGAAAACAGGGTGAGGGATATAAGTCGATTAAATTTTTTTTTTTTTTTTTTTTTTTTTTAAATGTCTAAAGATCTGACAAATCTTTGTCATGGCTGATAGCACATGTACCAGAATGGCGGAATGTGTCTGATATCATGGAGCGGTAACATTTGAGAATAACTGGAGCCAGATGTTTCTCCTCGAAAAGCCAGAGAAAAGTTGGCCAGTTGAGGGATTGTGACACTCAGAGGAACAATGTGAATGATATGGTACCAGTCTCTGAAAACATGCCACTTGCCCTCGTAAACCTTCAGAGTAGAGGGCCTTCTTGCTCTCGAGATTCTCTCCGCAATCAAAGATTTAAATTGTTTGTCTTGCAAGGCTGTCTGGACAAGAGCCAAGCTTGAACATAAAGACGGTCCGGACAGGGGTGGAACACCCCTGGCCGCGGTTGCTTGTGAATACTTGTGCTGACTGTAATCTTCCTGGGTAGATCTATCGCCTAGATTGAGTAGATCGGAGACCCAGGAGTTGTTCCATCTGAGAGGGGTAATCAGAACCATCTGACAATTCTGACCCCTTAACTTCTGGATTAATTCCAGTACCAAGACCGTGGGAGGGTAGGAGAATGCCCACAACCCTTCCCAGGTGATTGATCGAGCATCCACGACCCAAGCTTCTGGGTCTGGAACCTGTGAGATGAAAGGTGGAGAACTTGCGATTCCATCTTGTTGCAAAAGATCAATCATCGGACGTCTCCAAAGTGTGTCAATTGGAAGAAAGTCCGATTGATGGAGTGACCATTCTGTGTGAATGACTAGATAGAGTGTCAGCCAAGACATTGAGTCTGCCAAGAATGTGTCTGAATTGTACATTGAGGTGGAGATTGTCGAACCAATGTAGAAATTGCCAGTTCAGATTGCACAGGTCTGGTGATTGGTGTCCCCTTGTTTTGAGGCAAGGCACCACCACAATGTTGTCTGACATAATGAGGGCAGTTTGTAATAAGAGTTGATCCTGCCCGAAATGAAAGGCATTGATGACAGCCGTTATTTCTGAAAGGTTGATGTGGAAAGGGCTCGCCCCTGGCACCCACGTGCCGCTGACAGTATCGAAGTTCGGCAACAGGTGGGCACCCCAACCGTAGGTATTAGTGGCGGAACATACCGTTATCCCCTTGGGGTATCTCCAGAGTAATCCCTGTGGACAGCCTACAGGGGTTGTGCCATTGACTCAAGAATGATTGTATCTCTGGCGTGAGCATGACTGTTTTCTGGGATCGAAGGGACTTGAAAAGAGCGCAATTACGCTAGCAACGTCCTTTGTAAAGGGCGCATAAAAGGACGGCTGATCGGGATCAAGTCTGCTGCCGCATTGAATAATCCGAGGATCTGCAACTCTCTCGCTAAAATGCGCATCCTGTCGGAAACGGACTCTACGAGTGCAATTATCTGGATAATCGCAAACTCGAGGAAGCCTTACCAGATTCAGATCGGGAGAAACTCCACACCCAGATGGACCAAAATCCGGATTGGACAGAGATCAAACTTTATCCAGTTCACGAGAAAGCCTATATGACGTAAAGTGATATAAGATCGTTTCTGCCTTTGAGCAGAATAGAACTTGACAGATGTTTCTGGAGGATGTCATCCAAATATACTGCCGACGCAATAGATGAAGTCGAGCGGAACAGGGTGACGACGTAACCCATAACCTTGGTACTAGCCCAAGTGCTTAAATTTAGGCCAAAAGGTATGACATGGAACTGATAAGCCTAGTCCCGACAAGCACAACGGAGAATGTCCGCTACTCGTGGGATAGGGACGTGAAATGTGCGTCGGTCATATCTAGCCAGCTTATGATGGGGTTGAAGCGACGTGCCCTTCAGACATGCGTCACGACGTATCAGGTCTAGGTTGGCAGAAGCAGTCAGCGCATTGGCCATGGAATGGTGAGCTGCCCTGTTAAGAACCCTAGCTAACCGGGCCGTCGAATCCCAAGCATGTTCATTGCCAGATTTTTCAGCGATCCTGAAAATGGCTAGGGAGGCTAGGTCTAACAGTGAAGACGTAGCGACTACATTCGAACCAGCTTGGACGTGGCATTGAACACAGTTTTGTCCACTTTATAAGACAATGCCGCAGACATATGGACTGCTGCCCTATTTTATCCCGAGCCAGGACCTCAGTATTGAACGCATCGGAGTGAGTTTTGTACCATCGACCTGAAAACGACGCTGGTACTTGGCTTTCAGAAAAGAACGCCTTAGCATTTCCTGGATCCCCTATACGTGTCGACAGACGGTCATTAATTTCCTTAATTTTGTCGACTGGGGAAGGAGGCGGAAGGGTAGAATCTCTTCCCCTTCATCCAGATCGACCGACGCACTAACCCTATAGTCGGTAATTGCAGCAGGAGGTGGAGGGCATTCTGAAGGGGCCTTAACACCCTAAAAATTTCCTCCACTGCGGCTTTGAAGCTGAACTCAGTCCGTTCCATAGTTGGATCTGCATACAGCTGATTTGCCTGTGATTCATCGCACTCACTATGTGCATAATCTTGCTCTGGTAAAGCATCCATATCGGGGTAATGCATACCAGGTGGCATAGATGACTCGATTCCGTCATCTCTAAAAAAGGCATTCACTCTCCCTTGTGGATGAGTTGATAGCCTATGGACGGCCGGCAATGCCGAATGAATTGATTGGTATATGTTTGGCCTGAACGCCTGCGACGGGCCGGCTATGACCGGCACCGACCGCTCGAATGGTCGGGTTGGATCGAGAGATTCATCGCCAACATCAGAGTCATGGTAGTGATATGTAACCGGTAGTACGGATTGACAGACGGAAACATCACTAGAATCTTCGTCAATCCGATTTGTGCGGATTGCGGTATGATAAAAGTCCCCGTGCTGGTACAGCGGTACAGTCGGACGGACTGGTATATGACTAAAATCTCCATACGGTTGGACGACCGGTGCCTGTTGGGCTGGACGGCCGGAGCCGGATGGACTGTCAGTGCCGGCAAGTGTCGGCTGGAAGCTTGGCTGGACAACCGGTGCCATTTGGGTTGAACGGTCATTGCCGGATCGACGCCCGGTGCCGGTTAGTGCCGGCTGGATGACCGGTGCCATATGGCTGAACGGTCATTGCCGGATGGACGCCCGGTGCCGGTTGGTGCCGGCTAGAAGGTAATAATAATTACATAATGCTTATGTAGTGCGGCCAGCACTGTGCACCCATCTACCATTCGCTCAGAGGGAATGTTGGTTCTGGTATAGCTTGCATATCTGTACAGCATACCAGGTGACCTAGATGACGCAATTCTGTCATAATTGACACTTTCACTAAATCTCCCTTGTGGAGAAGCCGTGAACATATGGACGGCCGGCACTAACGGCTGATTGAACTGACGAATGGTTGGCCTGAAAGTCCTGTTCTGGTAAAGCTGCCATATCTGGGTAGCGCATACCAAGTGGCATAGATAACTCAATTCCGTCATCTCTGATAATGTCACTAATTCTCCCTTGTTTTAAAATCACACCGACACGTATTTGACGTGACGGGAGGTGTACACCGGCGATACCGACTGATTTGTCTGGTATATGGTCGGCCGGAATGTCGGCGAAGGTCCGGCTATGACCGGCACCTGCCTCTCGAATGGTCTGATTGGACGGAGATACATCTATAACATCTCTCTCATGGTAGTGATATGTAACCAGTAGTACAGATTGACTGACGGGTACATCACTATAATCTCCGTAAATCAAATGTACAGCCGGTGCAGGTTGATGTCGGCTGGAAGACCGGTGCCATTTGGGCTGAACGGTCGTTGCCGGATGGACGGCCGGTGCAGGTTGATGCCGGCTGGAAGGTCGGTTGCACGACCGGTACCATTTGGGCTGAACGGTCGTTGCCGGATGGACGGCCTGCATAGGTTGATGCCGGCTGGAAGGTCGGCTGGACGACCGGTGCCATTTGGGCTGAACGGTCGTTGCCGGATGGACGGCCGGTGCCGGTTGATGCCGGCTGGAAGGTCGACTGGACGACCGGTACCATTTGGTCTGAACTGTCGTTGCCGGGTGGACGGCCGTTGCCTGTTGATGCAGGCTGGAAGGTCGGCTGGACGACCGGTGCCATTTGGGCTGAACGGTCGTTGTCGGATGGACAGCCGGTGCCGGTTGATGCCGGCTGGAAGGTCGGCTGGACGACCGGTGCCATTTGGGCTGAACGGTCGTTGCCGGGTGGACGGCCGGTGCCTGTTGATGCAGGCTGGAAGGTTGGCTGGCCGGCCGGTGCCATTTGGGCTGAACGGCCGGTGCCTGTTGATGCCAGCTGGAAGGTCGGCTGGCCGTCCGGTGCCATTTGGGCTGAACGGACGGTGCCGGATGTATGGCTAGTGCCGGTTGGTGCCTGCTGAAGTGCCGGCTGAACTGACGGTGTCGGCTGGACGGACGGCGAAAGTGCATAATAAAATGGATCCAATTGATCCAGCCTAGACTCCATGCGTCCGGATTTACAGGCCCGAAAGCCATGCACGGACCTGCGGTGAAATTTACATCCACTGGGCAGCCTAAACCATGTCAACATAATTTCCTCCATTTCCACATTGCCAACACCCATTTTGCCATTCATGCCTTCGTTGTCGACTTTGCTACTGAAACGACAAAAGAAGAGAACAAAGCACAGATTAAAAAAATTCAGCATATTATTAATTTGATAATACTATAACCGTTATTAACGGAGTAGTCAAATTATTCCGTGCCATGTTAACTCTTAATGACCACACTAGTTATCACCGTGAGCATGTTGCAATAGGTCGTTCAAGATGAAGTCTACTGAAACGAAAAGATGATAAACAAAGCACAAATTAACAATTCAGTACGCTATTAAGTCGCTATTCCATAACCGTAACTAACGGAGGAAGCAAAATGATTAAGTGTCGTGTGAATTCGTGACTACAACACGAAATTCCGCCATTAAATAGTCGCAACTGGTCGTTCAGAGACGAAGTCTACTGAAACGGAAAGAAGATAAACAAAGCACAAATTAACAATTCAGTACGCTATTAAGTCGCTATTCCATAACCGTAACTAACGGAGGAAGCGAAATGATTAAGTGTCGCGTGAATTCGTGACTACAACACGAAGTCCGCCATTAAATAGTCGCAATTGGTCGTTCAAAGACTTTTTTGAAGTCTACTGAAACGTCAAAGAAGATAAATACAGCACACATTATCAATGCAGCACGTTATTAGTCGCTAATATCGTAAACGTTACATACGGAATAAGCGAAATTATTGAGTGCTACATGTATTACATGCTTTGACCACGTTGCAACCTGGTCCGAAGTCTAGAAAAGGTGACAAAGTCACTCAAATTGGAAAATATTGTAAAATAATGTATACGATCTGTAGAGGAATGATTATCCAACACAGTAATTCCAAATTTAACTTCGGATGGTCAGAATTTACACTAAGATGGCTTGGATTCATTGGAGGTCTAATTGTACGTGTTTTCGCGTAAGCGAAGCTAAAAAACTAAAGAAGCGACACCTAACGGGCGGCAAGGGGAGGTAATGGGCAAGAGTTATTGCCCTTTGTCTATATGACATAGACAGGAAAGACGAATTTTCGTCTTTTGGTAGGGCTGGATTCGCGAGGTAGCAGGCTAATATCCCTAAAGTAATGTGATTGGGAAACGTATTCAAAGGAGAAAGATGTCAGTGTTTTGTTTTTTATTTTAGCTATGTTTGACATAAGCTGAGAGACAGATGTCAGTGTTTTTGTTTTCTATTTTAGCTATGTTTGGCATGAGCTGAGAGTCAGATGTCACTGCTTTTGTTTTTAATTCTAGATGTTTGACATGTATCAAGAGACAGATGTCAGTGTTTTGTTTTTTATTTTAGCTATGTTTGACATGAGCCGAGAGACAGATGTCAGTGTAAATCTCTATAGCAAGAAAGTTATGATCATGGCCAAAGCAAACACCATTCTGCCCAAGTGGCTTAGATTCATGAAAGGTAATGTCCATTTCTCTACTGATCCTTAGAAAGGAAAGTATGTGGTTTGTCACTCCTATTGCTGTAGTCAATATTTTTTTATATTAGTGTCAGAGTTATTTTCTTTTTGTCATATTAAAAAAAAAACCAAACTGTTGTGTAGCCATTTTTTTGTGGCTGTAAGTTTAGCAGTATTATCTAAAATGGTATATTCAAAATTATAATTAGTCATATTTTAGCCATTGGAGACCAAAGAAGTTTATAATATGTATAGGACATTTTTTAACCAGTAATGATAATTAGTCATATTTTAGCTATTGGAGACCAAAGAAGTTTATAATATGTATAGGACATTTTTTAAGCAGTAATTATAATTAGTCATATTTTAGCTATTGGAGACCAAAGAAGTTTATAATATGTATAGGACATTTTTTAAGCAGTAATTATAATTAGTCATATTTTAGCCATTGGAGACCAAAGAAGTTTATATGTATAGGACATTTTTTAAGCAGTAATTATAATTAGTCATATTTTAGCCATTGGAGACCAAAGAAGTTTATAATATGTATAGGACATTTTTTAACCAGTAATGATAATTAGTCATATTTTAGCCATTGGAGACCAAAGAAGTTTATAATATGTATTGGACATTTTTTAACCAGTAATTATAATTAGTCATATTTTAGCTATTGGAGACCAAAGAAGTTTATAATATGTATAGGACAGTTTTTAACCAGTAATGATAATTAGTCATATTTTAGCCATTGGAGACCAAAGAAGTTTATATGTATAGAACAGTTTTTAACCAGTAATTATAATTAGTCATATTTTAGCCATTGGAGACCAAAGAAGTTTATAATATATATAGGACATTTTTTAAGCAGTAATGATAATTAGTCATATTTTAGCCATTGGAGACCAAAGAAGTTTATAATATGTATAGGACATTTTTTAACCAGTAATGATAATTAGTCATATTTTAGCCATTGGAGACCAAAGAAGTTTATAATATGTATAGGACATTTTTTAAGCAGTAATTATAATTAGTCATATTTTAGCCATTGGAGACCAAAGGAGTTTATAGTATGTATAGGACATTTTTTAACCAGTAATTATAATTAGTCATATTTTAGCCATTGGAGACCAAAGGAGTTTTTAGTATGTATAGGACATTTTTTAACCAATAAATTGCTTACATTTTTCCTTCACTAAAGTATGCACTCAACGCAGTATACTCTACTTGCTGCCATTACAGGTGTTGTTGACAGTGAGGACATTCCCTTAAATCTCAGTCGAGAACTACTACAAGACAGTGCTCTCATCAGGTGAGATAGGTTTCCAGTGGAGAATTTATCTTGAAATATTATAGCTGCCTTCAGTTCTGTTTTTCCTATGTTTGTCCCATACTTTCTACCTGAATACAGGTGTATGTTTTTGTTACTAAAAATACACTTTTTATTTTTTTTTAAAAAGTAAAAATTTCTTTGCAATTTCCGGTTTAGAATGGGCACACATTGCATTTACTGTTATTGTAACACTGTATCTTATTTTTGTAATATTCAGCTTCTAACATGTTGAAAAGGAAAGAAGATTGTTCAGAATTTTTGTCATGGAAAGACAAGAAAACAGAACTAGAATGAAAATTTGCTTTCTTGTTTAGATTTGTGTAATGTGATTTTGCTATTGGGCGTGAATGTGCCCCAAGGTGTCGATGAAAAACAACTTTCAAGAAAAAGCCAATAAACATCAGCTTGCTGCTTCATCATCAAATACTCAACCTGAATTTAGCCATATAAAGATATTAGAGCGATCCTTAATGTAATTGATCAAAATTCAGTTTATTAAATTCCTTGTATAAATGAGGTGGCCCTGAGTGGCAAAGTGGTCCAAAGCACTCCGTTACGGATCACTGCCATCTCACCTCTGTCTGTGTGGGTGAGTCTAAGATTCGGCTAATGTAGTCATGTGAGAAAGCTTGCTAGTAGCTTCTCGTGGATCGGTGATTCTTTCCAGGGGTTTTCCCTGGTTCTTCCTTCGCCAATGATATTGGCAGCCATGTATGGCCTATCATGTGCTGAAAAATGGTTTGAACCCTACAACAACTTGTAGAAATGAGGCCTTCTTCTTTCAGTTATTAGTCTTGCTGTTGATTTATTAAGCACACTATTTCCTATCTCTGCCTTTGAGGCATGAATATTCAGTACCCAATACAGTGGGCATGAGGAGGAATGGCTCGATGGTTAATGTGCTAGACTTGCAACTGAGAAGGTGTAGGTTCAAATCCTTCACTCAAACCAAACTGCATGAGGAGGAGCTTCAGTGGCTCAATGGTTAGTGTGCTAGACTTGTAACTGAAAAGGTGTGGGTTAAAATCTTTTACTCAGACCAGTCTTGCTCAGCTGCCAAGGTGTGTTCTAGAACAATACGCTTTATTCCAATTGCCTCATCACCAAATAACCCTATTACTGTGCCATTAAGCAACAAGCAAAACCCCAAACAAAAATTGCTCATGCACTATGTTCTTGTCAGATATGAAGGCATATGATTTTACTCTACATATAGCCATAGCCAGCTGCAGTTGTCTTGCACAGATAGTTGGCCATCCATGACATCATGGTATTTATCATCCAACTGCTACTATTGTTGACCTACCAGTCCAGCCATATGAATAAGCAATATGTGACTATATTGATGATACATAATGGTCACAAATCACATCTCGTAGACTGAAGGGCTGGCCGCTGGCCACACATACAGGCACTTACAGTGTACCACATACTGAAACCAAAAAGCCAGACTGGTATCGTATCTTATGTCAATCACACCACATAGTAAAACCAATAAGCCAGACTGGTATGGTATCTTATGTCATACATACCACATAGTGAAACCAATAAGCCAGACTGGTATGGTATCTTATGTCAAACATACCACATAGTGGAAACCAATAAGCCAGACTGGTATAGTATCTTATGTCAAACACACCACATAGTGAAACCAATAAGCCATACTGGTATACAGTCGTCCCTCGCCACTTTGCGCTCGACTTTCGCAGCTTTATTCTATCGCGTTTTTTTCATATATGTTAAAAACCTTATTTAGAGGGTTGTGAACAGGTTTTCAATGCTCTAACTACGAAATTATTCGATTTATAAATAAAGAATCCTACTACATGGAAATTCACTTATCGCGGTAGAGTCTGGAACTGATTAACTGTGATAAACGAGGGACGACTGTAGTATCTTATGTCAAACACACCACATAGTGAAACCAATAAGCCAGACTGGTATAGTATCTTATGTCAAACACACCACATAGTGAAACCAATAAGCCAGACTGGTATGGTATCTTATGTCAAACATACCACATAGTGGAAACCAATAAGCCAGACTGGTATAGTATCTTATGTCTGACACACAACATAGTGAAACCAATAAGCCTGACTGGTATCATATCTTATGTCAAACTTACTACATAGTGAAACTAATAAGCCAGACTGGTATAGCATCTTATGTCAAACATACCACATAGTGAAACCAATAAGCCAGACTGGTATAGTATCTTATGTCAAACACACCACATAGTGAAACCAATAAGCCAGACTGGTATCGTATCTTATGTCAAACATACCACATAGTGAAACCAAAAAGCCAGACTGGTATTGTATCTTATGTCAAACTTATCACAGTGAAACCAATAAGCCAGACTGTTATAGTATCTTATAATAAGCCAGTCTGAACATTACTGTTACTCTTCATAGCAAACTGGCTTTATTTTTAGTGTTGTTTGGCTGAGCCACTCCACTACTCCATATTGTTTGGGCAAAATGATGTGTACCAATGATACAGTATAATCATTGCTCTGCCCATGGACCCAGGGTGTAAAATCCCCATCCATATGATGGGGATAAAATGGAAATGCAAAGTCATCCTTTCCAGCAATAGAATGGATAGAATTCAGCTCAAAGGCAGCATTAATAGAAATCTATTTTATGCTTCCTACATCCAAATGTCCTTATCCACAAATCACCATCCCTATCTACAAGGTAATATTCCCCTCAACAAATCACCATCCCTATCTACAAGGTAATATTCCCCTCTACACAACATCATCCCTATTTACAAAGTAGTACTCCCCTCCTATCTACAAGGTAATATTCCTCTCCACAAATCACCATCCATGACTACAAGGTAATATTCCTCTCCACAAATCACCATCCATATCTACAAGGTAATATTCCCCTCCACACAACATCATCCCTATCTACAAAGTAGTATTCCTTTCCTATGTACAAGGTAATATTCCTCTCCTCAAATCACCATCCATGACTACAAGGTAATATTCCTCTCCACAAATCACCATTCCTATCTACAAGGTAATATCCCCCACCACACAACATCATCCTTATCTGCAAGGTAATATTCCCCACCACACAACATCATCCCTATCTACAAGGTAATATTCCCCACCACACAACATCATCCCTATCTACAAGGTAATATTCCCTACCACACAACATCATCCCTATCTACAAGGTAATATTCCCCACCACTCAACATCATCCCTATCTACAAGGTAATATTCCACTCCACACATAATCATCCCTATCTACAAGGTAATATCCCCCACCACACAACATCATCCTTATCTGCAAGGTAATATTCCCCACCACACAACATCATCCCTATCTACAAGGTAATATTCCCCACCACACAACATCATCCCTATCTACAAGGTAATATTCCCCACCACACAACATCATCCCTATCTACAATGTAATATTCCCCACCACACAACATCATCCCTATCTACAAGGTAATATTCCCTACCACACAACATCATCCCTATCTACAAGGTAATATTCCCCACCACTCAACATCATCCCTATCTACAATGTAATATTCCACTCCACACATAATCATCCCTATCTACAAGGTCAAATCCTCCACACATAATCATCCCTATCTACAAGGTCAAATCAACCTCCACACATAATCATCCCTATCTACAAGGTCAAATCCTCCACACATAATCATCCCTATCTACAAGGTCAAATCCTCCACACATAATCATCCCTATCTACAAAGTCAAATCCTCTACTATCATCATCTATATCTACAAGAATATAATCATCCACCATGTATCTTCATCCCTATTTACAAGGTCAACTCCTCCTCCACTATCATTATCCTATCTACAAGGTCAAATCATACACTATCATCATTACTATCTACAAGGTCAAATCCTCCTCTATCATCATCTATATCTACAAGAATGTAATCCTCCACCATGTATCATCATCCCTATTTACAAGGTCAAATCCTCCTCCACTATCATTATCCATATCTACAAGGTCATTCTCTGTAAATGTAGATAATGATGATAGTCCATCGTTCAGAAAATTGCTTCATTCGTCAAAAGTTGCAGAAATAAGTGAAAAATATTTCTAAGCCCAGGATTGCAGAAACCTTTTTTTCCATGATTCAGAATACAGCTAGAGGTTCATCCCACTGTTATAAGTCACATGTATACTGTCTGGAAATACCTGATGTTGATAAAGATTTTGGCAGTACTGCACCACTTTCTTTTGAGGTAGATCAGCAAGTCTTGTCTGCTTGTTGAGATCTTTATACTTCTGATGAATCACTCAACAAGATTTAAATTATAGTTTTACATTGAGAAAACCTTAGCTAAGCACTATACTCACCATTTTTCCCCAACATAATTCAACACATGACGCAGAATTTTGCCCATCTGTTACAATATTTTGTTTCCACTCAGTACCTTTTTAAGGACATAATATTTACATAAAAGGTCTGATGAATTTTCATCTTTTTTTCCCCTACATTTGATTTAGAACTTTGCCCTTCATTTGTAATTCCATTTTCTGCTCAGCAACTTTGACTGGACTTAATGGATTCAAGACCAAATATAGAATGTCGTGTTACATCAACAATATAAGTCACTGGACTCCATGGAATTTAAACCAAATAAAGAATGAAGTTTTAAAAATGTTGAGACACTAGATATAAATATAAGACCAATAAAAGTATGAAGTTTTACATTAAAAATGTTGAGACACTAGATATAAGTATAAAACCAAATAAAGTATGAAGTGTTAAAAATGTTGAGACCTTAGATATAAATATAAAACCAAATAAAGTATGAAGTTTTACATTGAGAATATCATAAATTAGATTTTCAGTTTCCCAGTTAAATTTGAGTTCAGATATAAAACTTACCTTAGGATTGCACTAGAATTTTTTATCCTTGAAATCAGATTTTATTACTATTTGAATGAGTCCACTGTTTAACCCATTTTATCCTGAATACGCCCGCGGTCGTAATATCTCATTCTATCCTGAATAAACCTGCAGTTGTATCCCATTTTATCCTGAATACGACTATGATCGTACTCTACTATGTATGTGTGTGGTGTCTCTAGAAACATGAGTTATACATCACAACTATTTGTGTACTTCTTCACCTACACAGGAAATGGTTAAAACAAGCATGCGCAGTGAAATTTTATAAAAGATGTGGTTGGAAAAGAAACTGTTGATTGGAAAACCGATCAGTAAAGTAATGGACCACAACTCTGATATAAACATGGATGTTGATAGCAAGTGTAGCGACATTGAAGTTGAGGATTTAGATGATAATGATAATGATATTGACTTAAATGATGGGGTACAACTGAATAAAATGGATGAAAAAGATGACGCATGGCTTCGTGCACTTTTCGATATCGATTCTGAGAATGAAGCCGACTTTGAAGGCTTTCAAGAGGAATGGGTCCAGGATGATTTTTCGATTCAGTTCCAGCCAAGATTTAAATTGTTAGAAGGAGCAACTGATCAATGCCCAGAAGAAGCAGATGCACAACATTATTTAGAGTTACTTTGGGATGAATTATTATGGAACAAAGTTGTTGATGAAACAAATCGTTATGCTGAACAGTAATGTAGAAAAAAATCCCCCCCCCTCCTTCAAGGTCACAAAGATGGACACCAGTCGATATTCCCACAATGAAGGCATTTATAGGCTTATGTTTTGCCATGGGAATAATTCGTCTTCCATCAAAACATAATTATTGGCGACAAAATAAGCATATATTTGTTATGTCTTTCAATAAGATTATGTCTTGTGACAGATTTGATCTGATTTGGAGATACTTGCATCTCCACGACAACGAAGAACAAGCTGCAGAGCCTCAGCCAGAGGGAAGACCAGTTAAGTTAAAGAAAATTAGATGGTACCTGGATTATTTAGACCAGAGATTTTCATCAAAATTTCACACCAAAAACGATTGCAATAATAGACGAAAGTGTGATAAAATTCAAAGGAAGTCTCTCTTTTAGACAGTATCTTCCAGCAAAGCCAACAAAATGGGGTGTGAAACTGAATATGGTTGACATCTCGACTAGATTTATGCATTGATTCCAGGTATATACCGGTAAAGTCATTTCTAAATACAGTTGTGAGCATGTACAGTGGTAAATGATAACAAAACATGTATCACTGTGTTGCAAATTGTATTATCTTTTCAGAAATATATAGTTTTATATATTTTATAGAAGAAATAACATTGTTACAGCATTTTTAGTAAACATGGTGAAAGTAGTCACAATTTCTGCTACTGCTGTGTGATGCTCCGTTTTACCACAATGTATTTAGAATTGCTTCTCAGGAACCAGGCACTGCAGTTGAAATTGGTAAACAGCCTTAAATGGGTTAATAAAGAAATTTTCCTACTAATTGTTTTAGAATTATGTATCCTTGAAATCAGATTTTATTACTATTTGATTGAGTCCACTGTTTAATTGTTTTAGAATTTTGTATCTTTGAAATCAGATTTTATTACTATTTGATTGAGTCCACTGTTTAATTGTTTTAGAATTTTGTATCTTTGAAATCAGATTTTATTACTATTTGATGGAGTCCACTGTTTAATTGTTTTAGAATTTTGTATCTTTGAAATCAGATTTTATTACTATTTGATGGAGTCCACTGTTTAATTGTTTTAGAATTTTGTATCTTTGAAATCAGATTTTATTACTATTTGATTGAGTCCACTGTTTAATTGTTTTAGAATTTTGTATCTTTGAAATCAGATTTTATTACTATTTGATTGAGTCCTCTGTTTAATTGTTTTAGAATTTTGTATCTTTGAAATCAGATTTTATTACTATTTGATTGAGTCCTCTGTTTAATTGTTTTAGAATTTTGTATCTTTGAAATCAGATTTTATTACTATTTGATTGAGTCCACTGTTTAATTGTTTTAGAATTTTGTATCTTTGAAATCAGATTTTATTACTATTTGATTGAATCCACTGTTTAGTTGTTTTAGAATTTTGTATCTTTGAAATCAGATTTTATTACTATTTGATTGAGTCCACTGTTTAATAAAGAAATTTCCCTTTTAATTGTTTTAGAATTTTGTATCTTTGAAATCAGATTTTATTACTATTTGATTGAGTCCACAATTTAATAAAGAAATTCCCCATCTATACTCAAGGACTTCGGGAACTGAAACTAAATTTAGTATTTATATTAATAGGACCTAGATCAGGTGTGATTTTCACAATTTCAGACAAAAGTTTTTGACTCTTTATTTTAATGTAAATATTTGTCTTATAGTTGCATTATTTTGGCTCTGGCATCTGGCATATTAACATATTTGCAGTTTTGATGCATATATTCAGTTCAGATCATATTGGCAGATACATCAGGCATATTGACAAATTTCTGGTACGCCGAGATATTGATCCAAATAATGAAACAAGTTATGTTTGGGGCTCAGTGTATTAATAATATACAGGCTTGAAGTAATTCCATTAGCTTTATATTTCACTTAACAGCATTTCTGCAAACTTTTTCACTGGGCTTAAACATCCGGAACAAATTAAGAGTTTCATTATTTAGTGCCCCATTGGAAATTCAATTACTGGTATATTCTTGTCCATGTAATTAGCATATTTATATCTTTTTCTGCAGGAAACTAAATTCAGTGCTAACAAAGAGGATCCTGAAATTTTTGCTAGACCAGGCCAGGAAGGATAAGGAGAAATACTTAAAATTTTATGAAGATTATGGACTGTTTTTTCGTGAGGGGATAGTGACACAACCAGATCAGGAAACCAGGGTAAGTTTTCTGAGGATTATGGACTGTTTCTACACAATGGTATGGGTACAATCAATACAGGATATATATATATATATATATATATATATATATATATATATATATATATATATATATATATATATATATATATATATATATACTACAGATAGCTACTCTTCAGTTTGGATAATTGTTTCGGTCTGCCCTGTTAGGGGACTTTAGAGGAGTTATGCCATCTTGTACTTTATCTTCAATTTAAGATAGCAAGTGATGGGGAGGAACAATTTACATATCTAAGTTAATCTTTTCTTAGACTAATATTTAATTAAGAGATACATCTCTTCAGAATAGGAGCTTTAGAATAAATCTCAGATCTGCAAGATACTATAAAATCTGCTATCTCAAAATCAACTTGTTAAAAAAATGATAAATGTCATTCATTTCAAGCAATAGTACTTATACAGTTTAGAATGACATAAAGATAATTAATATAATCATTGGCATGGTTATTGGTGTATACGAACCAATATAAATAGTGGCATCACCATCCCACCTACCTTACACATAGCAACATAATGGCATCACCATCCTACCTATCTTACACATACCAGCATTATGGCATCAACATCCTACCTACCTTACACATATCAACATAATGGCATCACCATCCTACTTATCTTACACATACCAGCATTATGGCATCAACATCCTACCTACCTTGCACATAGCAACATAATGGCATCACCATCCTACCTATCTTACACATATCAACATAATGGCATCACCATCCTACCTACCTTACACATATCAACATAATGGCATCACCATCCTACCTACCTTACACATATCAACATAATGGCATCACCATCCTACCTATCTTACACATATCAACATAATGGCATCACCATCCTACCTACCTTACACATATCAACATAATGGCATATCAACATAATGGCATCACCATCCTACCTACCTTACACATATCAACATAATGGCATATCAACATAATGGCATCACCATCCTACCTACCTTACACATATCAACATAATGGCATATCAACATAATGGCATCACCATCCTACCTATCTTACACATACCAGCATTATGGCATCAACATCCTACCTACTTTACACATATCAACATAATGGCATCACCATTCTACCTTCCTTACACATACCAACATATGGCATCACCATCCTGCCTACTTTACACATACCACCACAATGGCATCACCATCCTACCTACCTTACATACACCAATATAATGGCATCACCATCCTACCTACCTTACATACACCAACATAATGGCATCACCATCCTACCTACCTTACATACACTAACATAATGACATCACCATCCTACCTACCTTACATACACACAACATAATGGCATAACAATCCTACCTACCTTACACATATCAATATATTGACATCACCATCCTACCTACCTTAAACATACCAACATAATGACATCACCATCCTACCTACCTTAAACATACCAACATAATGGCATCACCATCCTACCTACCTTAAACATACCAACATAATGACATCACCATCCTACCTACCTTAAACATACCAACATAATGGCATCACCATCCTACCTACCTTTCACATACCAACATAGTGATATCACCATCCTACCAACGTTAAACATATCAACATAATGGCATCACGATGATGGCAAGGTAAGAGAGTTTAGATATAATTTTGGTTCTATGCCATTAGGAAAAGCATACATTATTATGTCTGACTATCTGTCCATTCATTTCTTACATGTTTAGTTCTGCACAGGATTTGATTTTTCTATCAACTACAGTTATCAGACTGTGGATGGTTCATGGGATTGACTTTTTTTTTTAATTTTAAATTCAGCATTGTATGAACCAAAAAGATGCTGTGAAATCTATAATCAGTGAAGTGGATTATACAAAGCATGCATACTATTAGCATTTCTTTTAGTTCATACATTGTCTTTGAAAGTTGGAAAATGGTTTCTTAACAACAGCTGTAACCTTCCACCATTCAGACTAACCAAACTTTGTGGATGACTTGTACTTGAAGTGAGGAAGAAGCCTGTCTTTTGCTTGGTACAAGGTCATGGTCACTGTCACAAGAAATAAACATTAGTTGTATGTCAAACACCTTGTCCAAGTAAGGTTGCATGTCAAACACCTTGTCCAAGTAAGGTTGCATGTCAAACACCTTGTCCAAATTAGGTTGCATGTCAAACACCTTGTTCAAATAAGGTTTTATGTCAAACACCTTGTCCAAGTAAGGTTGCATGTCAGACACCTTGTCCACATAAGGTTGCATGTCAAACACCTTGTCCAAGTTAGGTTGCATGTCAAACACCTTGTCCAAGTTAGGTTGCATGTCAAACACCTTGTCCAAGTTAGGTTGCATGTCAAACACCTTGTCCAAGTAAGGTTGCATGTCAAACACCTTGTCCATGTAAGGTTGCATGTACTCAAGGCCCAGTGTTTAAAAAAGTTTGGAGTTAGAAATTCAAGTTAACATTCAGAAACATTCAGAAATGCTGAAGCTTTGACAGGGAATAACTTTAGTTAGAATAAAGCTAGAATCACAGAATGTCCAGACATTTCCAAACTGCTAAATTCATATGATGTGGACCTATGTATCACATCTGAGCTTGATGACTGCTAAATTGTATTGATAAAGGCCTATGTATCACATCTGAGCTTGATGACTGCTAAATTGAAATGATGTGAACCTATGTATCACATTTGAATTTGGTTTTAGGGTTTCAAGGCAAAACTTTAGGTTCTTGTTTCAGGAGTTTTAATGGAATATGTGGTTGTTCTTCAGAAAGACGGATATCACTTGCAGTTGAGATTTAGAGTGTTTAAACTGTATGTTTTAGTAGAATTTTTCCTATTTAGTGTAAGTGCTGTGTGGTGATAATTTAGAAGAGTAGTTTTTTTGTCTACAGAGGAATTTTGCCACTTTTCAGCTGCTTTGTTTTTTAAAATTATTCTTGCATTGAATAAAAATGTATGCATGATTCATTGTTTAGACTGATTCAAATAAATCATTAAATTATATGGTATTGAGACGTTACACATGCATAGTGCAAGCTCCAGGCAGTCACCACTTACAAGTCATGCCTGGACAGCTATTTTTCCCTAATTAAGTAGGCCTGGACAGCCCTAATAAGGTATGTGTGGACATCCAGTCACACCTAATAATGTAGACCTGGACAGCCAGTCACCTTAATAAAGTAAACCTGGACAGCCAGTCATCCCTAACAAGGTAGGCCTGGACAGCTGGTCAAACTATAATAAGGGAGACCTGGCTGGTCAAACCCTAACAGGGTAGCCTTAGACAGCCAGTTACCTCTAACAAAGTAGGTCTGGACAGCTGGTCAAACCCTAATAAGGTAGACCTGGACAGCCAGTTAGCCCTAACAGTTTTTGCCTGGACAGTTGGTAAAACCCTAACAAGGTTGGCCTGGACAGCCAATCACCCCTAACAAGGTAGGTCTGGAACACCAGTCACACCTAACAAGGTAGGCCTAGACAGGCAGTCACCCCTAACAAGGAATGCCTGGATACACTATCACTCCTTAGAAGACATTCATGGACAGTAAAACATACGCACATTGCATTAGGCATTTTTGCCAACTTTGACAAAATGAAAGATATTTGCTTATTAAGGCTTGTGTAAGTATCACAGTGAATTTGTTATCATAAGCAGCAGAGAGGGTGAACAGACCACGTTTTCAAGCAAAAATAAGGCTTCCAGATCACGTTTTCGAACAAAATATGGCCTATAGAAAAAGTTTTCGAACAAAATATCAGGTTTCCAACAAATCTCATTTAACCAAAAAAAAAGGCTCCATTTTTGCAAAAACGGAGATTTTACGATTTTTTAATCAATTTTGCTCGCAACTTGTTGTCATCCACCCCTCTCTGCTGCTAAAGTTTTCAGTTCTGGGTTAATAATTCTTTTACGATTTTAACCGAATATTTGATCAAGTCCGATACGATATCGTGTCCGAGGATCATGCAAATTTATTGTTGCGAATCCGTGCGGAGTCGACTGAGCATGACTAAAGAAATCTCGAAATTGATTGAAGTCCATATCAGAACACCATGTCTGCCAAATATTTCTAAGAGTATGAGTATCAACTCCGTTGAATACAGAAAGAATATTGCAGTTATCTCTGATGACTTTTGGAACCTGAGTGTAGCGTTGAGTGACATATATCACGTCAGTGTTTTTGTGACGCCCACGGGAAAATATTCTAGCAGGATTTTTTTGTTTATCCAACATTATATCGTCGTATACGACTAAATTGTTAATATCTCCATCAATATCATCAATACTCGGTGCTTCATCGATATCGGTTATAAAATCAATGGCGTTCTCACCCTTAATTTCTGATGCATTCTCGTTAAAATCCTTTAACACTTCATAACATCGTTGATCATCTACGCTAGGGGCAATTAAATACAACTTATCCCACTTCATCCATCTCATTATTAAATTGAGCAACAATTGCGTTTTACCGGATCCAGATGGCCCGATTATAATCATCCGGATAGAGTTTGGTAGCGCTGCATGATGCTTAATTGGTTCTCTTGTTTTAGTCGCTGAAAAATCAATTATATCCATATTTCTATACATAAATTATGGATCTATATTGTGTGAAGTGTAAAACGCGTACTGGCACAGATGATGTGACGACGGTTACAACTAAAAATAACCGATCAGCGCTTTCTGGTAAATGCGTGCAATGTGGTACAAAGAAATTTAGATTTGTGTCTATGAGATCTGATTTAAAAAAAAACGAGGAGGTGATATCGCAGCCAAATTGGCAAAGCTCCCTGGAACCCCATGGGAAAGTACCCCGGAGAAAAGCACCTCCCAGGATATAGCTACTGTGGACCGGGAACCAGACTTGATATCAGACTCAATGATCAAAATCAACCCAACCCCGGTGAAGAACCAATAAACGCCATTGATAAGGCCTGTCACCTTCATGATGTTGCTTATAAAAGCAGCAACCTGCAACACAGGCATCTAGCAGATGTGAAATTAATTCATGCGTTAAATGCTATTCCTGATAAATCCTTCAAAGAAAAATTGTCTTCATTTTTGATAAAATCGGCTATGAAAAGTAAATTGATGTTAGGTGCTGGTAATTAATAATATGGAATCAATTTATTATTCTCCGAGGGGATACTGGAGGGGTAACGCTGCAATCAATAAACTCGCTAGCGCTGCAAAAGTGAAAAAAACCACTGCAGCTAATTGGTTATCCAAACAGGCACTATGGCAAATTTATCTACCACCGCCTAAACAAATTCAATTCTCGCATTTTGATGTGACCGCTCCTAATGAAGTTCATCAGGCTGATATATTATTTCTGCCACATGATCGTGGTTACAAATATGCGTTAACCGTAGTTGATATTGCAAGTCGATACAAAGAAGCAGAACCGTTAAAAACAAAATCGGCCACTGAAGTCGCTTCTGCATTTGAAAGGATTTATCGACGAGGTCCTCTGAACTGGCCAAATCTATTGCAGGTTGATCCTGGCAAGGAATTTCAGGGTGTAGTGTTATCAACAATGAAACATCACAATGTCACAATACGACGAGGGCATACTGCGTTACATCGCGATCAGGCAATTGTAGAACGATTTAATCGGACAATTGCTGAGCGGTTATTTGGATATCAATACGCAAAAGAATTCATCCAAGAAAAAAGATCCCGTGAATGGGTTAAAAGATTACCATCTGTGATTACTGCACTGAATAACGAGATTACTAGAACAATCAACATGAAACCTATCAACGCTATTAAAAAGAAGTCTATACCCGTACAACCACAAAAAGATTTCAAAAAACCAATTCTTGGTAGTAGTGTCATTGTGAGGTACTTATACGAACCAGGAGAGCTTGAAGGGGGTAGAAAAAGGGCTACTGATCCTATTTGGAGCGTCACTACGCATAAGATATCTAGTATAACACGATCAACTGGTAGACCTCCAGTCTATAAACTGGATTCAACTGCCCCTCAACGAGGATTTACTCGACAACAACTACAAGTGATTCCCGAGGATACTCAATTGCCACCGCATGGTCTTAACTAGCACCGTTGCGTCTATTGCACTCAAGACAAGTCAACATCACATTATTTCTGACATGACCGAGATTGTTATTTTTTCTGTCTACGGTGAATTGGCGAGGATCCTTATCCGAATACTGCCAACGCATTATACAATTGCAACTCGCGCAGTGATTATTCTGTTGTTTCTTCAAAGTGATTATTAATTTAGCATCAATATCAAATTCTCGTTGTTTTTTTTTGTCCTGTTGTTTGTAACCGGAGAGTTTTTTATCAATAATTTTAACATCAATATCATCCATTGTTGTGTCATTATCATCGAAAACAACTCTTCGAAGTTGATTTATTTTTCGTACTCTGGATACTGCGAGATAGATTAAATTCGACCATTCGATGTGATTATCCACCATCCAAACAATTGTATTCGATATAGTCAATCCCTGTGAAGAGTGTATTGTTGCTGCGTATCCTAGCGTCCACGGGGATTTATTAGCACGCAATGCATCTTCAACGACATTGATATCAACCAGCACAATATCATTTAATACGAGAATTTGTTTTTCACTCTGTCCTGGAATATCAACTTCAATATTCTGTTTTCGTGTATCCGATGGCCTATAACAAAGGGGTACTGGAAGCGTTGCAAATTTTTCTTTATGCAATTCAAATAACTTCATCTGAAGTGTATCCCTGACTATTTTTCTACTTGCAATGATCAAATCGTTTGGTCTCCACGCTTCCCAGAAATCATTCATTGGGGTTTCTGAAATCACTTCACGCGCTATTTCGCATTGGATTCTATCCGGTTGTAATCTAATTAGCGCTTTGAACTCGCGTAATCGTTCATCAAGTGATCTATAATCAGTGGTGATTTCTTCATAGTAGTCTAGAAAACCCTTTAGCTATTCATGTGGAGATGCACCGACAAATGGTGGTGGTTGGCCGTGATCCCCGCACATGACGACTTTTGTGTTTTTGTTTAACAACCACTCAAGAAATGTTTTTAATACATCTAATGACACTGCATATTTCATCCCAAATTATGATTTCAGGAATGAATTTATCACCCATACGCTCAGGAGTTCATTTGTCACCTTTCCATCGAAAAAAACTGTGATAAGTGCAAGCATTTACCTCTCGTTGTATCATCTCTCTGGCGAGTCTGTGAGTCGGTGTTAGCACAATCATGTTAGAAACGCTAGCGTTTCCACGACGAAATAATTCAATTGCACGAGTTGTCTTTCCTGACCCACCACAACCGTTTAAATAAACTGTCTTATATCTACATACTGGATCAGATACCGGTGGTGCATTAGAAAATTCTGATTGAATTTCAATACGGTTACAACAAAGATATTTATCATCCATGGCAACGTCTGCGGATTCACAATACTCATGTAGCATCTCCTTTTTAAATCTCCAACGCCCCCAATTTTCTTCGGGATCTGTGAATGCCGCTACAGCTGATTTGTACTTATTGTGTATATACATCGAATCAGTGGCCACTCTAACCGCGGTATTAGGAAATCTATTTATCATCGAAAATAGATTAATAGAAGCATAGGCTAGCATTGAACTTCTCAAATGTGTGTACTGGGAATTATATCCATCACAGTAGGTAACAACCGTACCTAATTTCTCACCATTGGATAGAAAAGCATCCTTACGGGATACAAGTTTTCCCTGTTTCATTAAATCCGCTACAATAAAATCGTATTCAGCGACATCTATGATCAACCGCGAAGAGTATTTTGCATTGTCGTATCGTCCACCCTGGGTAAATTTACCGATTATTCTTCTTCCGAGATCTTTTGCTTGTTCTTTTTTAATTTCAAATAACTTCTTAGACCAATTTATGATTTCTTCTTCACGGAAATCTGGAAACTGTTTTCGTAGTTCGTTGATTATTCTATCTAGATTGGGTTGTGGTAGCCAAACTTCTTTCTGAGCTCGATAGCATATAATAGCCTCGGAAACAATCAACGATATTAGCATACCACAATCAATCATATATCTCAATAGCACTATTGGCATCCAGTGTTTTTCAGATAGGTGTCTACCGAGCCAAACATAACTACACGGATGTAATCCTGACGCTAATTCAAATGATATCACACGAGCGAATCCGGTTAAATCAAAATCAGGCAATGGTCCATTAATCGCAACACGAGTCATTTCATGCGTGGGGTGTCCAAATCGTTTGAAGTACTCAGCGCATTCCCCATATCCGAGAAAACTTCTGGGATAACACGCGGCTATATCAATTGAAATCATACCATCACGTGAGTATTTCGTATTCCACAGTCCTCCATGACCAAATTCGACGCAACTCAATTTAACATCCTCGAGAAAATCACTTCGTGTTGGACGCCATGAGTTTTTTTCTCTTGCGAAGTGAGCTACCACTGATGGAATAGTAAAACTATCCGTGAGTAGTTTTTCATGGGAATTCTCCGGTGAAAAATCACTAGCGATTTTTCTCATTCTGTTATCTAATTCTTCAATGCGATATAATTCACCATTTGGTTTTACAAATTGATCGAATTCTTCATCACTTCTAAGTAACCACACTGACACAGGATCATCTTTACACAACGCATGAATAGCATCAAATAATCTCTCTTCATAGAAAACATCCCCGATGAACTCCTTAGGGATATATTTCACGGTTCGTTCTCGTGGAAATATTGTTACTGCAGGTGTCCACGCGTGTTTGTTATGATCAATAATCTGTATTGGGGCTCCTCGTGATTGATATTTCGGTTCGTATAATACTTCTCCGGTTATTGTTGTTACTGATATTGGGAATTTTAATGATGCTTCTAATTTAGCTATATCAGAAATCTTTGCACCATGCTGTTTCACTGTCAGTTCCCACTCGGTTATTTTCCTACGTCGCAGATCAGTTAGTTTATTTCCTCGGGATGCATTTGTGAAGTGTTCTATTATTCGTTCTGCTACACAATTCAGTGAACTAGAATATTTCATAGGAGCTAGTTTTGCGATATCGGGTTTATCATTTAACGGATATATCCCATAAACCATTGCTGTTACGGGATAAGATCTTTCGTAGTATGGCTTATCGATTCCGGTTAGAATTCCTGGTTTGGAATCTCTACTCACAATGACAGCTTTTTTATTCTTGAGGATTGGTTCAAATTTATCCCTAATAATCCATTTGCCATCGACTTCGATAATGAATTTGATTCGGAAAAAATGCCGTTTTTCCCCAACACGTGAAATTATCACTGCTGCTTTTTCATCATTCATGGTAGCGTCAACAACACCATCAATTCGAAATGTTGACCAACAATAAGATGCTCCATCACGCTTGAATTCATTAAAACAGTCTCTGATTTTACTAATCATGGCTTTATCAAGAATTGTATTCTTTGGTGTATTAGAAACTATATCGAGATTGAATTGAGCATCTTTCCAGGGGTAATCTCTCTTGGACGTTTTTTTTGGTTTATCGAGATTAAATCTAGGATTGATTTTCAATAATCTCTTAAACTCTTTCATGTTTCCGTCTATTGGACGTTTGTTACGTTTTTTTGGTTTATCGAGATTAAATCTAGGATTGATTTTCAATAATCTCTTAAACTCTTTCATGTTTCCGTCTATTGGACGTTTGTTACGTTTTTTTGGTTTATCGAGATTAAATCTAGGATTGATTTTCAATAATCTCTTAAACTCTTTCATGTTTCCGTCTCTTGGACGTTTGTTACGTTTTTTGGGTTTATCGAGATTAAATCTAGGATCGATTTTTAATAATCTCTTAAACTCTTTCATGTTTCCGTCTATTGGACGTTTTTTGGGTCTATCGAGATTAAATCTAGGATTGATTTTTAATAATCTCTTAAACTCCTTATCAGCATTTTTCGAAGGCGTTCTCCTTAATTCCCTCATGCTATAATTAAAACAAGCATTTAAATGAAAGATTTTTATATAATGAATCACTGCAAGTGGCTTATGATTGGATCAATAACCCCGTGTAACAAATCATGCAGAAATGAGTTTTGTGGGTATCATATGCAAAGCTATCGTCGTGGAAGCCTTGGTCCATTACCCTTTATTCTATGTGGAGTTGGGGTCTGGGGAAAATCTCAGTTGTGTCTAAATTGCGGTGGTAAGCGATACAGGGAGTTGAAGCGATATTATGATAAAAAAATAAAAAATGGACAATCAATCAGAAATTATGACCCTGACGCTGACAAAGTCAGTATTCTTGACGCTGACAAAGTCAGTATCAAGGATAAAATCATAAGAACTCCTCAAGACTACATCAAAAGATTTATCATTAAACCAAACAATGAATTAGACAAACAATAGTATTATGTATACGAATGAACCAAGAATTCAGACAACACCCTGTGATCACAAATTATGAAGCATCCAGTGATGGTGTTGTAAGAAACCGCAGACTGAAGAAACCAGTTGGTTCTGTGAATAATCAAGGGTATTTGATGTTTGGTGCTGGAAAGAAAACATATTACTGCCATCGTTTCGTGTACGAGTGTTTCCATGGATTGATCGAGGATGATTCTGTCATTGATCACAAGTATTCTAATCCGAAAAACAATTCTTTATCAAATCTGCAAGCTATCACACAAAGTGAGAATTTGAAAAGAGGAGAGACTGGCACTTGTTCAAATAAAGCGAGACCCGTAAAATCTTTGAATACAATAACTAACGAAGAAAAAATATTTCAATCATTATATGAAGCCGGTAGGCACTTCGATATTTGTAGAGCCTCAGTACGATATGTTGCAGAGGGGGTTTATCGATCTGCGTTTTCAAAAAATCGCGGACAGAAAATTAAATTTAGTTATGTCTAATGCGTCATATTTTTCATTTAGAAATATATCATTATTATAGAATAATGAATTCTGAAAACATGAATAGCATTTTATCCGAGATTTCAAAATTGAAAAGTTGGGATATTGAACTATCAGATGGGTTAAATCCTGATCAAATCATGTCTGATTTTCAGGATATAGAATACGGAGTTAACAACAATAAATATATGCTACCAAAGAAGTATGCGCTCATCAAAAGAATTCAGAATTCTATTCGGGACTCTCTCGCATTTTCCAGTGACGTAAGTGTGTTCGCTCCGTTGTATACCATCGTAGAACGAATACGAAAAGAATTGGGGTACGAATACGAATTGAAAAAGGAGGTTAATTCTAAAGTTAGAAACCTACGAGCGTTAATTCAAGAAAATGAACAATTTTGACCGTGACCGATCTTCAAAGAGATTTTGATTGTGACTGACCCTCAGAGAGATTTTCATTTTTTTTTTAGCATTGTTTGATTGAAAATGTCAAATCGATAGGCCGTTAATGGATGGTTCTCTCGATACGATTGTTCAGATTGATCAATAGAAAAGTGGGGAAAGTGTGGTATTAATTATTTTATATACAATTTCCACACTTCCCTCATCAATGATAACGCCGTTAAAACGCTTCTACGGTGATTCCATCACTGGTGTTAAAAATCATCCGAAGTGTTGAATTAACTGAAAATTGTTTTACAATTGAAAAATTGTTTGCGATTTCAAATAATGGTCAATGAAGCATTAACGACCCGATTGGCTCGTGAACAACTTGATGCAATCAAGAAATTTATACCAATTCGCGACTCTGTAAGAAATAAACTGCAACAACGACAGAGTTTACAAACTGATTTTGCTGTGGGGTCTGAAGAATTGTTTAAACCAGTAACCACAGCGACGAAAGGGATAGAGCGTGCTATACTGGGAGATGTTCGCGAGACGGGGAAATCTGTTATCGGTGAACTCGAAAAAATAGCAGCGAAAACTGAACAAACAAAACAAATGGAATCAAAAGAAATAGTAGATGATTTACGCGTGATATTTAACGAGGCGGGGTTAGCAAAAATTAATAAGACTGATCCAACAGGAATTCCTGAGCTTGATGTTACGAATTATGAAAACAGGAAAGATATGTTGAAACCAGAATATCATAAGTTTGTTAGAAATTTAGATCATTGGGCTGATATATTCTACAAAATCAAAACTGAAAAAACAGGTAGAATTAAGAAGAATAGTGCATCATATATTCAATATAGAAATGCGGTGGATATAGTGTATGAAAAATACGAAGAGTTTAAACAACAAAAAAAACCGCGAAAATTGCGAGGAAAGCGACAGCAACCTACAAAGAAAGTAGTCTACTCGCCTAAAAAACAACAACTACCACCTGATGATGATATTCTTGATTATTTACAAAAAGCCGATTTAGACGAAATAGATGAAGCAGCTGGTTATAGCGGAAGTGGATTGCAAAACACTAGCGTTGGAAACTCAAAGAGTTTCTGTCCTGGTAGTGTTCTCAGTGATATATCACGATTAGAAGTTCTTATAGGAGGTTTCCGAGCTGGAAACAACTCACCGGAAATAATTAATGAAGCATCTGATATCTGTAGACGTTTATTTCAAGGCGGTATCATAGATATCAGCACATATCGAGATTTCATTGGCGAGTTAGTAGAGGATTATCACAGTGATTAAATAAAAACGCTAGCGTTTCCAATTGAAAAATGGTTTCTGATTTCAAATAATGATCATACACTACAATCATGATAAACCAACCCCCGTCTATGTAGTTAATTCACGGTTTCCAGTTTATAGAGCATACTATGGTGATGGTTTAGGTAATACCATTGCGGGGTTATTTGCAAGAATGGCTCCAAAAGTGATGCCGTTAGCTAAACAATTATCGATGAAAGCAATTGATGTTATTCGTGATAAGGGTATTAGTGCTGTTGGAGATCTTGCTGGAAAAGCGTTTTCAGCCGCGAAGAATAAAATAACATCATTAGTGAGACGAAAAAAGAAACCGGTACCATTGCCATCTACAGCAGAAATGCCTGCACGGGTTAGTAAAATTATAAATAACGCAGTAGACGAAAAACTAGCGTCGATGGCTTTAACCCCCGACGCAAATATAACAGGAAGCGGCTTTAAAAAACTACGTCGATGAAAATCGTTTATGATTTCACGATTTAGACTCTGATAAATAGAATAAAATGTTCAAAAAGTCACATGATCCGGCGTTTGATATAGACGCCCCAGTTGGCAAGGATGATTCTGTACGCGATTATCAATATTACGCCTATCATGCAATAGACGCAAATAGTCGATCGCGAATTGAACTTCAAGTCCATGATACCAGTAAATATTTTCTACCCGCTGAAGCGTTTATTGAAGTAGAAGGTGAACTTGTAACAGCTGCTGATACTCCTGCTGTACCAGCACCGTATCCAGCTGGTACTCAAGTCGGTTTTGTCAATAATGGTATCATGGCGTTATTTGAGAGTGCAAGATACCTCATACAACAATAATCGGGTTAGCGAGATATTCTGATGATTATACAAGATCGGCGGGACCTTCTATGATGTTTGCAAAAGATGTTAAAAATACCGCTGGAGGAATTCAATTTGTTGTAAGATGACCAAAAAATAATGCTGGCACTGCTAATATTGATGCCGAGGATATGATTATAAGCAACGACGTTAATTTCAATCTAGGAGCCGCAACACGTATGTCAATGTTGCAAGGAACGCGTAAATCATTTTCATGCGCGATTCCACTGCATCACATATTTGGATTCTGTAGAAACGTCCGAAAAGTTATCTACGGGGCGAAGCATACAGTAGCGCTTGTACGAAAGGGTGATGATAATGACGCAATTTGGAGGATTCCAGCAGACAATGCAAATCCCAATGCTGATGCCGGTAAAGTTATTTTAACAAAAATATCATTGTGGATGCCAATGTTGACTCCATCAATCACTGCAGAAGAACGATTACTATCATTTATGGACCAAGGAGGAAAGTCGTTGTTAAGTTGGTTAACCGTGAGTACAGATGTTAAACAATCAAATCTGAACGGGTTATTCACGTGGAATCTAGCATCAAAACAAGGTGTTTCAGCTCCATGTCATATATTTGTAGCGCTACAGGATAACACACGAGTTGGCGATCAACGTTTCAGTCATATGATATTTGATCCATTAGGTGTTAAAGACGTCTCACTGAGAATAAACGGCCAGCAGGAACCATCCGAAGATGTGCAACTTGATTACGGTCAAAATCATATTGCACGCGTGTATCATAGATTGTTGTCGTTCATGGCACGCGATCAAAATGTCGATACTGGTTTGCAAATATCACAATTTGATTTTAAGAATCTATATCCGATCTATTACTTTTCGCTGGAACATCTCGATTTAACAAGACAGTCTGTCGTTGATATACAATTTAGAGCTAATGTGACTCGTGGTGCTATTGCTAATTATAGAGCGGTTGCTGTCATTCTCAGCGATAAATCAATGCTACTTGAAGGTGTTGGAGGAAGAATGAGAGTGGTAGATGCGCCAGTAGAAATCTATGATTTTCATAAACATCCTCTATTTAGAATTAATCTGTTATTGTATAATGTCGTATAATAATATCAATGTGTCGTTGACACCTGGTCAATTAAAAAAATTGCAATCCAAATCAGCTAAGCAATGTGGAACCACTATCACGCTAAAACCCAATCAAATGACTGGCGGGGCGAATAAACTATCGCTTACAACTCGTCAAGTAAAACATTTCAATGATGCACTTGTAGCAAAAAAGGGTGTTCAGATTACTATTTCTGCGGCTGCTATCAAAAACATGGAAAAAACAGGCGGTATATTCCCGTTGCTAGCTGCGAATCTAGCCTTGATTGCAGCAGCAGCCCCAGCGGTGGCTAAAGCGGCAGCGTTAGGGGCTGTTGGTACCGCGGCAGGAATGGCATTAAAGAAAGCAACGGGGAAGGGTTATAAAAAAAGTGGAAAGGGTCTAAGACTACCAGGAACCCCGTATTCGTGGTACAGCGGAAAGGGTCTAAGACTACCAGGAACGATTTATTAATTCAGGAACCTATGGTTCCTATGTCCAATTTTGATTTAATGGATGCTGCTAAAAAAACTCGCGATTAAAAAGTTCAGAGGTGTCTTTATGAAAGATCAATTACCACATCAACCAAACAGCGTTGAAACCGGAATCATTAATTTAGATAACAGCACCGGACCTGGAACTCACTGGGTTGCATACGCTATTGATCCACGTGGGATTGTCTATTTTGATTCATATGGATTAGCCCCACCAAAAGAGTTTATGCGGTATATAAAAACCCTTCCAATGAAGACTTGGTATTCTACGCTACCAACACAAACGATGATTGACCCACCAATATGCGGCAGCGAAGTATTAAATGTCCTTGACGCTATTTCTAACTCCTTGAGTAACCCAAGCGGAAAACCACCACATGTTGTCGTTAATGAATACACTAGTAATTGCTGGCAACGACGAAGTCGTCAAAAACGATTTTAGAGAGAGAAAGAGTTTTACAATAACATGATTGATATTTGGGGGAGATCTTTGAAACCCAAACCCGATGACACTGCACCACCTGATTCTGTCAAGGATGTAAAAAAACTAATCAAAGATGAAATAGCTGAGACGTTGAACTTAACAAATGTTGATCCTAATGAAATAGTTGTATTTCAAGACAAACAGGGTAAATTGAAATCCAGTGATGTGTCATTGGATGATATTTTAGTTAAACAACAAAACGCAATCGAAAATACTATCGCGTTATTTTCCGATCAGTGTAAACTAAAACCGGGTGTACTCGTTTCGACGATTACAGATCGATTAAAAACTCTCAACGATGAGTTAAACAATTCTGTGGGAAAACGGAAAACAGTTTATATCATTTCGTAGAAATATCATTGATAAATTTATTGGAACCCCGTTAGATAAAATTGAAATAAAACTCCCGGATATTAAAAAATCCATCGATGAGACGAAAACTTTCATCGAAGCCGTCAAAGGTGATTTTTTGAGGATGATAACAATCATTGAAAAAACAAAAATTCCTCATGAGAAAACCAATAACGTAGTATATACAATCCAACACGGATCATTTTTGTGGACACCTACAAACAACAAATTAGATATCACTGCAACCGTTAAAGGTATTTATCGATTAACACTAGTAACACCATTGACTCAATTTAATATATCATCGTTGAGTTCATCCGGGGTCAACAATACGATTTCAACGATCATCGACAAGGATACAACTGAAAAGTTCACGATAACATCTACTGATAAACATTTGGCTAAAACTCCGGTATCATGGTATGTGGAATTCGTAGCGGATTTAAGTAAATAACTAAATCGTTCGGATTTCACAATTGAAAACGCTAGTGTTTTTAAAATAAAAATGATTTCATCAACTCAATGTCGCTATGATCAGGTCAGAGAATTTCAGAATAGACTCAAAACCCTCACTGAGGAGTATCAAATAAAAATAAAAAAATACCGACGAAGAATCACCGCAATTGATGTTATTATATACTCGGTGTCAAGCGTTCTCACTGGTGCCGGAATAATACTAGCATCTGTTACAATGATTGCCCCGGTCGTAGTTCCAATTTGCATTTCTGCGGTGGCTACAATCGGGGGTATATCAACCGGGATAGCAAAAAAGATATCATCATGCAGCCAGAGTAAACTGCAGAATTACTTACTTCAATTTCATATTGCATCAACCGCATACTCGCAATTATCATTGATGATATCGTCGTCACTCGATAATACGATTATATCAGATAGTGAATTCTCAGCGATGGTCAGTATTTTTGATTCCGCGATATCGAAATTAGAGCGACAACATGAGTATAATAACAATGACAACACCGATGGAATCAGAAAACACGAACCCAAAAAACAAAATGATCTCAATAATATCAACATTACCAGATTGTGAGTTCTCAGTGATGGTCAGTATTTATGATTCCTCGATACCAAAATTAGAAATAAATCATGAGTATAATAACAATGACAACACCGCAGGAATTACTTCAACGAATAGTGGAGAACACGAACCCAGTACAAACAAGCATGATATCAATAACATCAACGAATCCAGAATTCAGTGTGAATTTCCCCTCTCCGGTCCCAGTGAAGGAGATAGCGCTAGCAAAACTACGAGTGTATCACAGTTGGCCTAATATCAGATCAAAATCATTTGGTGGTCAACAACCCAATAATTCTTTAGTGTTTGCAAATAAGAATAAACCCGACGGAACCCCAGACTGGAACGTCGTTTCGATACCAACAGGGTCATACCAAATAGAACAAATCAATAATGAATTCGCGCGTAGAATAAAATCGATTACTGGAGTAGAGTCAAAAATCGCTATAACAGTTCATGAACCGACGCTATCATCCGCAATTGAGATAAACACAGAAGGATACGTCGTAGATATCTATCAGAGTTCTATTAGAACCGTACTAGGATGGCCTGAATAGCCACCAGGGGGGAAAACTGTTGATTTACCAGAACCACAAAAAACTGATTATATCACCGACGTGATAAAACCCAATAATCCAATAAGGAGTTATAAAGATCATAGATTTACTATAGATTTTTTTGGTCTCGGATACCGATCAACTGGAGAAGAGAGGCCAGGGGAGGGAATAGAGGGATATCATTTTGTTGACAAACCTGAAATCATTAAAAATTTCACAGCAATGAATAATGATTTTTCACTGTTGTTAATATCTCTTAAATCCGGCTCTCTCACCCGAGATGAATTTATCAGCGTCGTAGAAACATGCAATAAAATTATCGACGATATGGAAACATTTAACCTAAAAATTATTCAGGATATATTAGATGACGATAATCCCCTATCGAGAACAAGATTTGCATCAGACTATAATATCCCCGTTAAGGATATTCCAACATTTAAACTACCCGGATATAACATACCAGAACTAAAAAAACTTCTCAGTGACACCATCGATGTTGGTTCTAAAATAATTCATGATGCATGGAAAAAAACAGCATCACAGGAAATAAAAATCCTCAAACATAATAATGATCCAGATGGTGGCGGTAGGCATATCGCTCCGTTCAACGTGAATATATCCTCAGTGATTGCGCTCAATTTAGTATGTGATGTTATCGAAGGAAGCTACCAAATTAATCTCGAACGATCAAATCAAGCTCAGCAAGGATATATTCTTTATTCGTTTGCACCAACAGCTCCTCCAGGATTTTTAATAATTGAGTCTCCGGTTAATCCTGTCTACATGCGATGCCATAATAATTCGTTAACGAGAATTAATTTCAAACTCACAGATCAGTCCAATAATCTAATTGATCTACAAGAAGAGGTGTTAGCAATTAGTCTGTTTGTGAGATCCTAAAGACTTGATCAAATCATTTATTATTTTTTGTTAACCCAGTGATGAAATCACTAAGCAGCAGAGAGGGTGGATGACAACAAGTTGCGACCAAAATTGATTAAAAAATCGTAAAAGTCTCCGTTTTTGCAAAAATGGAGACTTTTTTTTTGGTTAAATGAGATTTGTTGGAAGCCTGATATTTTGTTCGAAAACGTTATCTATAGGCCATATTTTGTTCGAAAACGTGATCTGGAAGCCTTATTTTTGCTTGAAAACGTGGTCTGTTCACCCTCTCTGCTGCTTCATAAGGAATTTTTCAGTGAATATTTAATTTTTCAGGAAGAGATTGCCAAACTGCTGAGGTTTGAGTCGTCACATTGTCCAAAGGGGGAGAATGTTGGTCTCGAGGATTATGCCAGGAGGATGAGAGCAGGATCCAGAAACATCTACTACCTCTCAGTGCCAAGGTACAGTACCTCATTCTTAAATACACCTTTCTCCATTGATGGGGCCCTGAGTGGCAGAGTGGTCTAAAGCACTCTCTGTTATGGATCACTGCCATCTCACCTTTGTCTGCATGGGTTCGAGTCTCAGATTTGGCCAGTGTGTATATGTGAGTAAGCTTGCCAGTAGCTTCTTGTGGGTTGGTGGTCTTTTCCATGTTTTTTTTTTAGGTTCTTCCTTCACCAGTAATACTGGCTGCCATGTATAGCTTATTGTGTGCTGAAAATCGGCGTTAAACCCTAAAACAACAACAACCTTTCTTTATGAGCTGTAATCAAATTAACATAAAAACTCTGCTACTGCACATATACACATAGCTGCTACCCCTCATGATTTTAGCGATTTACAGATTTATGCCGCATGCAAAAAATCACGAATTCCCCAATTATCAAAAATCTTTAATATATAGCCGATTTCCAGTTAAGTGCTAGTCGTGATATCGGCAGTTGCCAAAACCGTCCAGTACTGCTGGTCGCGATATTAGTGGAAGTATAGCAGATTGGTACAGTTGGCCCGGTAGCAAGCATTTTAGCATATTTTAATCTATGTATAAGAGTAGTTTTGCAAATGCTTTTACGAGAAACTGGGCCCTAACTGGAATTTTATTCAGCACTAGTGCCACCGACACTGATTTGAATTACCATTTGGTATTGCATCTTAAAAATTTCTTCACCACCAAGAAAAATGAAATGTATTGCAAAAAAAGTTGTTTTATGTTGGAATAAACCAATTATTGGCCATCAATCACTGATATACATCATGCTTTTGTACACATTGTGCCACAAAGTTTAGCATTAAGCATGGTGGCAGAGACAATGTTATAATGCACATTGGTTGCAAAAAGCACAAAGAAGTTGGGAAAATTAAGAACTCGCAGCAGATTTCAGTTCTGGTATATTTTAAGCCATCGATGGAAGTCCTGCAAGCTACCAACATTGAAGCATTGTTTGTGAGTTTTTTTTTGGTTAAACACTATCTTTATCAGCTGGAAACTATGCTAAACATTTGTTCCGGCAAATATTCCTGGACTCAAACATTGCTTAACGAATTCAATAATTTGTTTCCCCTATTTCCACTAATTGCAAGCCTCGAGGGCTGGCAGATATGTATAAATTCCTCTAGGAACAAAGAAAATGTTTTCCCTTTGTATATTCCATATAGGCCTAGAAACAACACTCCTCAATTATCTCCTCTTTCCATCATTAGGTGACTTCTGTTATACTTTATATTTACAAGTTTAAGCTTTACCCATTAGAAATTGGGTTGCATTCTACTCATCTATGTGGAATGTCATTATAATATTGATTATTATTATATTTGCTATATACTTGCTCCAATTTATTTTATAGTAATTATGTTTGAAGTTTGTGGACAAGTTTTATGACCTCGTAAACCAGCAAAATATATTTAGTGATCATTGACAGTTGTCTTAATTGTGAACACTGCTTGATATTAAAAGGGTCAAAGGTCAGGGTCTCTGACTGATAGAAAGAAAATGGTTTCCCTCAAAAGCATTACTCAGAGACCTTTGTCAATGGGTTGTACATGTATATTGTTTGTAACTCCTGGTACATGATTTTATTGAATTTTTGTAATTTTTTATTTATGGTTTTAAATTGTACAGAATATCTTTAGTTAGATAAGGACTGGGCTGTTTAATGACTGAATCCTCGCTTTACAATCACATTGATAAGTACTTTGTGTTAATCTGTTTAAATTACATTTAAATTTAAAATGTTCAACATCTGAAAGGTTGATAACATAATTCCAAATGGTTTTAACAACCAACATGGTGTGCAAAAACATTTGTGTATTATGTCATGACATTTTGTGTATTATGTCATGACATTTTGTGTATTATGTCATGACATTTGAGTATTATGTCATGACATTTTGTGTATTTAATGACTGAATCCTCGCTTTACAATCACATTGATAAGTACTTTGTTAATCTGTTTAAATTACATTTAAATTTAAAATGTTCAACATCTGAAAGGTTGATAACATAATTCCAAATGGTTTTAACAACCAACATGGTGTGCAAAAAACATTTGTGTATTATGTCATGACATTTTGTGTATTATGTCATGACATTTGAGTATTATGTCATGACATTTTGTGTATTGTCATGACATTTTGTTTTGTTGATTAGTCTGGTTCCAGGATTGGTGTGGGTAGTATTTGCTGAGAAAAGAATCTTCCAAGCAGAAAACTAGATCAACTGTTGATATACTACCAAACACAATTCCTTTTTATAAAAAAACGCAGCATTTTGTGAGACCATCATCTATGTTTAAATCAATTTTTTAATTGTTAATTTAGAACAATATTGATGCCGTCATATCATTGCAAGTATATCTCTACGTGCGAATTTGGGAATTCTCTGCAGGGTCCATAGGGAGCCTAGAAAACCTAAAAATCCTAAGATTTTATTTTAACCTAAAAAAGCATAAATTTTGATAAGAAACCATATAAATTAAAAGAAAACCTTAAATTCTTCAACATGAGTCAGCAATAAAAAGGTAAAATTAAAGTTTCTATACAAAAAAGTCGGCACTGCATGATCGAGGAAGAATAACGTCAGCTGCACCTGAAATCGACTACAGCTGTCGTACATAGTATATCATGGCTTGCAGTAATGGCAAGCAAGACACGTTTTCAGATGAGTTGGCTGTCCAAACCGCAGTACACTATATGGTTGGAAAAAGATGAATATGTGTTTTCTGCTAGATGTAAATTGTGTAAAAGATCGTTTAGTATTAAGAGATTGGGTGAATGTGGCTTACGAATACACGCACAAGGAATAAAACATCAAGTGAACGAGAAGAACGTATCCTCCACATTCGACTTGAAGAAAATCTTGACTGTGAGTATAACTATACATTATCTATTTTTTTCTCTGTCTGAATTACAGCTTCAAAATTTTTTTTTCATTTTGCAGAAATTACATTGAATTTGAAGCCGGTCAGACTAAGTAGTTGCAAGTGTTTTTAAAGGGAAACAACTGCGTCATAACTGTAGCAATAAGCTTACCTCCCCTAATTTCAAATTTCAAATTTATATATAATTAGTCAAGGTGTTTATCTTTTATTACTTTTATATGGTGGGATTCATATAAATTAATAATGCATGAAAAAGCTATAATTTAATTACAATAAAATAATATTTAATATATTCTTAATAATGTATAATTGTAAAATTTGTTTTTTTTCTTCTTCTTTTCTAGCGTCAATAGCCTGATTCAGGAAAAGTACTGTCACCAAAAAACTCCGAATTCTCAGCCATCCTGTTCATTGGTGTCTACTACCTCAGCATCTATGCAAGATCATGTAGCAAAAGAAGACACATTGAAAGCAGAAATTATTTGGACATTGTATACAATAGATACACACTGCAGCTTTTCATCAAATTCCGGAATAACAAAAGTATTCCAGTCCATGTTTCCAGATAGTCCAAGAAAAGAGAAAAAATCAGCGTTAACTTATGATATAGAAACAATGAACAGTTTAGCTGATGACTATGCATTAAAAGCAGAACATCAGAGAAACTTGACTTTATCAGCACATCAAATAGTTTAAGGACATCTGTGGAAAAAAAACCTGGAAGATCAGTTGGAGCTGGACAAGCAGATCGATGATAAGCTTGAAGCATTGAAATATATATGAATTTTGCATGACACATTGTGCAATGTACATTGCTCTACTTTTGTGAATACAGTGCAACCCTGCTATAACGCCCTCCTCTATAATGCGAATTCGGATATAACACGGTCGTGGTGTGGGTCCCGAAAATTTGTATATTCATTTGCACATGAAAAAATATTTATGGGTTTAAAGTTTATTATTATGGGAAGACATTGCATATGAGGTTGAATTTAATACGATCATGGTGTAATCCCTGCAATTTTGATTATATGTATGTGTTTATATGTATGTGTATTTTTCTTTTTTTAATACGAGAAATAGTGTTATACGTTTATTATCATTTTGAAAAAGAGTTCTAGTATGAATTCAAATATAATACGATCGTGACGTAGCTTCCGAAATTTAACAATTTCACCAGGTTTGTGAAGTATTATGCAAAATAAACATCGGCAATATTACTGGTTACTGATCCATGAGTAAAGCCAGTAAGTCGTCTTTGTGATTGTCTTCAATTAATTTTGTATACAATCATTGCACAAACAATAACCGACATGTTTTTTTCTTTTCTTCACTGCATACATATACACAACCAAGCAGAAAGTACAAAAATTAAAGTGCAAAACGTTTATTCTAAGGATCACGCATACATGCCAACCATTACGCTTTTGGCGTAATCATTACGCTTTTTGTCACTAAATTACGCGTTACGCTTAAACGTATATGGATTACGCTTTTTCGGTACATCAACCTCCCAAAAAAAAAATTATTTGTTTTCTAGTTATTATTAAAGTTCCATTAATCCCACAGACCGTATTTTACAAAAGACGGCTTTTACGTAACTACAATATAAGAGTACGCTAATCCGTGGACTTTCGTAATAGTATCATGTTCTATTTATAGCTAACCTGGTTCTACTGTTGACCTCAATTCTATTGATATTTATTTATATGCGTAGTGAGGAGATAGCAGACTGGTTTTCCAAATTTAATATTTACTCGCAGATTCCATATTCTAATTCATATTTCTTGCAGTCTAAATATATTTTAGCGCTTAAAAAGTATATTTTATTTTACTCTATGCATTTATGTGAGCAAAAATATTCCCTTTCAAAAATTTCCCACATAAATTAGAAAAAGGCAACCGAAAAGCCCCGAAACAAAATATAACAGAATCCTCTAAATATTAAGAACCCAAAAAAAAAAAAAAAAGTACAGCATCACATGACATCTATTTCCGGCCGTGTCGAAATTTTTTTAAAATTTAGCGCGAAACGTCTTAAGAAGGTTTCTAGTCGATGTGTGTAAAGCTAAAAGTGCTACATATGAAAACTTGAAACAGTAAATGATGAACAGGGCAAATAATCGTTGTTTATTGAAATTTTAGCATGTTATATGTGGATTACGCTTTTTCCGCCTGGATTCCGCTTTTTTACCACTTGGATTACGCCACTTCCTCGTCAGGGGTTGGCATGTATGATCACGTAGAGCTTCAACAATGTCACAAACTGTGATTTTATTTTCCTTATTGGCGGCAAAACATACCATCTGGTGACTTTTTTTTATTATCGACATTGTTGGCTGTTTAAACTTGTATATACAACCATTGGTTTGGAGTGGAGAAATTCAAGGACCCCATGAAAGGTAACCGCAAACTTTATGTAAAATGCACTGAAATTTATCTTTTGTTATATAAACAATTTCTTTGTTTATACTGACAAACCATCTTAACAGTGTATTGTTACATCATAATCCGCTTATGATGACATTGAGCATGAGTACTGTATGTTTTGAGATATTTGCTTTTTTTTTGTTGTTGACATTTCCGGTAGCGGAGATCAACTGGACTAAGCATTGTCTCGTAATCTAACTTTGTCGGATTTTTGGCCGCTTGCTAGTAATTAATATATATTTACTTAGACTGATATTTGTATGTGGATGGTAGGTAAAATTCTCTTCTTTCCATTCAGAATTAAATCCTTCAGAACACCCACATTTTTAAAAATAATCCATGTCATCAGACCAGAGCACATGCGTCTCTATCATACGTAGACCCTTTGTTAAATTTCTGACGCATGAGTACAAGGCAGCATCACTCCGTTACCACAAATGTAAAAAATAAAAAAATAAAAATAAAAAACATCTTGTAGTCCATTCAGTAGGCAGGAGGAACTGTAAGTACAATCTACCAAATGACGGTCACTTCATTTTTTAAAATGCACCCAGATAAAATAGTTTGCTGAAATGTCAAAGGAAACAGATTACCTTTGAAGCACCGATTGTTATGAAAACTTACTCAGCAAATTGAAAAGAAATTCGTCTCCGTCATGCCATTCAATTATTTGATGTTGCCGCCACAATAAGAAATGAGCATTTGTTTGGTTCTCCAAAGCTATCCTTTAGCGGTGACTTCAATAATACATGAACCCATCATCAAAGAAAGCCGACTACAATCTTTGAATAAAAACCAAGAGCTTTTATTCAAAGTTAGTCAGTATCAAACTTAAGTAAAAGTGATGGAATCTGATGGGCTTTTTGTATTTTCCAACGTGACAAGAACATGTTAACTGTGCCGTGAAAGTTTCCTTTTTGTTTGGAAAACTTTTATGCTTACGAACGCTACCAATGGCTGCTGAAAACGCAAACTAACTTTTACCGACTTGGGATGTACTGAAAAGTATATGTGCTCCGTCATTCATTATGTGAGTGTGCTATGTTTTTCCACTGAATTCAGACCAAGATGACTAGTGACAAAATTATGGAATATTTTAAAGCTGTGTGTGTGCATATTTTCTATGTAATCACTTGTATTGTGGATTCAGCATTTCAACGTATATGATGAGGTTCGACGGCGAGTACATGGTGTTGATACTCTTATTCATACTATACATTAGACATGTATATATAAACAGTATTTACATAAATGTACCAATTCATTATTCTCTAAATAAAGTAAACTATGTCTTCACTAAAGGTGTATTTCTCGTTTAATATGCATCAATTTAAGATGGTAACTGTCCCAATGAAGCACGTATTTTACCGCCCGCATTTATTACCTACCCCCCCCCGCACTTTGTTGGAGTATATGCATCATTTTCTTCAGCTAACTGACCTGGTTGCTTATAACACGGTTCGGTCTATAACTTGGTCGATTTCTTTCGCTCCCAACTATTGCGTTATAGCGGGGTCCCACTGTATATATAATTTAATCATTCAATTCTTGTTCACTAAGTTCATTTAGATCTTACTTTGCTAAGGATGTGGAAAAGAAGTTCAAGTTATATTATTAAAAATAATGTATAATTGATGAGTATGCTATTATTTGTGTGCATGAAGGATTATTTCACAAATGCCTTAAAAATAACCTAAAAAAAGCTTAAATTGTTTTAGATCAGGAATTGCTACTAACCCTGTCTCTGAAACTAATTTTCCCCACAGTTGTCTGTATCTGTGAAACAAAGCTCTTTATTTTACGAAGTACTTATTTTGCTTGGTTGCTTTGCTATCTTTTATCAGTCATTATTGAGTAGGTTAATTTAAGGTAATTAGATTACATACACAATAACATTTATAACAGCATTTGATTGACTGACTGAAATGAGTTACCTGACATACGACCTGAACTGCTGGCATGCTGGATTTGGATGCCTTCTAATTTTTTTTCTTCAATTTTATTTCCCCTTGATTCAAAAGACATAATTGATGTGATGATAGAAAAGGAGGTCTGCTTTTTATTTAGTGCAACAATACAGCAAATACTTCTGCTAGTCCAATATCAAAACACTGCTGGCATTTAATTAGTTTCTCAGAGAAATGCTTGTGGACATAGCTGTTACTGTAGATTGACACATTACTTTTAATTACAAGTGACACATTGCACTTTGATGATTACACTTAAAAGAAACTAACAGAGAACTAAAAAATAAATTGTAGTCAAACTATTTTTAAAAATGGTTTCTATTTATTATAGTACTGACTCCAATAGGTCTAAGTGACATTTTCATTGATGAAAATTTCCTTCAATATTGTTATGGTGTACTAAGAATGCCGTTTGAAAACAAAATGTAATAGTTTTTATGTCTTCTATTTAAAGTTGATTTTTCATAATGTTAATTAAAATGTTCAGGTACCATTTTTGATGATAAAATGAATATGTCAAAGTTTCCGTTACCAATTTTGATGATAAAATTAATGATATGTCAAAGTTTCTGTTACCAATTTTGATCGCGATTTTCTTAAAGTTTAACAAATTGGATCAGTTTTGTGGTATTTTATGATTAAAAATGGGATCCACACCTGACCCTGTGTTATAAGCAGATTCATTTTGATGCTTTGTCCATGTCTTCAAATGTAGCAGTCATTTGATTCTTCCTTTGGGGAGTAGTTACCTTCAACGTATTCTTTCTTTATAAACTTAGCAGCTTTCATCCTTCCTGAACGGGTGTTATTTTTTAAGTGAAAAAATTTCACAGACCTCTTTGCTCATCCCTCAACTTTCTTAACAGCCAGATAGTTAGTTTCCATAGACTGTAAATTTAATTTGCGTTTTATACTGCTGTTAGTAGCCATCATAAATGTAAATAAAGTTAAAAATGAAACTTTCACAACAAAATAAACCTGTTTTAATCACTGATCACTTTCAGAGGTCTTGGAAACGTGTAATCCATATTTTGATGCAATTTTTTATATCTGGGATTCAAAAAACCACGTATACAGGATTCCTCTGTACGCATCATTTTCCTGGATGGCCAATTTAAGGGCTTGCTAGTCCAGCTTCATTGTAAGAGTAGATCTGAAGAACATGACCCACAAGCTAGGCGGCAAGATCAAAGACTTGATTAGCTGCAAAGTGGTGAGAAAATGTGCTGATATTTACAGTGACTGATTTCAGAGGTAGAATGACCCATTGTACTGGTGTATAAGAAGAGTACATCAAATGAACAACTTTTGCCTTCATTATATTTTCATTTCCAAGTGTAGCAAAATTAGTCGTGCTTGTGACCTCAAAATCAAGACATGTTGAGAATTAGACAAAAAAATTGTTTGCAAATTTTGACAAGAAGGGTTAAACGGCAAATTGACGAAAATTGTAGTGAAATTCAACAGTGTTAGAAGTTGCTAGCATTGACATTTCATGTGGAACAGTATGGATGATGCCTAACTTAGTGCTTGGAATAAGACCTATTCTTGACCTGACAATTCACTGTCACTCTAATCAACAAACAAGGGCTACATGTCAGTGCTGTAAACAAGTTTGAAAATTAAACTTGATGGCAACCGCTGTTTCTACTCGTCTGGAAATATAGCCATTTCAGATATGCCCAGTTTGCTTCTGGTAGGGGACTGCAACATTTACTGGTGGTATTCTTGAACTCCTAGTTTTAAAATCCTAGCGATACCTCTGTGCATTCTTTGGAAAATGCAAGAATTGATCAGATTTCACTACTTTTAAGTTGCCGCAAGAGGCCAGCTTTATAAAAATTATAGGCCCAAACAAAAGCATAGGGTGGTTGTTTTTTTTATATCTGACGACGACATTAAAGCCTGGCGGGAAGATCAACTAATTGTTGAACAAAGTATGGGTCGGAACTGGCAGCTTGTCAACATAAATGATTAGAAAACAAAGGATTTGTTGGACCAAGGACTTCTGTCGACATGTACATTTATCTTTTATCTCAACGTTAACATAAGCATGACAATTTGATAGTAATAGTAGACCAAGGGACTGGGAGACTGCTTTTTTGTTGACATAGGCAGCTTGTCGATATAAGCGATGTCAATATAAACGGGTAGGACTGTACCATGATTCTGTCACAACAAATCCTAGCTATCTCAAGCTTGTACAAAATGTTTGTCAGCTTTTTTTTGTTTGATGCAACTTTTCAACAGCTTTTCAAGGCTGCCCCATCAACCCAGTGTTAACCACAGGACAAATACAGTAATTAAGGTATTTATGTGACCATTTATGTATTGAATCTTTGTTGTCACTATATATCTTTGTTGTCTCTTTTCCAGTCGAGAGCTTGCAGAGAGCTCCCCCTACTTGGAGGCATTGAAGAAGAAGGATGTGGAAGTTTTATTTCTCTATGAGCCATATGATGAGCTGGTGCTAATGAATCTTGGGCAGTTTGACAAGAAGTTTCTTAAATCCATTGAGAATGAGATGACAGATGACAAAGAAGACACCAATACTGTGGATGAAAATGGTAGATAGAGGGGTTTGGAGGGGAGGAGGGAGGGTCAGAGGTGAGAGAGGGGGTGAAGTGGGGTTGAGATGGAGATAGAGTTGGTCAGAAATGGAGATAATGATGAATAGAAAATGATAGATTGAGACAGGATAAATACATAAGAAACACAAAAATAGGTTAGAAGGAGGAAATAAATTCAGACAAGGAGTTCCCATATTTGGAAACCTAACAACAAAAAGGATTGACTGATGACCAGGTAGTGTAAACTATTGCAGAATGACTCTGATGACCAGGTAGGATAATATATTACAGATTGACTCTGATGAACAGGTAGTATAAACTATTACAGGTTGACTCTGATGACCAGGTGGTATAAACTATTACAGATTGACTCAGATGACCAGGTAGTATAAACTATTACAGAATGAATCTGATGGCCAGGTGGTATAAACTATTATAGAATGACTGTGATGACCAGGTAGTATAAGCAATTAAAAATTAACTCTGTAGACTTGGTAATACCAGTTCATTGGTGTCTAGGTAATATCAATAACTACAGATTAACATTGGCAACTAAATAATACCAAAAAGTATAAACAGGCGACTTGGTAATATAAATATTTACAGATTGACCTTGGCAACTATTTAATAAGATTGACTTGTTAATAAGATTGTCACTGGCAACTATTTAATAAGATTGTCACTGGCAACTGTTTATTAAGATTGTCACTGGCAACTATTTATTAAGATTGACTTGTTAATAAAATTGTCACTGGCAACTATTTAATGTGATTGTCACTGGTGACTATTTATTAAGATTGTCACTGGCAACTATTTAATGTGATTGTCACTGGTGACTAGGTAATAAGATTGTCACTGGTGACTAGGTAATAGGATTGTCACTGGCGACTACAAACATAAAATTGCAGTATTTGACAAAAGTTAACTTAATGCTTTAGCAAGACTGACCACTGCTTTATCAATTAAAATGTCTTGTCTGTATATTGTGCATACTTACCTACACCTGTGGCAACAATATTTGGTTACACAAATCATTTTCATGATATGTTTAATTTATTTCTTATAGGGTTATGGAAATTATAACATTTTCATTAACCATATTCATTTTAAATATCTTATAATTTCATCCAATAATACTTGTTTTCTTATTTTCTAGATTCGTTTAAGCCAAAACATTATGTATGAAAACCTTGTGTACGAGTAACTGGAATGTTTTGCTGTTTTTCTTTCAGATCCAGCTAGCCTAAAACAGGCAGAGGCAGAAAACCTGATGTCCTGGTTGAAAGGTGTTCTCAGTAACAAGGTCCAAAAAATTAAGGTAACCAATTAACCAAATTAATGTGATTCTTAGGAAAATAAGTGATTGCACTTTATGATTTATCTTCTTAAAATACCATAATTCTCTTTTAATAAACCAATTCTCAATGAAAGGCTAAAAATCCCATTCCCATCCCACCCCCATCCCAACACACTCCCAATTACAAAATATTAGAAATAGATTTGTATGAAAGCATTTCCTCACAATGAGTCTAGCCAATAATTTTCAAAACCGTTTTGAAGATTGCTTTATCATGGGAAAAATAGTGTGCTTAAATCTTACTTCTTTGTAGTGATCATTCAATTTATCATGGTTTACAGAATCCATAAATATGTATTGTGATTAAATCTTACTTCTTTGTTTGTTTTGTTTGTTTTTTATGGTTTAACACCATTTTTCAGCACAATATAGGCTATACATGGCGGCCAGTATTATTGGTGGAGGAAGAACCTGGGAAAACCCCAGGAAAAAAACCACCAACCCTCAAGAAGCAAATGGCAAGCTTTTTCACATAACTACATTAGCCAAATCTTAGACTCGAACCCACGCAGACAGAGGTGAGATGGCAGTGATCTGTAACAGATCGCACTTTAGACCACTCAGCCACTCGGGGGCCCCCCTTACTTCTTTGTAGTGATCACTCAATTTATCATGGTTTACAGAATCCATTAATATGTATTGTGGCATATGTGGGGCTTCATTCAATAGAGGCCACCTTAGATTCCGGAGGTTATGGATGTGGACCCTAGCCATGTCATACCAAAGACTTGTAATATTGGTAGTAGCAGCAGACTTGTTTGGCACTCAGCATTAAGAGATTAGTGATAAGAATGGTCAACTTGATATCAGGATATTGTGGTTGGGTGGGACATCATGCTGCATGTCTTCGGTGAATGCCCCAGTGTACAATAACTCAAGTTTTTCATTACCTAAAGTTACCAAACTCTGGTTAGTTCACATTTGTGGCAAGGAAGACCTATTGATTTTGAGCTCTAAAGGTCAGAGGTCATTATTACAAAAAGAATGACAGTGAGTTGGGCTCAATTTGAGTTTTTTTTCTTCCCCAAAATCGATGTTCACAAGGCTTTTTGGACGGCTTGCATTCGGTGTTAAACAATCAGTGGTCTAGGTTATCGTTACTGAAAGTATAAAAATGGTTTCCATACATTAACATTAGTTTGACATATTAAAAATGGTTTCCATACATTAACATTAGTTTGACATATTAAAAATGGTTTCCATACATTAACATTAGTTTGACATATTAAAAATGGTTTCCATACATTAACATTAGTTTGACATATTAAAAATGGTTTCCATACATTAACATTAGTTTGACATATTAAAATTGGTTTCCAGACATTAACAGTGGTTTGACATATTAAAAATGGTTTCCATACATTAACATTAGTTTGACATATTAAAAATGGTTTCCAGACATTAACAGTGGTTTGACTTATTAAAAATGGTTTCCATACATTAACCTTAGTTTGACATATTAAAAATGGTTTCCATACATTAACCTTAGTTTGACATATTAAAAATGGTTTCCAGACATTAACAGTGGTTTGACATATAGCTGTCAACCAGACTTTGCAAATGGCTTGCATTTATAGTAGGGAAGAAGCCTTTCAGTCTTGTGGTCAGAAAGTCAATGATTAAGGTGACTCAATGATTAAGGTGACTCAATGATAGGATAATAAAGGATTCTGCACAGATATATCAGTTATCTATGTGGATGTCAATTAAATGCAAGGCAGGAGTGTTTTCACGTTTAAGATATCTTTAGCTGCACTGTGTGAATAGTGTTCAAGACACATTTAATTAGAGTTTATCTAAGTTGGATTCAGTTCATTACAAAATATCAAACATAGACATGAATGAAGGCATTTCACTAATTTGAAGACACATTTAATTAGAGTTTATCTAAGTTGGATTCAGTTAATTACAAAATATCAATACATGGACATGAATGAAGGTTTTTCACTAATTTGAAGACATTTAAATAGAGTGTATTTAAGTTGGATTCAGTTAATTACAAAATATCAATACATGGACATCAATTAAGGCACTTCACTAATTTTAAGCTGGTTGTTTGATATGGAATTATGGAGCAAACATCCATTTTAAATGGTTTATCAACCATGCAAAATTAAATGTGTATCTCACATTCCGTTTCTGTTTTAATGTTACAGGTTACCAAGAAATTGGTTTCTCATCCCAGTGTTGTGACGGTGTTAGAGATGGGCTCTGCACGACACTTCCTGAAAACTACTTTATCAGACAAGAGCCAGGATGAAAAATTCCGTCTGCTTCAACCCACACTAGAGATAAATCCCAGGTAAAACTGCACTCCAGCCATAGGGTGACCTATGTGAAATGTTTAGTGGCCATTTCATATTTTAGCATATCATGTCCTAAATAATTTGGATCTCTTCAGACTACAAGAGCAGAACTCAATTTAGCTGATATTATTTGTAGAATCTTGCAAAAGGTGAATATTTTTAGTTAAGGTAAATTAAGGAGCAAATTACAGAAACCCATACATGCCAACCATTACGCTTTTGGCGTAATTATTATGCTTTTTTTCACTAAATTACACGTTATGCTTAAACATATATGGATTACGCTTTTTCGGTATATCCACCTCCCCCCCCCCCCAAAATCACTTATTTGTTTTCTCATTATTATTAAAATTCCATTAATACCACAGATCATATTTTAGAAAAGACTGCTTTTACGTAACTACAAAATAAGAGTACGCTTGACCATGGACTTTCGTAACAGTATCATGTTCTATTTATAGCTAACCTGGTTCTACTGTTGACCTCAAATTCTATTTATAGAATCTGCATGCTTAGTGAGGAGAGAGCAGACTGGTTTTCCAAATTTAATCTTTACTTGATCTAATTCATATTTCTTGCAGAACCAGTCTAAAGATATTTTAGCGCTTAAAAAGTATATTTCATTACAATATTCGCCAATTAGCCATTTAACCCTTCTTGTTAAAATTTGCAAACAACATTTTGTCTAACTCTCAACATGTCTTGATTTTGAGGTCACAAGCACTACTTAGATTGCTACACTTAGAAATGAAAACAATAATGAAGGCAAAAGTTCTTTATTTGATGTACTCTACTTATACACAAGTACATCAATGGGTCATTCTACCTCTGAAATCAGTCATTGTAAATATCAGCACATTTTTCTCACCACTCTGCAGCTAGTAAAGTCTTTGATCTTGCCGCCTATCTTGTGGGTCATGTTCTTCAGATGTACTCTTATAATGACAGCATGTACATCTGTGGGTCTTTCAGCCACTGAATTTTCTGATTGTAAACAGCTAAAATGATCAATTGATCAACACATTTTCCCACTCAACAGGTGGTTGAAGCAAGACTAGCAAACCCTTAAATTTGCCATCCAGCAAATTGATTCATACAGATGGCTCCTGTATACATTATTGTCTGAATGCCAGATAAAAAAAATGCGTCCAAATACGCGTGATTGCGCTTTTCTGAGACCTTTGAAAGTGATCGGTGATTAAAACAAGTTTTTTTTGCAGTGAAAGTTTCATTATTAACTTTAATTACATTTACGATGGATACCAACAGCAGTGTAAAACGCAATTTAAATTTACAGTATCTGGAAAATAAATATCTGGTTGTTAAGGAAGTTGAGGGCAGAACATCTCGCAGAATAACACCTGTTCAGGAAGGATGAAAGCTACTGAGTCTATAACGAAAGACTACGTTGAAGATAACTGTGCTCCCCAAAGGAAGAAGCAAAAGATTGCTACATTTTGAGATGTAGAGGAAGTCACAAAATGGTTCAATGAAGCATTTGCGAAAAAACTTAGTGTGGAGAACTTTGCTGCAACAAGTGGTTGGTTCAGTCGCTTTAATGTTTGTCATAGCATCTGACACAAAAGTATTTGTGGAGAACACTTGTACTGTTGACAGCTTTTCATTTCCCTGTGAATAGCACCGTCCCCTTGGTAGCCTCAATAAGATGGAAAGAGACTGACCAAAATCAAGGCCAATTTAAGTACGTGTACATGAAGCATGTAAATAACAACTATCCAACTATGTGCTAATGCCGACATTGAATATCGTACTGTTTTTCGTATCAGGATGTGATTGATACAATATTTTATTGTGGATTTTATTACACAGAGGTAACCAAAATGTAATTTGTCAATATACAAGTGTATTTCACACTGATTCTGTCTTCATGTACTCAAAATTACCATTTTTTTTCTCAAAGTGTAAATGCTACTCACTGACGATGGGTCACCCTTTGCAGACGAATATTAACTTTTCTCTTTTAAATCAGTGATAGTACTTTATAACAGTTTAATAATTGTCGGGTCACCAAAAGTTACTTTTTTAACATGCCTTTGTCTTAGGACATGGAAAAAATTTTGTTTCATGTCCCAAGATTTACATTCGTTACAGTAGTCAAAAAAAAGACCCCAAAAATGTAAAGTTTAGACATTAGTCTGCAGATAAGCCAACCACCCCAACCCCTTTATTCTAGGCCTTTAATTTTTTTCAAAATTATTCAACTTATACGTGATTATATACTGTGATAATGAAATAATCGGTCTCATAATCAGTATCTGAAATTTTAATATCAGCTATACGCGGTATTGACATGATCAGCAAAAAGTGACATCGGTACAGCTTTAAGAAAGACACAGTTGATAATGATGGAATCTAGTAAGACACAGTTGAATATGAAATTGAGAAATGCACAGTTGAACATGGAATCAAGAAAGGTACAGTTGAGTATGGTGGAATCTAGAAAGTCACAGTTGAATATGAAATTGAGAAATGTACAGTTGAATATGGAATCAAGAAAGGCAGAGTTGAGTATGGTGGAATCAAGAAAGACACAGTTGAATATGGAATCAAGAAATGCACAGTTGAATATGGAATCAAGAAATGCACAGTTGAATATGGAATCAAGAAATACACAGTTGAATATGGAATTAAGAAATGCACAGTTGAATATGGAATCAAGAAAGAGGCACAGTTGAATATGGAATTGAGAAATGCACAGTTGAATATGAAATCAAGAAATGCACAGTTGAATATGAAATTAAGAAAGACACAGTTGAATATGGAATCAAGAAAGAGGCACAGTTGAATATGGAATTGAGAAAGGCACAGTTGAATATGGAATCAAGAAAGGCACAGTTGAAAAATCTAGAAATGCACAGTTGAATATGGATCAAGAAAGGCACAGTTGAAGAATCAATAAAGGCACAATTGAATATGGAATTGAGAAATGCACAGTTAAATATGGAATTGAGAAATGCACAGTTGAATATGGAATTGAGAAATGCACAGTTGAATATGGAATTGAGAAAGGCACAGTTGAGTATAAAATCAAGAAATGCACAGTTGAATATGGAAGCAAGAAAGGTATAGTTGAATATGACTGATTCGGTGTCCTTGTGGTGAGAGTGTCCGTCTTGGATTTGGGAGGTCATGGGTTCGATCCTCAGCTGAATCATACCAAAGACATACAAAATAATGATTATGGCTGCCTCACTTGGCACTCAGCATTAAGAGGCTAGTTTAAGAACTGGATGGACTGGTGTCAGGATAATGTGACTGGGTGGGACATCATGCTACATGTCTGCAACTTGATGCCTCAGTGCTAGGCATCACTATAAACTGCCACACTGCAAACATTGTAGCGATATGACTGAAAAATTATTAAAGCTACATTAAAAATCCTAACCAAGCACACACACACACAGTTGAATATGGAATGAGGAAATGCCTTTGTTCTTTTATTCCTATTTGTTTTGAGAAAAAAGGTTTAAAAATGAAAACATTGCTGTGAGTTCAATCTTTGATGTGCAGAGTTGTGATAATACATAAATTCAAAAGATCTGCATGTAAAAAGACAAGTTAGAGAGATTTTACTTTAAACAATGATTGTAGTCAATTTTTAATTGAATGTGACATGGAATTAAAGCTGTGTGCAGTGTATGAACTGTTAACTGGTTATGGAAATGTATGGTAGACAGTTGATGGTAACTAGACAATTATATTAGATAATTAGATGGATATAAAATAATTATTATTATTATTATTATTATTATTATTAAAGCATAGTGAAAAAGAAAAGGGGCATCTTTTAGAATGCATTAGAAATACAGAACCATACTTGTGGACAAGGATTAGAAAACCTTCAGATCCAGAATGACCTTATAGCAGGACTTCCACTTTTTAATTTTTCACCATGTTACTTGCATAGTGTAACTAGTCACATGTTATTTGCATTCATAGTGTTACTAGTCACATGTTACTTGCACATTGTTACTAGTCACATGTTACTTGCAGGGTGTTAATAGTCAGATGTTACTTGCCAACTGGTACTAGTCATGTGTTACTTGCATAGTGTTACTAGTCACACGTTTCATACTGTCATTTGTCACATATTATTTGCATTCATAGTGTTACTAGTCACTTGCTTTTTGCATTGTTATTAGTCACATGTTACTTGTAGGGTTTTAATAATCAGATGTTACTTGCCAGCTGTACTAGTCATGTGTTATTTGCATAGTGGTACTAGTCATATGTTACTTACCAATTGTTACTTGCATAGTGCTGCTAGTCATATGTTACTTACCAATTGTTATCACATGTTACTTGCATAGTGCTGCTAGTCATATGTTACTTACCAATTGTTATCACATGTTACTTGCATAGTGGTACTAATCATATGTTACGTACCAATTGTTACTAGTCACATGTTACTTGCATAGTGCTGCTAGTCATATGTTACTTACAAGTTGTTACTAGTCACATGTTACTTGCAGAGTGGTACTAGTCATATGTTACATGCATATTACTTCAAGTCAAAATTGTGTTTCAGTCATCCATTGATTAAAAAGCTGCACAGGTTACAGACGGAAGATCCAGTGCTGGGAAAATTATTAGCAGAGCAGGTAGGTGTTAGATTTGTCATGTTTCATTGCAAATGTTTTTTTAAACTAAAAGAAACCTAAGTATTCCATTGTGAATCTTTGCAAATCCTGCATTAGGCAAGGATAATTTTTAAACTTTTACATGATCATTTCACTGCAACTTTTTTGTCTCACTGTCAGTAATTATCCCTGCACTTGCATGTGAATTTCGGTCACCGTCAGTAATTATTCCTATCCTTGTATGTGAATCTTCGGTCACTGTCAGTAATTATTCCTATCCTTGTATGTGAATCTTCGGTCACTGTCAGTAATTATTCCTATCCTTACATGAAAATCTCTGGATTATTGCATGTAGTTATGCCAGTAAATCTTCTGTGCCTCTGCTTGTAATTATCTCTACACTCATTAGATCTTCTAGTCATAGACCAGAAGAGGTTATGGGACAGTCTGAAATTGTCCAGCCATCTGTCTATTAGCACAAGTTTGCTATTCTTATCCTACACTACTTGGATATTTGCAATGAAATATTACACACATACACATTTATCCCATTGTCAGATTGGTCCTAGATGAAAATATGGCTTACTGTCCCCCAATAGCGAAAGGTCATGTCAATATGTGGTTTTCACTGTCAGATTTAAGTTTAAGTTAACAGATTCAGTACAGCTTGATAGATATGGTCCCCTCAATCCAAGAAAGAATCCTTTGATTTTGAGGTCTGTAGCTGTAATACCATGGTCATTGCTGCTAAAACCAGATTTTTCCCTTGCAATAATTTCCTGACGATAACTTGAGTAGTATAAAACAAAAATGAAGCTTAATTCACTTATTTTCCTGAATCCTGAAGAAATACCTATTTTGAGGCGCTCAACATTGAAAGTTTAGTGTTAGGACTGGTCAGCCTTGTGTCCAGATATTTTGACTGTGTGGGACATTATGTTACTTGTCTGCAGCATGATGCCCAATTGCTAGACATCACTATACTGTCACACTGCAGACATTATATTGATATGACTGAATTTTTTTAAAAGCTACATTAAAGATCAAATACACACACACACGTTTGTTCAACTCAAGCAACAAACAGCTCATGATACATTTAAAGGAATATACCTCCATCATCAGGGTCACTGTTGAAAAAAAAACAGCTTTAGTATTTACATTTCATTCATGACCAAAAATTAAGTTATCATCTATTGGGTCTGTTTATTTATTCTTTTACTTAAGATTGCCTTAAGTGCTATTAATTTGTGAGTTAAAAAGCATGCATCTTTTTACTTCAGAACTGGGCTGATGGTATATTTATATTTTCCATTGTATCAGTGATCTCTTTTTACTTCAGAACTAGTCTGTTGGTATATTTATATTTTCCATTGTATCAGTGATCTCTTTTTACTTCAGAACTAGTCTGTTGGTAGGTGTGTATCGTCCATTATATCAGGTGATCTCTTTTTAATTCAGATTTGATCTCATGGTATACGTGTATTTTTCATGCATGCAAATGCGCTAAATATTGAATAAATTCAAAATTAAAATTTAGTCATTATTTGGGTACATATCATACTTTGGATGCACACATTTCATTAAAACTTTTTATGATATCGACTCAATGGTCCACATCATCATATGAAACGATGACTATTAAGTACCATAGCAACTGGATTAAAGTACTTTTCCAAGGGATTAACAATGTCAGCTTACCTGGTCCAATTTTCAAAGGATTCAGAGCATCAGATTGCAAATCTAGTGTAGGACATTAATCACATAGCCATTATGGGTTTAACATTATGTGAAGAATGATCTATTTCATTTCAGTTGTACGACAATGCAATGATCAATGCTGGCTTGATGGATGACACACGTTCAATGGTAAATCGGCTTAATCAGCTGCTGGAGAAAGCCTTGGACAAAAATTGAGCCATCCTACCCAACAGTCCAACTTGGACATTTCCTTTCTTTTATTTTGGATCATACCACCAGGCAGTGAAGGGGTGAAGTGATGTACTTGGCAGAAAGGCTTGAAGAAAACAATGCAAACAAATCATCTGCTCTACTGTACAAAGACCGATAAACATGTGAAAATTTTAAGTTGCATGATGAAGTTAGAGAAATGACAGAAAACATTGATCTGTTTCTATCTCATTAGAATACAGTACATGGAGTAATACTTGTGTATACTTAGATTTTACTATGCATTCTAGTATCCTCATGAGAAGGGGACATGTTTTTTTTTTTATTGTGTCTGTATTCCCAGATAGCTTTTGTTCAAGTTTGTGCTAGCATTTATAACATAGTAACAATAAATTCACATCAAATTTGGAATACAATATCTTCACATACACTCTCTCTCTCGATATTGTTCCTGTCCCAGGGTTCTACCATTGTAGTGTTCCCTTACTTGATTTTCTCTCTGCCAACTGTTGCCCCATTGTATTTGTTTTTTTTTTTTTTTTGGTGGGTGGGGGGAATAAGGTTCTAATGCACTAAATATATTTGCTTACAAGTCACAGCCAACTACTGACTTAATTGATCCGGATCTGCTGTCACTGCACTGGCTGATCAATGTCTATGTATTTACTTTGGAGAGATCAGCAGAAGAAACATAGACCCTGATTTGCTAGTGCAATGTGTTAGACAGGGTCAGTGTTGTTTGCAGTTACTTTTTGGGGTGATCAGGTCATACCCCTTGTTGGGACTCTGGGGTCATGATCTTTATTTTTAAAAAAATCAATCCTCAGATATATAGTTGTGACAGACTTAAAGTTAAATCATTTTTTGTTTTCATCTTCAGTTTGGTTTTCTGGCTTTCATTTGAAGTAAGGTTGAAGGTTTGGTAAATTTCTGACATAGTTTGGTACACTGAGGCACACTTGTGGTACAATTCTGACACATAAGAAATAGGGTTGTGGTTACTTTCTGGCACACTTGTGGCACAATTCTGACACACAAACAATAGGTTATGATTACTTCCTGGCACACTTGTGGCATAATTATGACACATAAGAAATAGGGTTGTGGTTACTTTCTGGCACACTTGTGGCACAATTCTGGCTTCCAGGCATTAGGGTTGGGCTACTTCCTGGCACAATTAGGGTTCCCAAGCAATAGGGTTGTGGCTACATCCTGACACACTTTTGTTTTGGTTTGGTTAAAGAAATGTAGTGAGTCACAATTTAACAAGGATAATATTTAATTTTTTTTTTAATGAGTAAACAAATTTTCACAAAAATTTTCATGATGCTAAAATTATGTCATGAAAACATTCATAACAGAAATGCTGACAACTAGCCTAATAGACACTTTTATAGGTTTCTGAGATCTATCTGGATTGTAGAAATCATCAACCACCAGTTATGATATTGTGCTTTCTCAGTGTATTTTAAACTGATCGGCTCAATAAGCAGACACTGACCTACAGTTTTTTTTTTGCTATGTGATAATCTATTTCCTAAGAATAGAAATTGATCCATCATTGTTTAGAAACTTTACATAGTTTTTTTAAATAAAAATTACTATACTATAATAACCTGATCAGAAATACTATCATAATATATCTTGTTTTTGATCACAGAGTAAATAGGGGATACAAATTTTGTAAGGCCTGTCTAAATTATAAGCTGATTAGCATTTGTAAAGCTCATTGGACAAAATCAAAAAGTGAGCCAGATGTCAATGAGATCATTATTGATGGGTCATTTTGTCTGCTATGACATAAAGCTGAGACACTTAATGAGTATGTTAAGAAGCCAAGGTGCACCAGACAGTAACTGAATGTCCTTTATTGCACAAAGTACAACAGAATTGGCATTGTGTTTAATGTATACTTATCATTTAGCATAAAGGCTGAAACAAGTTCCAAGCAAGGTCAAGGAACTAGGAGAAATGTGACAGGATCAAGGTCTTTGGAAGGTCAAGGAACTGTAAGGGTCACATGATCAAGGTCCAAGCAAGGTCAAGGAAATTGGAAAAGGGTTGACAGGATTATGGTCCAAGCAAAGTCGAGGAACTAAGAGAAGGGTAACAGGATCAAGGTCCTTGCAAAGGTCAAGGAACTAGATAGAAGAAGGGTGACTTGATGAAATAAGATTTTAGGAATCTGTCGTAGCTTCCCAAGATGATAATATTAAGACAGTTCTAGTTTACAAGCACAATGATTTTTGCAAATGGAGAAAAGTTTTATTAACAGTCGAAACATCAGCCTTGAATTTGTCTCTCTCTTCTCATGAATAAGTTGATACCTGCATCATTTGTACATAGTGATGGTAGGCAGTTAGGTCTTTATTATCAATGCAAAGGCCATGGATGTCATTGTCATATTAACATTAGGTCTTTATTATCAATGCAAAGGCCATGGATGTCATTGTCATATAAATTAGGTCTTTATTATCAATGCAAAGGCCATGGATGTCATTGTCATATTAACATTAGGTCTTTATTATCAATGCAAAGGCCATGGATGTCATTGTCATATAAATTAGGTCTTTATTATCAATGCAAAGGCCATGGATGTCATTGCAGGCGCGCAACTAGGAAATTCTGGGCCCCAGGCAGCTGACAGAGTTCGGGCCCCTTTCGTGTTTCAAATATGTGTGAATATGTGCCTATCTAGCTCGGGCCCCTGACAAGTGCCATGGTTCCCCCCCCCCAGGTGCGGGCCTGCCCTAACTCTTAATACTCACATGACTGCGAGTGCGGCTGTTCAGCATTGAATGAATAACTTCCGCGATTCACGAAGGCAAAAGGTGGAGACTAAACATAAACATTGCCGCACAGCCACCGGCACTCATTCCGACTTGCGTATGTTATCTTGATGACGGACACGGGACAGCCTTTATGAGAATGCCGCTGAAGCTCTCAGTCTTGCATTTTCCCACGGTTCGACGGATGATGGAAATGGAGTTCAAACTCAAAGCAGCTAGATCCGAGATCGTACCCACCGGTGACCGCTGTATTACGTCGACGTGCCCCTTCTTGATAATAAAGAACCTTTCAAGGAAAAAAAAAAATCGAAAAAGGGCGGGCCCCTATCTAGCTCGGGCTCTTGACAAGTGCCATGGTTGTCCCCCCCTAGGTGCGGGCCTGGTCATTGTCATATTAACATGTTTTGTGATCTCTGAAAGAGCTAGGATTTGAGAAGCTATGAAAAACATTTCCTTAAGGATCCGGCCTCACATGGATTTCCAATAGATGCCATTGTTTCTGCCCTTAGAATTTTAGTGGAATCATGTTCTTCCATGACTTCAGTGAATGCGATATGTCTTCCATCTGTCTCAAAGGATAGAAATCTGCATGGCAGACAGAATCAAGCTTCAGGTATCTTCACAAATCATGCAAATGACTATCAACATTTGAAGAAGAAAACCTTGATATACTTGAGCAGCAGAGAGGGTGAATCAGACAACTTTTCAAACAAAAATCGATTTTAACCGTCAAAACAACAAATAGACCCTTCCTACGAATTTTCATGTTTTAACCAAAAAAAAAATAAAGTCTCCATTTGCCAAACAGAGACTTAGTGATTTTGTCTGAAACACGATCTTGCAGGGGGCTTCGAAATGAGTAAAAAACACGATGGACACTCACCTCTATGATTTCAACTGTATATTTTATCAAGTCCGACACGATATCGCGTACGAGGGTCTGCTAAATTTATCGTCACAAATCTGTGTGGTATTGACTGAGCGTGACTAAAGAAATTTCTAAATTGATTATGATTCATATCACCGCTGCACCAGGTCTGATGAATATTTCGTAGTGTATGAGTATCAACTCCGTTAAACACACAGAGCAGATTGCAATTATCGCGAATCACTTTTGGAATTTGTGTGTATCGTTGAGTGACATATATCACATCAGTGCTTTTATGCCTGCCTCTGGAAAATATCCTAGCAGGATTCTTTTGATTGTCTAACATGATATCGTCATATACGACTAAATTGTTAATACTTCCGTCAATGGAATCAATACTCGGTGCATCGTTGATATCAGTAATAAATTCAATAAAATCATCGATTTGAAATTCTTTTGCTTTCTCGTTAAAATCCTTTAGGACTTCATAGCATCGCTGATCGTCTACACTCGGGGCTATTAAATACAATTTGTTCCATTTCATCCATCTCGTTATCAAATTAAGTAGCAGTTGTGTCTTGCCGCTTCCAGATGGTCTGATTATAATCATTCTAATTGAATTCGGCAACATTTCATGGTGTTTAATAGGTTCCCGTCGTCGGGTAGCTGAATAATCAATTACATTCATGCTGTTATATATAAATTATGGATCTATATTGTGTGAAATGTAGGGCGCGTACTGGCACAGATGACTTGACGACGATTACAACTAAAAATAACTGATCAGCGCTTTCTGGTAAATGCGTACAATGTAGTACAAAGAAATTTAGATTTGTTTCCCTTGGTAAACCCAAGGAACCTTTAAAAAAAAACAAGGAGGTGATATCGCAGCCAAGCTAACTAAACTCCCTGGAACCCCATGCGCAAAGTATCCAGGAGAAAAACACCTTCCAGGGTATAGTTATTGTGGACCGGGAACAAGACTTGATACCAGACTCAATAATCATAACCAACCCAAACCCTGTGAAGAACCAATAAACGCCATTGATAAGGCGTGTCACGCTCATGATGTTGCATATAAAAGCAGCAATTTGCAGCATAGACATCTAGCAGATGTGAAATTAATTTATGCGTTAAATGCTATTCCTGATAAATCCTTCAAAGAAAAATTGGCTTCATTTTTGATAAAATCGGCTATGAAAAGTAAATTGATGTTAGGTGCTGGTAATTAATAACAACATGAAATCTATTTATTATTCTCCGAGTGGATACTGGAGAGGCAAGGCAGCAATCAATAAACTCGCTAGCGCTGCAAAAGTGAAAAAAACCACTGCGGCTCATTGGTTTTCCAAACAGGCTATATGGCAAATTTATCTACCACCGCCTTAACAAATTCACTACTCGCATTTTGATGTTACAGTTCCTAGTGAAGTTCATCAGGCTGATATATTATTTCTGCCACATGATGGTGGTTACAAATACACGTTAACTGTAGTTGATGTTGCAAGTCGATACAAAGAAGCAGAACCGTTAAAAACAAAGTCGGCCACTGAAGTTGCTTCTGCATTTGAAAGGATTTATCGACGAGGTCATCTGCACTGGCCAAATCTATTACAAGTTGATCCTGGCAAGGAATTTCAGGGTGCAGTGTTATCAGCAAAGAAGCATCATAATGTCACTATCAGACGAGGACATACTGCGCTACATTGTGATCAGGCAATTGTTGAACGGTTTAATCGGACGATTGCTGAACGGTTATTTGGATATCAATACGCAAAAGAATTCATCCAAGAAAAAAGATCTCGTGAATGGGTTAAAAGATTACCAGCTGTGATTACCGCATTGAATAATGAGATTACTAGAACAATCAACATGAAACCTATCAACGCGATTAAAAAGAAGTCTATACTAAAACTTCCACAAGAGGATTCTAGCGTTTCCCAACCAATTCTTGGTAGTAATATCACTGTTAGGTATTTATACGAACCAGGAGAGCTTGAAGGTGGCAGAAAAAGGGCTACTGATCCTATTTGGAGTGTTACTGCACACAAGATATCTAGTATAACACGATCTACGGGTGGAAACGCTAGCGTTTCTAGACCAGCAATCTATAGACTGGATTCAACTGCCCCTCAACGAGGATTTACTCGACAACAATTACAAGTGATACCCAAGGATACTCAATTACCACCGCGGGGTCTTAACTAGCTAAAATCCGTAGGATTTTCAAGGACAACTCTTCGAAGCTGATTTATTCTTCGTACTCTGGATACTGCAAGATAGACTAAATTTGACCATTCGATGTGATTATCCACTATCCAAACAATTGTATCCGATATAGTCAATCCCTGTGAAGAATGTATCGTCGCTGCGTATCCTAGCGTCCACGGGGATTTATTAGCACGCAATGCATCTTCGACGACGCTGATATCAACCAGCACAATATCATTTAGCACTAAATTCTGTCTTTGAAATCCTCCTGGAATATCAACTTCAATATTCTGTTTTCGTGTATCCGAAGGCCTATAAGATAACGGTACTGGAAGTGTTGTAAATTTTTCTTTATGCGTTTCAAACAACTTCATCTGAAGTGTGTCTCTGACTATTTTTCTACTTGCAATTATCAAATCATTTGTCTCCACGCTTCCCAGAAATCATTCATTGGAGTTTCTGAAATTACTTAACGCGCTATTTCACACTGGATTTTATCCGGTTGTAATCTAATTAGCGCTTTGAGTTCTCGTAATTGTTCATCAAGTGATCTATAATCAGTGTTAATTTCTTCATAATAGTCTACAAAACCCCTTAGCCATTCATGTGGGGATGCACCGACAAATGGTTGTGGTTGGCCGTGATCACCGCACATGATGACTTTTGTATTTTTCAATAACAACCACTCGAGAAATGTTTGTAATACATCTAATGACACTGTGCATATTTCATCCCAAATTATGATTTCAGGAATAAATTTCTCGCCCATGCGCTCAGGAGTCCACTTATCTCCTTTCCATCGAAAGAAACTGTGATACGTACAGGCATTTACCCCTCGCTGTATCATTTCTCTTGCAAGTCTGTGAGTTGGTGTTAGCAAAATCATGTTTGGATTTTTCCCACGGAATAATTCAATTGCACGAGTTGTCTTTCCTGATCCACCACAGCCGTTTAAATAAACTGTTTTATATCTACAGATTGGATCAGATGTCGATGGTGCATTAGAAAATTCTGATTGAATCTCAAAGAGATTCCGATAATTATTTTCAATCGTAGCATCTGCTGATTCAATATAATCATGAAGCATTTCCCGCTTAATTCTCCATGATCCCCAACTCTCGTTAGAATTTATGAATTCAGCCACATCGCTCTTTATGTAAAATGAGTCAGTGGCGACTCTAATTGCGGTGTCAGGAAATCTATTTATCATCGAAAATAAATTGATTGAAGCATATGCGAGCATAGAAGCTCTCAAATGTGTGTATTGCGGATTGTATCCATCGTTGTAGGTAACAATTGTACCTAATTTGGTTCCATCGGACAGAAATGCGTCTTTACGATTGACATATATGCCTTTATTTGTTAGATCCACGATTACAAAATCATGTTCAGCGTTGTCTATAATCAACCGTGAAGAATATCTTGTATTGTCGTATTTGCCACCCTGAGTAAATTTACCAATTATTCTTCGTCCAAGATCTTTTGCTTCTCTGTTTCTGATTTCAAATAACTGTTTGGACCAATTTACAATTTCTTCTTCGTTGAAATTTGGAAACAGTTTTCGCTGTTCGCTAATTATTTTTTCTATATCAGGTTGTGGTAACCAGACTGATTTCTGTGCTCGATAGGATATAATCGCTTCACTGACAATTAATGATTGTAACATCCCACAATCAATCATATATCTCAATAGCACTATTGGCATCCAGTGTTTTTCAGACGTGTCTACCAATCCAAAGATAACTACACAGATGAAGTCCTGTAGCCAATTCAAATGATACTACATGAGCGAATCCGGCTAAATCAAAATGTGGCAGCAGACCATTAATCGCAACACGAGCCATTTCGTGTGTGGGGTGTCCAAATCGTTTGAAGTATTCGCTACATTCTCCATACCCGAGAAAACTTCCTGGATAACATGCAATCATATCAACGGAAATAACGGTTTCAGTGTCATATTTTGTATTCCATAATCCACCGTGGCTGTATTCAATCTGACATCTGATAGAAACTCACTTCGCGTTGGTTTCCACACGTTTTTCTTCCTAGCAAAATGTGCTGCAACCGAGGGAAGTGTAAAACAATTTGTTAGTAATTGATCTTCGATTCCCTCTGGAGAAAACTCACTAGCTAGTTTTTTCATTTGATTATGCAGCTCTTCAGTACGGTACAATTCTCCGTTGGGTCTTACAAACTGATCGAATCCACATTCATCGTCTTCAGCACTGTGAAATAGCCACATCGACACAGGATCTTTTTTACTCAAATTGTAAATAGCATCAAATAATTTCTGCTCAGAAAAACACTCTGGTTTGGGGTATATATTTTACAGTTCTATCCCGTGGGAATATTGTTACTGCAGATGACCACGCGTGTTCGTTATGATCAATAATTTGTATTGGAGTTCCTTGTGATTTATATTTTGATTCGTATAATACTTCTCCGGTTATTGTCGTTACTGATATTGGAAATCTTAATGATTTTTCTAATTTAACTATATCCTGAATTGTTGCCCCATGCTGTTTCACCGTTAATTCCCATTCGGTTATTTTTTTTCGTCTTAGATCAGTCAGTTTGTTCCCCCGGGATGCATTTGTGAAGTGTTCTATTATTCGTTCTGCTACACAATTGAGTGGCAAAGCCACTGATGACGAATATTTCATGGGTGCTAGTTTTGCAATATCAGGTTTGTCATTTAACGGATATATTCCATAAACAACTGCTGTTACAGGATAAGATCTCTGGTAGTATGGTTTGTCAATTCCAGTCAAAATTCCTGGTTTGGAATCTTGATTCACAGTGATAGTTTTTTTATCCTTGAGAATTGGTTCAAATTTATCCCTGATGATCCAATCTCCAGTGTCGTTACGGATAATGAATTTTATTCTAAAAAAATACCTTTTTTGAAGATGTGAGATTATCACTGCTGCTTTTCATCATTCATGGTAGCATCGATATTAGGTACAATTCGAAATGTTGACCAACAATGAGATGCTCCATCACGCTTGAATTCATTAAAACAACCTCTGATTTTACTAATCATGGTTCTATCAAGAATTTTATTCTTTGGTGTATCAGAAACTCTATCAAGATTGAATTTAGCATTTTTCCAAGGCGTAATTTTCGATAATCTCTCAAACTCCTTCATACTATAATTAAAACAAGCATTTAAATGAAAGATTTATGTATAATGAATCGTTGCAAATGGCTCATGATTGGATCAGTGACTCCTTGTAACAAATCATGCAGAAATGAATTCTGTGGGTATCATATGCAAAGTTTTCGATGTGGGAGCCTTGGTCCGTTACCTTGTATTCGATGTGGGGTTGGGGTTAGGGGAAAATCACAATTGTGTATCGGTTGTGGTGGCAAACGATACAGGGAATTGAAACGTTATTATGACAAAAGAATAAAAAATTCTGTCCCTGACATAGCCGTCAAGGATAAAATCATAAGAACTCCTCAAGACTATATCGAAAGATTCTCCAGTGATGTTATTATTAGACCAAACACTGAATTAGACAAATAGTATTTGTATACAAATGAACCAAGAATTCAGACCACACCCTGTGATTACAAATTATGAAGCATCCAGTGATGGTGCTGTCAGAAACCGTAGATTGAAGAAACCAGTTGGGTGGGATAATGGTGTGGGGTATTTGGTGTTTACAGCCGGAGGGAAAATACGTCTCAATTATAGAATCATATATGAATGTCACAATGGATTGATCAAGGATGGTTTTGTTATCGATCACATCGATTCCAATCCAAAGAACAATTCTTTATCAAATCTACAGGTTGTTACACAGAGTGAGATTTCCAAACGAGGTGGGACTGGGAAATACTCGAAAAATGCTAGACCCGTAAAATCTTTTAATACAACAAATAACGAAGAAAAAATATTCCAATCAATGAATGAAGCCAGTAAGTATTTCGATATTTGTATATCCTCAGTACGAAAAGTAGCAGAGGGAATAACCAAGACAGCGATTTCAAAAAAGACCGGACAAAAAATTCAATTCATTTATGTCTGATGAGAAATATATTTTTCATTTAGAAAGTATATAATTGTCATAGAATATGTATTCTGAAAAAATGAATAGCATTATAGCTGAAATTTCAAAATTGAAAAGTCAGGATATTAAACTATCAGATGGTTTAAATCCTGATCAAATTATGTCTGACTTTCAGGATATAGAATACGGAGTTAACATTAACAAGTATATGTTACCAAAGAAATATGCGCTGATAAAAAAATTCAGAATTCTATTCGGGACTCTCTTGCATTTTCCAGTGACGTAAGTGTTTGTCCCGTTATTTACTATCGTAGAGGGAATACAAAAAGAATTGGGTAGGGAATATGAATTGAAAAAGGAGGTTAATTCGAAGATTAGAAATATATGAGCGTTAATTCAAGAAAACAAATGGTCGAATCGAAATCGACTATGAGAATTTTCATGCAAAATCGACTATTTGACCATAAACTCTCAGAGATTTTTCATATTTTAGCATTTTTTTTGTTGAAATTAGTCAAAAATCATCAAAAATGAATCCTCCTTACGAGAAAGACCATAAAATCTCAAGGGAAAACCACCAAAACTGTAAAAAAAAAAATCAGTGAAAATGCATTAAAAACACTGAATAAAAAATATTTCACACTGAATAAAAAATAAAAATATTTCACAGCAATAAAAAATATTTCACTGAATAAAAAATAAAAAATATTTCACTGAATAAAAAATATTTCAGACTGAATTAAAAATAAAAATATTTCACACTGAATAAAATATATTTAACACTGAATAAAAGATAAAAAATATTTTACAGCAATAAAAAATAAAAATATTTCACTGAATAAAAAATATAAATATTTCACAGCAATAAAAAATATTTCACTGAATAAAAAATAAAAATATTTCACAGCAATAAAAATATTTCACACTGAATAAAAAACATTTCACACTGAATAAAAAATATTTCACACTGAATAAAAAAAATATTTCACAGCAATAAAAAATATTTCACTGAATAAAAATTAAAAATATTTCACTGAATAAAAAATAAAAATATTTCACACTGAATAAAATATCGATAATTTCACAGCAATAAAAAATATTCACACTGAATAAAAAATCGATAATTTCACAGGAATAAAAAATATTTTGCACTGAAAATATTTCACACTGAATAAAAAATATTTCACACTGAATACTAAATCGATAATTTCACAGCAATAAAAAATATTTCACACTGAATAAAAAATATTTCGCACTGAATAAAAAATAAAAATATTTCACAGCAATAAAAAATATTTCACACTGAATAAAAAATAAAAATATTTCACAGCAATAAAAAATATTTCACACTGAATAAAAAATAAAAATATTTCACTGAATGAAAGTATTTCACACTGAATAAAAATTAAAAATATTTCACAGCAATAAAATATATTTTACACTGAAAAAAAATATTTCACAATAAAAAAATCGATTATTTCACACTGAATAAAAAATATTTCACACTGAATAAAAAATATTTCACTGAATAAAAAAATTGATAATTTCAGTGAATAAAAAATATTTCACACAATAAAAAATAAAAATATTTCACACTGAACAAAAAATATTTCACACTGAATAAAAAATATTTCACAATAAAAAATAAAAATTTTTCACACTGAATAAAAAATATTTCACACTGAATAAAAGAAAAATATTTCACATCAATAAAAAATAAAAATATTTCACACTGAATAAAAAATTAAAATATTTCACAGCAATAAAAAAAATTTCACTGAATAAAAATTAAAAATATTTCACAGCAATAAAAAATATTTCACACTGATTAAAAAATAAAAATATTTCACACTGAATAAAAAATATTTCACACTGAATAAAAAATAAAAATATTTCACAGCAATAAAAATATTTCACTAAATAAATAAAAATATTTCACACTGAATAAAAAATAAAAATATTTCACACTGAATAAAATATCGATAATTTCACAGCAATAAAAGATATTTCACACTGAAAAAAAAATCGATAATTTCACAGCAATAAAAAATATTTTACACTGAAAATATTTCACACTGAATAAAAAATATTTCACACTGAATAAAAAATCGATAATTTCACAGCAATAAAAAATATTTCACACTGAATAAAAAATATTTCGCACTGAATAAAATATATTTCACACACTGAATAAAAAATAAAAATATTTCACAGCAATAAAAAATATTTAACTGAATAAAAAATAAAAATATTTCACAGCAATAAAAAATATTTCACACTGAATAAAAAATAAAAATATTTCACACTGAATGAAAAATATTTCACACTGAATAAAAATTAAAAATAATTCACAGCAATAAAAAATATTTCACACTGAAAAAAAAAATTTCACACACTGAATAAAAAAATCGATAATTTCACACTGAATAAAAAATATTTCAAACAATAAAAAATATTTCAAACTGAATAAAAAATCGATAATTTCACAGTGAATAAAAAATATTTCACACTGAATAAAAAATGAAAATATTTCACACTGAACAAATAATATTTCACACTGAATAAAAAATATTTCACAATAAAAAATACAAATATTTCACAGTGAATAAAAAATATTTCACACTAAAAAATAAAAATGTTTCACACAATAAAATATCGATAATTTCACACTGAATAAAAAATATTTCACACTGAATAAAAAATATTTCACTGAATAAAAAAAAAAATATTTCACAGCAATAAAAAATATTTCACACTGAATAAAAAATATTTCACAGCAATAAAAAATATTTCACACTGAATAGAAAATATTTCACACTGAATAAAATATCGATAATTTCACTGAATAAAAAATATTTTACACTGAATAAAAAATGTTTCACACTGAATAAAAAATCGATAATTTCACAGTGAATAAAAAATCGATAATTTCACAGTGAATAAAAAATATTTCACACTGAATAAAAATATTTCACACTGAATAAAAAATAAATATTTCACAGCAATAAAAATATTTTACACTGAGCAGCAGAGAGGGTGAACCTCACAACTTTCCGAGCGTCGATTCGAAAATCTGAGGCTTCTGCCAAATAGTAAAAAAAAAATGGCGTCTATTCGATAAAATAAGATTTCCTTATATACGCCAACGTCGTTGTCATTCACCCTCTCTGCTGCTGCAAATGTTTCATTTGTGGTTAACAAAAATCATTTACGATTTCAACCAAATATTTGATCGAGTCCGATACGATATCGTGTCCGAGGATCATGTAAATTTATTGTTATAAATCCGTGCGGAGTCGACTGAGCGTTACTAAAGAAATTTTTAAATTGATTGAAGTCCATATCAGAGCACCATGTCTGCCAAATATTTCGAAGCGTATGTGTATCAACGCCGTTAAACACAGCAAGAATATTACAGTTATCTCTGATCACTTTTGGAATCTGAGTGTAGCGTTGAGTGACATATATCACATCAGTGTTTTTGTGACGCCCCCGGGAAAATATTCTAGCTGGGTTTTTTTGATTGTCTAACATCACATCGTCGTATACGACTAAATTGTTAATGCTCCCATCAAGGTCATCCACGGATGGCGCCTCGTCAATATCAGTTATAAAATCAATGGTATTCTCACCTTTAATTTCTGATGCATTCTCGTTAAAATCCTTTAACACTTCATAGCATCGTTGATCATCTACGCTAGGGGCAATTAAATACAACTTATCCCACTTCATCCATCTCATTATTAAATTGAGCAACAAGTGCGTTTTACCGGATCCAGATGGCCCGATTATAATTGCACGGATAGAGTTTGGTAGCGCTGCATGATGCTTAACTGGTTCTCTTATTTTAGTCGCTGAAAAATCAATTATATTCATATCTCTATACATAAATTATGGATCTATATTGTGTGAAGTGTAAAACGCGTACTAGCACAAATGATGTGACGACGGTTACAACTAAAAATAACAGATCAGCACTAACTGGTAGATGTGCAACATGTGGTATAAAAAAGTTTAGATTTATTTCTACAAAATCAAAGATTTTACAATCCGGAGATGTTTTAAAAAAAAACGAGGAGGTGATATCGCAGCCAAATTGACAAAGCTCCCTGGAACCCCATGGGCAAAGTACCCCGGAGAAAAGCACCTTCCAGGATATAGCTACTGTGGTCCCGGAACACGATTAGATATCAGACTTGATGATCAAAATCAACCCCGACCCGGTGAAGAACCAATAAACGCCATTGATAAGGCCTGTCACCTTCATGATGTTGCTTATAAAAGCAGCAACCTGCAACACAGGCATCTCGCGGATGTGAAATTAATTCATGCGTTAAATGCTATTCCTGATAAATCTTTTAAAGAAAAGTTGGCTTCGTGGTTGGTAAAATCAGCTATGAAAGGCAAATTGATGATGGGTGCTGGTAATTGAAAATGCTAGCATTTTAATATGGAATCAATTTATTATTCCCCAAGAGGATACTGGAGGGGTAAATCAGCAGTACATAAACTCGCTAGCGCTGCAAAAGTGAAAAAAACTACAGCGGCGGATTGGTTATCCAAACAGGCACTATGGCAAATTTATCTACCACCACCTAAACAAATTCAATTCTCGCATTTTGATGTGACCGCTCCTAATGAAGTTCATCAGGCTGATATATTATTTCTGCCACATGATCGTGGTTACAAATACGCGTTAACCGTAGTTGATATTGCAAGTCGATACAAAGAAGCAGAACCGTTAAAAACAAAATCAGCCACTGAAGTTGCTTCTGCATTTGAAAGGATTTATCGACGAGGTCCTCTGCACTGGCCGAATCTATTGCAGGTTGATCCTGGCAAGGAATTTCAGGGTGCGGTTCTATCTACAATGAAAAATCATAATGTCACCATACGACGAGGGCATACTGCGCTACATCGCGATCAGGCCATTGTCGAACGATTTAATCGGACGATTGCTGAGCGGTTATTTGGATATCAATACGCAAAAGAATTCATTCAAGAAAAGCGATCCAGTGAATGGGTTAAAAGATTACCATCTGTGATTACTGCACTGAATAACGAGATTACTAGAACAATCAACATGAAACCTATCAACGCGATTAAAAAGAAGTCAATACCCGTACAACCACAAAAAGATTTCCCTAGAAACGCTAGCGTTTCCCAACCAATTCTTGGTAGTAGTGTCATTGTGAGGTACTTATACGAACCAGGAGAGCTTGAAGGGGGTAGAAAAAGGGCTACTGATCCTATTTGGAGCGTCACTACGCATAAGATATCTAGTATAACACGATCAACTGGTAGACCAGCAATCTATAAACTGGATTCAACTGCTCCTCAGCGAGGATTTACTCGACAACAACTGCAAGTGATTCCCGGGGATACTCAATTGCCACCGCATGGTCTTAATTAGCACCCAGGGTGCTGGCACCCCGGCGTCTATTGCACTCAAGACAAGTCAACATCACATTATTTCTGACATGACCGAGATTGTTATTTTTTCTGTCTACGGTGAATTGGCGAGGATCCTTATCCGAATACTGCCAACGCATTATACAATTGCAACTCGCGCAGTGATTATTCTGTTGTTTCTTCAAAGTGATTATTAATTTAGCATCAATATCAAATTCTCGTTGGTTTTTTTTGTCCTGTTGTTTGTAACCGGAGAGTTTTTTTATTAATGATGCTAACATCAATATCACTTATTGTTGTGTCATTATCATCACCAATGATTTCATCATCGCCACTGGCTTCGCCAACAACAATTCTTCGAAGCTGATTTATTCTTCGTACTCTGGATACTGCGAGATAGACTAAATTCGACCATTCGATGCGATTATCTACCATCCAAACAATTGTATCCGATATAGTCAATCCCTGTGAAGAGTGTATTGTTGCTGCGTATCCTAGCGTCCATGGGGATTTATTAGCACGCAATGCATCTTCAACGACATTGATATCAACCAGCACAATATCATTTAACACGAGAATCTGCTTTTCACTTCCTGACTTTGTCAGGCTTGGAATATCAACTTCTATATTCTGCTTTCGTGTATCCGAAGGCCTATAACACAACGGTACTGGAAGCGTTGCAAATTTTTCTTTATGCAATTCAAATAACTTCATCTGAAGTGTGTCTCTGACTATTTTTCTACTTGCTACTATCAAATCATTTGGTCTCCACGTTTCCCAGAAATCATTCATAGGAGTTTCTGAAATTATTTCACGCGCTATTTCGCATTGGATTTTATCCGGTTGTAATCTAAGCAGTGCTTTGAACTCGCGTAATTGTTCATCAAGTGATCTATGGTCGGTATTAATTTCTTCATAATAGTCTACAGAACCCTTTAGCCATTCATGTGGAGATCCACCGACAAATGGTGGTGGTTGGCCGTGATCACCGCACATGACGACTTTTGTGTTTTTGTTTAACAACCACTCAAGAAATGTTTTTAATACATCTAATGACACTGTGCATATTTCATCCCAAATTATGATTTCAGGAATGAATTTATCACCCATACGCTCAGGAGTCCATTTGTCACCTTTCCATCGAAAAAAACTATGATAAGTACAGGCATTTACCCCTCGCTGTATCATCTCTCTGGCGAGTCTGTGAGTCGGTGTTAACACAATCATGTTAGTAGAAATACAAGTATTTCCACCACCACGATATAATTCAATTGCACGAGTTGTCTTTCCTGACCCACCACAACCGTTTAAATAAACTGTCTTGTATCTACATATTGGATCAGATACCGGTGGTGCATTAGAAAATTCGGATTGAATCTCATCACATTTTAAGTACTTTTCATCCATGGCAACGTCTGCGGATTCACAATACTCATGTAGCATCTCCTTTTTAAATCGCCAACGCCCCCACGCTTCCTCCGGATCTGTGAATGCCGCTACAGCTGATTTGTACTTATTGTGTATATACATCGAATCAGTGGCTACTCTAACCGCGGTATTAGGAAATCTATTTATCATCGAAAATAAATTGATAGAAGCATAAGCTAGCATAGAACTTCTCAAATGTGTGTACTGGGAATTATATCCATCACAGTAGGTAACAACCGTACCCAATTTCTCACCATTGGATAGAAAAGCATCCTTACGGGATACAAGTTTTCCCTGTTTCGTTAAATCCGTTACAAGAAAATCGTATTCAGCGACGTCTATGATCAACCGCGAGGAAAATTTTGCATTGTCGTATCTTCCACCCTGGGTAAATTTACCGATTATTTTTCGTCCAAAATCCTTTGCTTGTTCTTTTTTACTTTCAAATAACTTCTTAGACCAATTTATGATTTCTTCTTCATTGAAATCTGGACACTGTTTTCGTAGTTCGCTGATTATACGATCTAGATCGGGTTGTGGTAGCCAAACTTCTTTCTGAGCTCGATAGCATATAATAGCTTCGGAAACAATCAACGATATCAGCATGCCACAATCAATCATATATCGTAGTAACACTATTGGCATCCAGGCCTTTTCAGATAGGTGTCTACCGAGCCAAACATAACTACACGGATGTAACCCTGTAGCGAGTTCAAATGATATCACACGAGCGAATCCGGTTAAATCAAAATCAGGTAATGGTCCATTAATCGCAACACGAGTCATTTCATGCGTGGGGTGTCCAAATCGTTTAAAATAGTTACTACATTCTCCATACCCGAGAAAACTTCCAGGATAACACGCGGATATATCAATTGAAATCATACCGTCACGATGGTATTTTGTATTCCACAGTCCTCCATGACCAAATTCGATGCAACTCAATTTAACGTCCTCGAGAAAATCACTTCGTGTTGGACGCCAGGAGTTTTTTTCTCTTGCGAAATGAGCTACCACTGAAGAAATAGTAAAACTATCCGTGAGTAGTTTTTCATGGAAACTCTCTGGTGAAAAATCATTAGCGATTTTTCTCATTCTGTTATCTAATTCTTCAACGCGATATAATTCACCATTTGGTCTTACAAATTGATCAAATCCTGATTCGGAACCAGCACTACTAAGTAACCACACTGACACAGGATCATGTTTACACAACGCATGAATAGCATCAAATAATTTCTCTTCATAGAAAACATCCCCGGAAAATTCCCCGGAAAATTTCCGGGGGATATATCTCACGGTTCTATCTCGTGGAAATATTGTTACTGCAGGTGTCCACGCGTGTTCGTTATGATCAATAATTTGTATTGGCGCTCCTTGTAATTTATATTTCGGTTCGTGTAATACTTCTCCGGTTATCGTCATAACGGTTATTGGGAATCTTAATGATGTTTCTAATTTAGCTATATCAGTAATCTTTGCACCGTGCTGTTTCACTGTCAGTTCCCATTCTGTTATTTTCCTACGTCGCAGATCAGTTAGTTTATTTCCTCGGGATGCATTTGTGAAGTGTTCCATTACCCGTGTTGCTACACAATTGAGCCTTGACGAAGTCAATGGTGAATATTTCATAGGAGCTAGTTTTGCAATATCGGGTTTATCATTTAACGGATATATCCCATAAACGATTGCTGTTACGGGATAAGATCTCTCGTAGTATGGTTTGTCAATTCCAGTTAGAATTTCTGGTTTGGAATCTCTACTTACAATGACAGTTTTTTTATCCTTGAGGATTGGTTCAAATTTATCCTTAATAATCCATTTGCCTTCGACTTCGATAATGAATTTTATTCTGAAAAAATACTTCTGATTGGAATTGCTTTGTTGGGAATTGCTTTGCTTGAAATCCTTTGGATTTCCACCTTTGGATTTCCATCTTTGAATTTCCCCTTTGGATGGAAATTGCTTTGCTTGAAATCCTTTGGATTTCTCGCCAAGGTGTGAAATTATCTCAGCTGCTCTTTTATCGTTCATAGTAGCATCGATGATGGGTACATTGACATCTTCATCAATAATTCGAAATGTCGACCAACAGTATGCTGCACCGTCTCGGTAGAATTCATTAAAACACTCCCTGATTTTACCGAGTATAGTTCTATCACCGATTAGACGTTTTGGTGTATCAGAGACTCTATCGAGATTGAATTTAGTATTTCTCCAAGGCTTAATTTTCGATAATCTTTGGAACTCCCTATCAAGATTGAATTTAGTATTTTTCCAAGGTTTGATTTTCGATAATCTTTGGAACTCCCTATCAAGATTGAATTTAGTATTTTTCCAAGGTTTGATTTTCGATAATCTTTGGAACTCCCTATCAAGATTGAATTTAGTATTTTTCCAAGGTTTGATTTTCGATAATCTTTGGAACTCCCTATCAAGATTGAATTTAGTATTTTTCCAAGGTTTGATTTTCGATAATCTTTGGAACTCCCTATCAAGATTGAATTTAGTATTTTTCCAGGGCTTAATTTTCGATAATCTCTTGAACTCCTCCATGTTATAATTAAAACAAGTATTTAAATAGAAAAATATAGTATAATGAATCACTGCAAGTGGCTAATGATTGGATCTACAACCCCGTGTAACAAATCATGCAGAAGCGAATTATGTGGGTATCATATGCAAAGCGTGAGAAACGGTTCAAAAGGCCCTCTCCCATGCCTCCAATGTGGGGTGGGTGTTAGAGGAAAATCGCAATTATGCCTTGCTTGTGGGGGTAAACGATACAGGGAACTAAAACGCTACTATGACAAACGAATCATTGACTCCGTCATCCTTGATAAAATCAAGGACAAAGTCATAAAAACCCCTCAAGATTATATCCAGAGATTTATAATTAAAGCAGATAATAAATTAGACAAGTAGTATTATTATACAAATGAGCCAAGATTTCAGACCTCACCCAGTGCTTGCTAATTACGAAGCCTCTAGTGATGGTGTTGTCAGACACCGCAGACTCAAAGAACCTGTTGGGTATCTGAATAATATGGGATATTTGATGTTTTCAGCTGGGAGGAAAAAGTATCTCTGTCACAGAGCCATCTATGAAGCATTTTACGGATTAATCGAAGACGGTCTTGTGATTGATCACATAAATGGCGTGAAGACTGATAATTGTCTTGGGAATCTTCAAGCCGTCTCGCAGCGCGATAACCTTTTAAAAAGCAACGCTGGTAAGCACGCAAAACATCCCAAGGGTGTGAAATCGTTTGATTTAGAAAATAATGAAGAGAGAAGCTTTCAGTCGATAAATGCGGCTGGAAAATATTTCGATATTTGTAGTACTTCAATTCGATTTGTTGCTGAAAAAATCATTAAAACATCTCTGTCTAAAAAAAATGGTCATAAAATAAAGTTCGTATACACTGAAACTATTTAAGGGAGATAAATCCTTTATGGATAAATCCGCACTACAATTCACACTCTACCTACTAAGTTCCCTTGTATTATGACGTCAAAGGAATTTGTCGCCTGCTATATTACCTGTACTTGACTAGGCGCGCCCACGTGACTGTAATGGAGATATAATGCATGAGTTTTCGATAGAGAATAAAACTTTTTATTGTCACTTGTGGGCTAAAACTGCATTATTAGTTTTATTTATCTACATATCTCATGTGTGGGGTGGGTGGAATAGCAGTAAAGCAGACAGCTAACTCGTTCTTTTCAGTACAAAAATTCTTTATAATCTAACGCATTACCTATGTTCGCTCAGCCGGAACGCGAGTGTTTCCTATTCATTGAAGTATGTGGGCGTGGTTAAAATTCCTTGTATGTGAATGTATTTTATCTAGAGAATTATAACAGAGTATAAAAACGCTGTTTTATTAAACAACTGTATTATTTTGTTTAAAATATTTCTCATTGTTGCAGCATAAAATTGTCTATTTTAAAAATCTCTTATTGTTAAGTATATCAGATATATATATATATATATATATATATATATATATATATATATATATATATATTAAAAAATCTCTATTCTGTATGACTAGTCCGTGGTGTAATGGTATCGTGTTTGTCTTGTAAACATAGATCTATCAACTACGTGTTCGGTCCCCATAGCAGATACATTATTTGATGGCGAAACGGAAGATGTTTTTTTCTATTAATTGGGGGGGGGGGGGGAGGAAGGGCGGTCCCCCTCAGCCAAACCAACATGGCAACCCATGAAATCGAATTCTCGGTAGCGTGGGTTGGTGTTTTTTCTAACTCATGCAACCATGAATTCGATTTCATGGGTTGCCATGTTGGTTTGGTTTACCACGCCCACATCATTACATCATCGTTCCATTGAATTATAATCCATCCTTAATTAAGTTAATTAAGTACATGTTATGCCTAAAATTTGCCACAACACTCCAGTGGAAATATATGGCATTGTGCCGTCTATGTTGTGACGTTATACCTCAAGCATATCTTCTGGGCGGTCTAAGATGGCGTTTGCCACCTTAGGCCTCCCGCCGGAGATGTATGTTTCGGGCCCCCTTGGGCTTACTTGGATGCGAAGGCACCCAAGGAGTTCCAAAGATGTGTTGTCATATATGTTTTTTTTTTATTAATTAGAGATACAGTATACTATATTTATAAATAAAAATAAATATAAATAATGGATATCAATGATGTAAATGCTATAATTGCTGAAATCTCAAATTTAAATAATAAAGGGGTATTATTATCTGAAAGTCTCGACGTTGACAAGATTACCTCGGAATATGAAGATATTGAATATCTGTCTAGTAAGGGTCGTTATGTTTTACCTAGGATGTACAGGCTCGTGAAAGGAATTCAAAAATCCATCAATGGTTGTTTGTACGGTAACGACATTAATCTATTTATAACGCTATTTAGCACCGTTGAAGCAATACGTCAAAAGCTTGGCCAAGAATATCAAAAACGAGCTGAAATTGGTTCTAAAGTTCGTGATCTTAGAAAAATGTTAAACGAGGAGCGACCCGTATCTTAACCACGTGAGTGTTACTAAAAAATAATATAGGCTTTCGTAAATAATTTAAATAATTTATTTATTTTTTTTTTAGCGTTTTTTGTAACACTTGTTACATAGGATTTTCTCCTGAAAGGATACTCATCAGTCTGGACTTGCTCATGCAGTTATGTGCATAATGGATGATCTGGTCGTAGTAGCAAGTAATCACCGCGACGCCTCCATTTTCACGTAGTTGTTCTTGTTGCCGCGTCGTTAACACAATCGTTCATCGCCATTCTCAGATATTACAATTCTGAAATCCCCAGCGATGTTATTTCTGAAACACTCGCGGATAGCGTCGTACAGTTTAACCCTGTCGAAGATGAATACGTTAGCTTGATGGTACATTATTTAATAACTAAGTTATTTAATAACTAAGCTTTTAATTATGATGGAAACCCTCCGGATTTCACATTTGAAAATTTAGTTCACAAACAATATATGGTTGGTGAATCGCTTACAACTAAATTAGCCCGAGAGCGGCTAGCAGCAATTAAAAAGTTTATACCGGTTCGAGACAGACTTCGCGAGAAACTTCAACAACGACAACAAGCGCAGACTGACTTTTCTGTGTCAAGTGAACAACTGTTTACTCCGATAACAAGTGCGACCAAAGATGTGAAAACAGCAACTGAACGAGCAATATACGGAGATATTCCTAAGGAAGGCAAGCGACGAGAAGTGCCTGTTCTTGGTGTGCTTGAAAAGATAGCAGCAGAGACCGGACAAACACGCGCAGGGATACAACAGTTATCCAGTGATATAAAAACTCAGCGTGAGTATGAACGATTAGCTGATATTGATGATTCCGCACCTGAACCACAACCTGTTGATGTCGTCACCCCAAGAGGTGTTTCCTTTATAGACAAACTCACCGAAGGAGCTATAAAGGAAATCAAACGACCTCAATTGGAGAAACACCAGGATTATACGACTTTTGGTGATTTCGCCGCCAAAAGCTTTGATTCTAGAAAGGATTTTTTAAAAGACGAGTATAAAAACAGTAGAATAAGCCGAGATGAATGGGTTAATTGGTTGTATAAAACGAATAAGGGGATTACTGGTAATTTGAAAAAGGATACAATTGAGTATAGATCTTTTAAAGTAGGAGTTGATAGTTATGGTATACAAAAACAACAAGAACGAGAAAAACAAAGTCGAGGCCGACAAAGGCAATTACTTGATGATAGTCAGGGCGCAACTGGTACAACTGAGGAAACAAGCGGAAAAGGATATTCGATTAAAAATCCAAAGGATGTATTTGACTCTACCGTGACATGTCCTGGTAACATTCTCAGTGATATATCACGGTTAGAGGTTCTCATCGGAGGGAAACGAGCCGGAAATAACTCCGTCGAGATAATTAACGAGGCCGCTGATATCTGTAGACGATTATTTGCTGGTGGTATCATGGACATTAATGTATATCGAGAACTTATTGCTGAATTAGTTGAAAATCACAACGATGAAAATCTTATGGATGTAAGCGATTGATCACTAATTGAAAAACTACTAGTTTTATAACAAGATGATTATACACTATAACCATGATAAACCCGTAAGCGTCTACGTGGTGAACTCACGATTGCCTGTTTATCGCGCGTGGTACGGAGATGGTTTCGGCAATACCATTGCGGGGTTATTTACAAGAATGGCTCCCAAGGTGGCGCCGTTAGCTAAACAATTATCAATGAAAGCCATTGATGCTATCCGTGATAAGGGAATCAATTTCGTTGGAAATCTTGCTGGAAAGGCATTTTCTGCTGCGAAAGATAAAATAGCATCATTGGTGCGAAAGAAACCACGAATGACTTCGTCATCGATGACTTCGTCATTAGTGCTGCCATCAACTACAGTGATGCCTGCAAAAATCAGCAAAGTAATAAATAACGCAGTGGAAGAAAAACTAGCGCAATTGACTTCGTCACCACTGGTAACAGATAGCGCTATCATGAACGCGATAGCAGGAAGTGGTTTGAAACAAAAAAGAAATTCGAAGAATTTTCAACGACGATGATTATAAACAATTAAAACGCTAGCGTTAAACTCTTCGAGTTTCACAATTGAAAACGCTAGTAATGTTATAAATGTTTAAACGAACAGCTGATCCCGCGTTAGATATGGAAGCAAAGATGCGCAAAGATGATTCCGTCCGCGATTATCAATACTATTCCTATCATGCAATACAACCCGACCTACGATCGCGAATTGAACTTCAAGTTCAAGATACCAGTAAATACTTTTTACCATGTGAAGCATTTATTGAAGTAGAAGGAAAACTTGTAACAAATGTTGCAGATGATACCCCATATGCAAATGATTCAAATATCCGAGTTGGTTTCGTCAACAATGGTATAATGGCGTTATTTGAAAGTGCAAGATATCTCATTGATGGAAAAGAAATTGAATCAATAGACCGCGAGGTTGATGTTGCAACAACAATAATCGGACTAGCAAGATACTCCGATGATTATACAAGATCGGCTGGTCCATCTATGATGTTTGCAAAGGATACCTCTGATAACGCTGACCACCTTCAATACATTAAAGTGTTAACACCGCAAGACACTTCAGTTGATAATCAACGAGAAGCAACTAATCCAGAACGTCGAGCTAGACCCGGAGCTGCGTTTGATATTCTCGGAGGTGTTAATGGTAATTTCAATTTAGGATTTGCAACACGAAAATTAGCATTGGAAGGACAAGAGAAAAAGTTTTCATGTGCGATTCCACTCCATCACATATTTGGATTCTGCAGAAATGTCAGAAAAGTAATCTATGGAGCCAAACACACAATCGCATTAGTGCGAAAAGGCAATGACAATGATGCAATTTGGCGTACTGGTGCCAATGAAGGTAAAGTTGTTTTGAGTAAAATAGTATTATGGATGCCAGTAATGACTCCATCAATTACCACGGAAGAGCGGCTACTTTCATTTATGGAAACCGGTGGTAAATCATTGCTAAGTTGGCTAACAACAACGACTGATGCTAAAGAGGATAATGTTAATGGTACATTTACATGGCACCTGGCATCAAAACAAGGCGTTTCAGCTCCACGTCATATATTTATAGCGCTGCAGAATCGGAATCGATTAGGTTCCCAAGAACACAGTCATATGATATTTGATCGGTTAGGGGTAAGTGAGGTTTCACTGAGAATAAACGGACAACAAGAACCATCTGAGGATATACAGCTTAATTACGGAAACAACCAAATAGCACGTGTGTATCATCGGATGCTGTCATATATGGGTCGTGATCAAAATGTTGATACTGGTTTGCAAATATCTCAGCTCGATTTTAAGAACTTGTATCCAATTTATTACTTTTCACTGGAACATCTTGATTTAACAAGGCAATCCGTTGTTGATATACATTTTAGGGCTCGTATAGATCATGGTGGTGTTAATTATAGAGCGGTTGCTGTTATTCTCAGCGACAAATCAATGTTGTTAGAAGGGGCTGGCGGACGAATGAGACTTGTTGATGCACCAGTGGAAAATCTGTAAATGTAAATGAAACTTGAAAAGTTTCCATAGGATTTCCCCAATTAGATCAATTGAAAGAATAAATGTGTTTTACAATAAAATGCCATATAGTGTTGTTAGTGTCAAGCTGACTGATGGTCAGGTCAAGAAATTAAAATCAAAATCCGCTAAGGAATGTGGAACAACAATAACGTTAAAACCAGCGCAGATGTCCGGAGGTACACATAAAATATCATTAACGGATCGTCAAATAAAACATTTCAATGATGCAATGAAAAATAAGCGAGGAGTTCAAATAGAATTTTCGAAAGCTGCAGTCGCGAACATGATAAAATCAGGTGGTATATTTCCATTGTTAGCCGCAATACCAGCATTGATTGCAGCGGCTGCCCCAGCGGTGGCGAAGGCGGCAGCGTTGGGAGCCGTTGGGACCGCAGCAGGGATGGCGTTGAAAAAGGCAACTGGTGGATCCGCTCGCGGTAGATCCACGAGTGGATCTGGGTATAAAAAAAAGGGAAAGGGGTTGTACCTACCAGGAACCCCGTATTCATGGTACAGCGGCAAATCCGTGAACGGATCGGGTCTAAGAAAAATACCAGGAACGGTTTAATTGAAAGCCCAATTGTTGAGGAACCTATAGTTGAGGAACCTATAGTTCCTATGTCCAATTTTGATTTAATTGATGCTGCTAAAAAACTAGCGATTAAAAATTTCAGAGGTGTTTTTATGAGAGATCAATTACCGAGAAAACCAAATAACGTTGAAACCGGTATCATCAATCTTGATAACAGCAGCGGATCGGGAACTCACTGGGTTGCATACGCGATTGATCCACGTGGGATTGTCTATTTCGATTCATATGGGTTAGCTCCGCCAAGCGAGTTTATGCGGTATATAAATTCCTCGATGAAACTCAAAGGGTTTCCGATTTTTTATTCCACGCTGCCAACACAACAATTAAATGATCCACCGATATGCGGCCGTGAAGTATTAAATGTCCTCGCGGAGATTTCATTAAAATCCTTTGGATCTCCGTGGAAACCACCTCATATTATTGTAAACGAATACACGAGTGGGAAATTACAAGGATCAATAAATTGAAAACACAAGTTACGCTAACAATAATGATCGATATTTGGGGACAACCTCTGTCAATGTTGGAACCCACCGAGGAAACATCTGCGGGTTCTATCGAGGATGTAAAAAAAATAATAGAAGATGAAATCGCTGAGACGTTAAATTTAACAAGTGTTGACCCGAACGAAATAGTTGTATTTCAAGATCGCCAGGGTAAATTGAAAAGCAGTAATATATCCGTGAATGACATTTTGATACGGCATCGCGCTGCCGCTGAAAACTCTATTGCACTGTATTCCAACGATGGACAACTTAAACCAGGCGCACTTGTGTCTACGATCACCGACGCGATTGCTACCAACGAACGTGAGCTGAATGATTTTATACGAGGTTATAATAGTTTTCGCAAAAATGTCGTACATAAATTTTTTGGAACCCCGCTTGTGGTTGGCATGACTCTCGCTGAAATTAAAAACTATCTATCGCTATTCTTCGCTAACAAGGACGCGGGAAGGATGATGAATGAAAATGAAATCAAGGCAAATTATCTCGAGATTTCTAAACTAATAGAAGATCAAAAACCCACTAATGACATTGTTGGTAGATTCTTTGGATCCCCACCTGTGGCAGACTCGACTCTCGCTGAAATCAGTGAGTTTATCGGCAAGCACACTCACAATGCCTACATCGCTAATAATTTCTTTGGTGTCCCGGTTACATCTACAATGACTCTCAAAGATATTAATATGTTTATGGTGAGACAAACAACACTTAATACCATCGTGGATAAATTTTTAGGGAGAACACCTGTGTCTGAAACCACATCGTTGACAGGCATGACTCTCGCGGAAATTAAAAGCGCTATTGACAAACAAAAGCACACCAGCGATATTGTTAATAAGTTCTTTGAGGGCAGTAGCCTCCAAGATATCACGACGAAATTTTCTAACATCGACAACCATATTAAAACCCAAGCACTGATTAGAATCAACGAACTTCTGGTTTCATTCTTTTCTAACAGGGAGCCAAGGAAGGTAATAGATCCTACCAGAATCACGGTAAATTATCTCGATATTTACGACGATCTTCTTAAACTAAAAGAAAACTTTGAAAAGATAAAAATTCCGCACATAAAACCTAAAAATATCGTGTATACGGTCAAACATATAATCGAGGATTGGATAAGAGACCAATCTCCTAGAATTACCATCGATCTCTTGTGGGATGAGGGGGAAGTGAAGGTTGATGGTATCTATAGGTTAACGTGGGCCTCTATCGATCAATTTAATATGATCATGAACAATAGAACCTACTCTGGTGGAGTCGCGACGTTAATTATCGAGACTGGCATAACACCAGAATTTTAATTCGTCGCGGTTGATAGCTCCACCATTAGATCAAAAATAGCCTTGTGCATAGAACTCGTAGATCATTTTTCCGGCTGAAGTACTAGCAATTCCCGCTAACGATGACAAATAATTGAAAACACTAGCGGGTTTAAAATAACAACAATGACTTTGTCATCGACGCAATGTCGCTATGATCAGGTCAGAGAATTTCAGAATAGACTCAAAACCCTCACTGAGGAGTATCAAATAAAAATGAAAAAATACCGACGAAGAATCACCGCAATTGATGTTACTATGTACTCGGTGTCAAGCGTTCTCGCTGGCGCCGGAATAATACTTGCATCGGTTACAATGATTGCCCCGGTCGTAGTTCCAATTTGCATTTCTGCGGTGGCTACAATCGGGGGTATATCAACCGGGATAGCAAAAAAGATATCATCATGCAGCCAGAGTAAACTGCAGAATTACTTACTTCAATTTCATATTGCATCAACCGCATACTCGCAATTATCATTGATGATATCGTCGTCACTCGATAATACGATTATATCAGATAGTGAATTCTCAGCGATGGTCAGTATTTTTGATTCCGCGATATCGAAATTAGAGCGACAACATGAATATAATAACAATGACAACACCGATGGAATCAGAAAACACGAACCCAAAAAAACAAAAAATGATCTCAATAATATCAACATTACCAGATTGTGAGTTCTCAGTGATGGTCAGTATTTATGATTCCTCGATACCAAAATTAGAAATAAATCATGAGTATAGCAACGATGACGACACCGCAGGAATTACTTCAACGAGTAGTGGAGAACACGAACCCAGTACAAACGAGTATGATATCAATAACATCAACGAATCCAGAATTCAGTGTGAATTTCCCCTCTCCGGTCCCAGTGAAGGAGATAGCGCTAGCAAAACTACGAGTGTATCACAGTTGGCCTAATATCAGATCGGTTGCATTTAGTGGTCAGCAACCCAATAACACACTGGTGTTCTCGTATAAGAATAAACCCGATGGTACTCCAGAGTGGGAAACAGTTTCGTTACCAACTGGGTCGTACCAAATTAAGCAAATCAATGCTGAAATTCAGCGTAGAATAAAATCAATCACTGGAAAAGAATCAAAAATAGCTATTAATCTTCATCAACCGACGCTCTCGTCGTCGATCGAAATAAGCACAGAGGGATACATTGTAAGTATATATAACAGCTCGTTAAGAACAGTGTTAGGATGGCCTGAAAAACCACCGGAAAAATCCGCCACCGACTTAACCACGGACATACAATCATATCATGAAATCAATCCCAGTTATCGAGATAATTTATCTGATATAAGAAAAGGAAGAATCGCCGATAGATTTATATTTACCAACAAAGACACATTGCAATGGGATTTTATCATTAAAAGAACAACCGACTCATCTGTTACTATTTCATTTACGCTAACTGACGTCCGTGGTTATTTTAATGAGATTAAACAATTATATGACACACAACTAGAACAACTACGGAAAACAAAATCGCAAAAACACGTTGAAATAAGAAATCAACTTATATCTGACATGAAATATATCTATGAACTAATTATTCAAACAATAATTAATGACAACAGCGACAATAAACAACGATTCCTAACCGATTACAATATCACAGAGGACAATCTGCGTAATTTCAAGTTTCCCAAATACAACGCTGATGAACTAGCAAGAATTGTTAAAACCGATATCAAGGCGCTACAAAAATCAGATTCAGCTGTCCTCTTCAGGTATAATAATGATCCAGATGGTGGCGGTAGGCATATTGCCCCTCATAATGTGAATATTTCAACGGTGATTGCGCTCAATTTAGTATGTGATGCAATTGAAGGAAGCTATCAAATTAATCTAGAGAAATCAAATCAAGCTCAGCAGGGATATATTCTTTATTCATTTGCACCAACAGCTCCTCCAGGATTCCTAATTATTGAAAACCCAATTAATCCTGTCTACATGCGATGCCATAATAATTCGTTAACGAGAATTAATTTCAAACTCACCGACCAGTCAAATAATCTGATTGATTTACAAGAAGAGGTGTTAGCGATTAGTTTGTTTGTGAAATCATAAATGATTTTCGTCCTAAAGACTCGATCAAATATTTGGTTGAAATCGTAAATGATTTTTGTTAACCACAAATGAAACATTTGCAGCAGCAGAGAGGGTGAATGACAACGACGTTGGCGTATATAAGGAAATCTTATTTTATCGAATAGACGCCATTTTTTTTACTATTTGGCAGAAGCCTCAGATTTTCGAATCGACGCTCGGAAAGTTGTGAGGTTCACCCTCTCTGCTGCTCACTGAATAAAAAATAAAAATATTTCACAGCAATAAAAATATTTCACACTGAATAAAAAATAAAATATTTCAAAGCAATAAAAATATTTCACACTGAATAAAAATAAAAATATTTCACAGCAATAAAAAGTAAAAATATTTCACACTGAATAAAAAATATTTCACACACTGAATAAAAAATCGATAATTTCACAGTGAATAAAAATATTTCACACACTGAATAAAAAATAGTAGACCGTTAACTGTGTCTGTTAGGTCGGGTTCGGGAAATCTTCGATTTTCGGGAAAATTGTTTTACAATTGAAAAATTGTTTACAATTTCAAATAATGGTCAATGAAGCATTAACGACCCGATTGGCTCGTGAGAGACTAAATGCAATTAAGAGATTTATACCGATTCGCTGATTCTGTAAGGAATAAACTGCAAGCTAGACTGAGTTTACAAACTGATTTTGCTGTGGGATCTGAAGAGTTGTTTAAACCAGTAACCACAGCAACGAAGGGGGTAGAGCGTGCTATACGGGGAGATGCGGGAAAATCTCTTATTGGTGAATTTGAAAAAATAGCAGCGGAAACTGAACAAACAAAACAAGCTGTACAAAAAAATGGAATCTAAAACACCTGAATCAAAAAGAACAGTAGATTATTTACGCGTGAGATTTAACGAGGAAGGGTTATCAGCAATTGATAAGACTGATCCAGCAGAAATTCCTGCGCTTGTTGTTACAACTTATGAAAACAGAAAAAAAATGTTGAACCAGAACATCATAAATATGTTAGAAGTATAACTCACTGGGCTGATATATTCTACAAAATCAAAACTAAAACAAGTCAAATTGACACAACAAGTGCATCATACATTAAATATATCAATGCGGTGGGTACAGTGTATAAACGATATGAAGAGTTTAAACAACAACAAAAACCGCAAAAATTGCTAGGAAAGCGACAGCAACCTGGAAAGAAAATATCTTTTTCACCTAAAAAACAACAACAACTACCTGATGATGATACTCTTGATTATTTACAACCCACGGATACAGACAAACTGGATGAAGCAACTGGTTATAGCGGGAAAGGATTAAGAGATTCCAGTGGAATTTCAATTGGAAACGCTTGCGTTTCATGTCCTGGTAATGTTATCAGTGATATATCACTATTAGATATTCTCATCGGAGGGTTCCGAGCTGGAAATAACTCACCGGAAATAATTAATGAAGCAGCTGATATCTGTAAACGGTTATTTCAAGGCGGTATCATGGATATCAAAACATATCGAGATTTCTTTGGCGAGTTAGTGGAAAGTGGGTATCATAGTGACTGAAAACGCTAGCAATTGAAAACACTAGTGTTTTAATAATAAGAATGAGCATACACTACAACCATGACAAACCAGCCAGCGTCTATGTAGTTAATTCACGGTTTCCAGTTTATAGCGAGTACTATGGTGATGGTTTCGGTGATACCATTGCAAGGTTATTTGCAAGAATGGCCCCAAAAGCGATGCCGTTAGCTAAACAATTAGGAATGAAAGCAATTGATGTTATTCGTGATAAGGGTATTAGTGCTGTTGGAGATCTTTCCGGGAAAGCGTTTTCAGCCGCGAAGAATAAATTAACAGCGCTAGTGAAATCACGGAGAAAGAAACCGGTACTATTACCGTCTACAGCAGAGATGCCAGCACGGGTTAGTAAAATTATAAATAACGCAGTAGATCAAAAACTAGCGTCGCTGGTGACTCCGTCGTTGACAGCAAGTGACCAAGATAACATGATAGCAAACATGATAGCGGGAAGTGGCTTTAAAAAACACACGACGATGAAATCCTACGGATTTTCACGCTAGCAATGAAAATCTTTTACGATTTTACGATTTAGACTTTGATAAATAGAATAAAATGTTCAAACGGTCACCTGATCCAGCATTTGATATGGATGCCCCAGTGCATAAAGATGATTCTGTACGCGATTTTCAATTTTATTATCACGCAACACAACCAGATCTCCGATCGCGAATTGAAATTCAAGTTCATGATACCAGTAAATACTTTTTGCCTTGTGAAGCGTTTATCGAAATCGAAGGTGAACTTGTAACAGATGTTGCAGCTGATACACCATATGACAATAACCCAACTATCAAAGTTGGTTTTGTTAATAATGGGATCATGGCGTTATTTGAAAGTGCAAGATATCTCATTGATGGAAAAGAAAATGAATCAATAGACCGTGAAGTTGATGTTGCCACAACAATAATAGGGTTAGCGAGATATTCTGATGATTATACAAGATCAGCTGGTCCATCTATGATGTTTTCTAAGGATATTACTGATTACCCTGAAAAAGTCCAGTATTCTAGAGTAAAGGCAACACAAGCTACTGCAGTTGATCCAGCACCAGCCGGATATACAAGACCAGCTGGTACTTTTGATGTCATAAATAATATTACTATTTACAACCTAGGATTTGCAACACGCGTAGCAACATTACAAGGACAGCGTCGACAATTTTCATGTGCGATTCCACTGCATCATATATTAGGATTCTGTAGAAACGTCCGAAAAGTTATTTATGGAGCGAAGCATACAATAGCACTCGTGCGAAAGGGTACTGATAATGATGCAATCTGGCGTGATGCTGGTGTCCCCGAGGGTAAAGTCATTTTATCAAAACTAGCATTATGGATGCCATTGTTAACTCCATCAATCACCGAAGAACAGCGACTACTATCATTTATGGATCAAGGAGGAAAGTCGTTGTTGAGTTGGTTATCAGTGACTACGGATATTAAACAGGATAATGTTGATGATATATTTACTTGGCATCTGGCATCAAAACAAGGTGTTTCAGCTCCACGTCATATATTTGTAGCGTTACAGAATAATACGCGAGTTGGTAATCAAGAACGAAGTCATATGATATTTGACCAGTTAGGTGTTAGAGAAGTCTCGCTGAGAATAAACGGCCAACAGGAACCATCTGAGGATATACAACTTGATTACAATCACAACCATATTGCACGTGTATATCATAATATGCTGTCAGTTATGGCACGTGATCAAAATGTTGATACTGGTTTGCAAATATCGCAACTTGATTTTAAAAGCCTCTATCCGATTTATTACTTTTCACTTGAACATCTTGATTTGATGAGACAATCCGTTGTTGACATACACTTTAGAGCTCGTGTAACCCGTTCTGGTGGTATTGCTAATTACAGAGCGGTTGCTGTCATTCTCAGTGATAAATCAATGCTACTTGAAGGTGTTGGTGGAAGAATGAGAATAATTGATGAACCAGTGGAAAATCTTTGAAAATCCTTCAGATTTTTCCATTGAATCGTTTTACGATTTAGAATCAATCTATTATGTATAATGTCATATAGTAATATTAGTGTTGCGTTAACTCCTGGTCAAGTCAAGAGCAGCAGAGGGGGCGAATCAGACAACTTTTTTTTGTTTTTATTTTTGATTATACCCCCTCCAAAATAACACTAGACCCTTCTCGCGAAAAAATAAGTCTCCGACCCTTGTCTGAAAACATTCGCGTTTTCGTTGATGTCGCAACGTCGTTGTCACTCACCCCCTCTGCTGCTAGAACTTTCAGTTCTAGGTTTACGGTGATTTTAACCGAATATTTGATCCAGTCCGATACGATATCGTGTCCTAGGGTCTGCTAAATTTATTGTCACAAATCCGTGTGGTTTTGACTGAGCGTGACTAAAGAAATTTCTAAACTGATTATGATTCATATCACCGCTGCACCAAGTTTGATGAATATTTCGTAGCGTATGAGTATCAACGCCGTTAAATACACACAACACATTGCAATTATCTCTGATCACTTTTGGTATTTGTGTGTATCGTTGAGTGACATAGATCACATCAGTGTTTTTATGCCTGCCTCGGGAAAATATTCTAGCAGGATTTTTTTGATTATCTAACATGATATCATCGTATACCACTAAATTGTTAATACTTCCATCGATGTCTTCCACGGAAGGGGCTTCCTCTATATCAGTAATAAACTCAATAAAATCTTCATCGATTTGAAATTCTTTTGCTTTCTCGTTAAAATCCTTTAGCACTTCATAGCATCGCTGATCGTCTACACTCGGGGCTATTAAATACAATTTGTTCCATTTCATCCATCTCGTTATCAAATTAAGTAGCAGTTGTGTCTTTCCGCTTCCAGATGGTCCGATTATAATCATTCTAATTGAATTCGGCAACATTTCATGATGTTTAATAAGTTCCCGTCGTCGGGTAGCTGAATAATCAATTATATTCATGCCGTTATATATAAATTATGGATCTATATTGTGTGAAGTGTAAAAAACGTACTGGCACAGATGACTTGACGACGATTACAACTAAAAATAACCGATCAGCGCTTTCTGGTAAATGCGTACAATGTAGTACAAAGAAATTTAGATTTGTTTCTAAACCCAAGGAACTCAAGGAACCTTTAAAAAAAAACGAGGAGGTGATATCGCAGCCAAATTAGCAAAACTCCCTGGAACCCCATGGGCAAAATACCCCGGAGAAAAACACCTTCCAGGATATAGCTACTGTGGACCGGGAACAAGACTTGATATCAGACTCAATGATCAAAATCAGCCCCGACCCGGTGAGGAACCAATAAACGCTATTGATAAGGCCTGTCACCTTCATGATGTATCTTATAAAAGCAGTAATCTGCAGCACAGGCATCTAGCAGATGTGAAATTAATTCATGCGTTAAATGCTATTTCTGATAAATCTTTCAAAGAAAAATTGGCTTCCTTTTTGATAAAATCGGCTATGAAAAGTAAATTGATGTTAGGTGCTGGTAATTAATAACAACATGGAATCTATTTATTATTCCCCAAGAGGATACTGGAGGGGTAAATCAGCAATCCATAAACTCGCTAGTGCTGCAAAAGTGAAAAAAACCACTGCGGCTCATTGGTTATCCAAACAGGCACTATGGCAAATTTATCTACCACCGCCTAAACAAATCAATTTCTCGCATTTTGATGTGACCGGACCCAATGAAGTTCATCAGGCTGATCTATTATTTCTGCCACATGATCGTGGTTACAAATACGCATTAACCGTAGTTGATATTGCAAGTCGATACAAAGAAGCAGAACCGTTAAAAACAAAATCAGCCACTGAAGTGGCTTCTGCATTTGAAAGGATTTATCGAAGGAGTCCTCTGCACTGGCCAAATCTGTTACAAGTAGACCCGGGTAAGGAATTTCAGGGTCCAGTGTTATCTACAATGAAATATCATAAAGTCACTATCAGACGAGGACATACTGCGCTACATCGTGATCAGGCCATTGTAGAACGGTTTAATAAAACCCTTGCTGAGCGGTTATTTGGATATCAATACGCAAAAGAATTCATCCAAGAAAAAAGATCCCGTGAATGGGTTAAAAGGTTACCAGCTGTGATTACTGCACTGAATAACGAGATTACTAGAACCATCAACATGAAACCTATCAATGCGATTAAAAAGAAGTCAATACCTGAAATGGAAATTCAAAAAGATTTTAGCGTTTCCCAACCAATTCTTGGTAGTAATGTCATTGTGAGGTACTTATACGAACCAGGAGAGCTTGAGGGTGGCACAAAAAGGGCTACTGATCCTATTTGGAGTATTACTGCACATAAGATATCTAGTATAACACGATCTACGGGTAGACTTCCAATCTATAAACTGGATTCAACTGCCCCTCAACGGGGTTTTACTAGACAACAATTACAAGTGATACCTGAGGATACTCAATTACCACCGCATGGGCTTAACTAGCACCCTTGCGTCTATTGCACTCAAGACAAGTCAACATCACATTATTTCTGACATGACCGAGATTGTTATTTTTTCTGTCAACGGTGAATTGGCGAGGATCCTTATCCGAATACTGCCAACGCATTATACAATTGCAACTCGCGCAGTGATTATTCTGTTGTTGCTTCAGAGTAATTATTAATTCAGCATCAATATCAAATTCTCGTTGTTTTTTTTTTGTCTTGTTGTTTGTAACCGGAGAGTTTTTTTTATCAATAATATCATCTATTGTGGTGTCATTATCATCGCCAATGATTTCATCATCGAAGACAATTCTTCGAAGTTGATTTATTTTTCGTACTCTAGACACTGCGAGATAGACTAAATTCGACCATTCTATGCGATTATCTACCATCCAAACAGTTGTATCCGATATAGTCAATCCCTGTGAAGAGTGTATTGTTGCTGCATAACCTAGCGTCCATGGGGATTTATTAGCACGCAATGCATCTTCAACGACATTGATATCAACCAGCACAATATCATTTAATACGAGAATCTGTCTTTGAAATCCTTCGGATTTTGGTCCTGGAATATCAACTTCGATGTTCTGTTTTCGTGTATCCGATGGCCTATAACAGAGGGGCACTGGAAGCGTTGCAAATTTTTGTTTATGCAATTCAAATAACTTCATCTGAAGTGTGTCCCTGACTATTTTTCTACTTGCAATGATTAAATCATTTGGTCTCCACGCTTCCCAAAACTCATTCATGGGAGTTTCCGAAATTATTTCACGGGCTATTTCACACTGGATTCTATCCGGTTGTAATCTAATTAATTTCTTAAACTCTTTTAATTCATTATCAAGTGATCTATGATCAGTATCAATTTCTTCATAATAGTCTACAAAACCCTTTAGCCATTCATGGGGGGATGCACCGACAAATGGTGGTGGTTGGCCGTGATCCCCGCACATGACGACTTTTGTATTCTTCAATAACAACCACTCAAGAAATATTTTTAAGACATCTTCGGACACTGTGTCTATTTCATCCCAAATGATAATTTCAGGAATAAATTTCTCTCCCATGCGCTCAGGAGTCCATTTATCTCCCTTCCATCTAAAGAAACTATGATAAGTGCAGGCATTTACCCCTCGTTGTTTCATCTCTCTGGCGAGTCTGTGAGTCGGTGTTAGCACAATCATGTTAGGAACGCTAGCGTTTCCACGACGGAATAACTCAATTACCCGGGTTGTTTTTCCTGACCCACCACAGCCGTTTAAATAAACTGTTTTATATCTACAGATTGGATCAGAAATCGGTGGTGCACTAGAAAATTCTGAACACTGATTGCTTTCTAAGTAATTATTTTCAATGGTAACATCTGCTGATGGAATATAATCATGAAGCATTTCCTTCTTAATTCTCCATGACCCCCAATTCTCGTTGCCAGTAGCCTTAAAATCAGCCATTTTGCTATTTATGTAAAATGAGTCAGTAGCAACTCTAACTGCGGTGGTAGGAAATCTATTGATCATTGAAAACAGATTGATAGAAGCATAACCAAGCATAGAAGCTCTCAAATATGTGTACTGCGGATGGTATCCATCAGTGTAAGTAACAATTGTACCCAATTTGGTTCCATCGGACATAAATGCGTCCTTACGATTGACATATAAGCCCCTATTCGTTAAATCTTTGATTACAAAATCGTATTCAGCATTGTCTATAATCAATCGTGAAGAATATCTCGTATTATCATCTTTGCCACCTTGGGTAAATTTACCGATTATTCTTCGTCCAAGATCTTTTGCTTCATTGTTTCTGATTTCAAATAACTGTCTGGACCAATCCATGATTTGTTGTTCATTAAAATCAGGAAACAGTTTTCGCTCTTCGCTAATTATTTTTTCTAGATCAGGTTGTGGTAACCAGACTGATTTCTGTGCTCGATAGGATATAATTGCTTCACTGACAATTAATGATTTTAACATCTTACAATCAAGCATATACCGTAATAACACTATTGGCATCCAGTGTTTTTCAGACATGTGTTTACCAATCCAAAGATAACTACACGGATGAAGTTCTTCAGCCATTTCAAATGATACTACACAAGCGAATCCGGTTAAATCGAAATGTGGCAGTGGTCCATTAATAGCAACACGGGTCATTTCGTGTGTAGGGTGTCCAAATCGTTTGAAATATTTCTCACACTCTCCATACCCAAGAAAACTTCCTGGATAACATGCAATCATATCAACTGAAATAACGGTATCAGCGGTGTATTTTGTGTTCCATAATCCTCCATGGCTGTATTCAAGACAGAACAATTTGACATCTGATAAGAACTCACTTCGGGTTGGTTTCCACGCGTTTTTCTTCCTAGCAAAATGTGCTACAACTGATGGAAGTGTAAAACAGTTTGCTAATAATTGATCGTTGTCTTCCCCCAGAGAACTCTGGGGAGAAAACTCACTAGCTAGTTGTTTCATTTGATTATGCAGTTCTTCAGTACGGTACAATTCTCCGTTAGGCCTTACAAACTGATCAAATCTACATTCTTCGTCTGAAGTACTATGAAATAGCCACACTGACACAGAATCGTTTTTACTCAAATGGTAAATAGCATCAAATAATTTCTGCTCTGAAAAAAACTCTTCGGTTCCAAACAGATATTTTACGGTTCTATCCCGTGGGAATATTGTTACTGCAGATGACCACGCGTGTGCGTTATGATCAATAATTTCAATGGGAGCTCCCTGTGATTTATATTTCGATTCGTATAATACTTCTCCGGTGATTGTCCTTACCGATATTGGAAATCTCAATGATGTTTCTAATTTGGCTATATCTTGAATTGTTGCCCCATGCTGTTTCACTGTCAGTTCTCATTCGGTTATTTTTTTTTCGTCTTAGATCAGTTAGTTTATTTCCCCGGGACGCATTTGTGAAGTGTTCCATTATTCGTGTTGCTACACAATTGAGCCCTGTCGAATATTTCATGGGTGCTAGTTTTGAAATATCAGGTTTTTCATTGAGCGGATATATCCCGTAAACAACTACTGTGACAGGATAAGATCTTTCGTAGTAGGGTTTATCAAGTCCAGTCAAAATTCCTGGTTTTGAATCCTGAGTCACAGTGACAGTTTTTTTGTCCTTAAGAATAGGCTCGTATTTGTCCCTAATGATCCATTTTCCATTATCACGGATAAGGAATTTTATTCGAAAAAAATTTCTTTCTTCCCCAAGACGTGAGATTATCACTGCTGCTTTTTCATCATTCATGGTAGCGTCAACAACACCATCAATTCGAAATGTTGACCAACAATGAGCTGCCCCATCACGCTTGAATTCATTAAAACAGTCTCTGATTTTACTAATCAAGGTTCTATCGAGAATTTTATTCTTTGGTGTATCAGAAACTCTATCAAGATTGAATTGAACACTTTTCCAAGGCTTAATTTTCGATAATCTCTCGAACTCCTCCATACTATAATTAAAACAAGCATTTAAATGAAAGATTTAAGTATAATGAATCATTGCAAATGGCTTATGATTGGATCAGTGACACCGTGTAACAAATCATGCAGAAATGAATTCTGTTGGTATCATATGCAAAGCTTTCTTCGTGGAAGCCTTGGTCCGTTACCCTGTATTCGATGTGGGGTTGGGGTCAGGGGGAGGTCGCAATTATGCGTTATGTGTGGCGGCAAACGATACAGGGAACTAAAACGCTATTATGATAAAAGAATAAAAAATACTGCCATTGACCCCAACGATGACAAAATAATAAAGACTGCTCAAGATTATATACAGAGACTTATAATTAAACCAAACAATGAATTAGAAAAATAGTGTTATTATACAAATGAACCAAGAATTCAGACCTCACCCGTGCTTGTTAATTATAAAGCATTCCGTAATGGTATTATCAGAAAATTCGATTTTCGTATGTGTCTATAACACCAAGGGAGACAACTCTTAAATGATATAACCAAGGGAGTTATCATTGTGATTTAGCTTCTGAGTATTGTTTTATAGGAAAAGAAATATTTTCTTTTTTTTTAGTGTTTAAGTCAAATATTCTGTCTCACGTGCGATTAATGCGTATTTCATAAACATAGGATGTGATCCGGAGATGCAGGCGTTACAGGATAACACACGTGTATACTTTCTCCCTTAGATTGTGTTAACTTGTTTAATGGGTATTGTGATTCAGCGCTGGGCATTGTTTTGTAAGAAAAGAAATGTTTTCAAACAATTATATTCTTTGTTTTAGTGTTTAAGTCAAATATGCTGTCTCATTTAAATACTGTAAAACACCATTAATAAGTAATTCAAGAAAATAAAATAGCATACCTTGCGGATTGATGTATTAATTCCCTTTATATACTCTCTCCCTTAGATGGTGTCGAGTTGATAAGGGAGGGAATAACAACCCCTCCCACCTACTCATATATGTTTCTACTATTATGTGTAAATATAAGTGTTTTTAATTGTCTGTATGTAGTGAGTGTGGTGAAAATGTGTGTATGAGTGACGGTGCTGGGGGGTTTTGACTATCAGTTGTATAATTTAATATGTAAATATTGAATAAAGATTTAAAAAAAAGAGGATGCCGACATGGCACCTATAAAAGATGTACAAATGCTACATCTATAAAAATTACATTACAGTATGGCGTGGGATATTTCCCCTTAAATTGTGATTCAGCGGCTTGGGCCATAATTATTTAGAAAAGAAATCAAATATAAAATGTTTTCAAACGATTATATTCTTTTTTTTTAGTGCTTTATGCAAATATTCTGTCTCATTTAAATACTGTGAAGCACCATTAACAAGTAATTCAAGACAATAAAATAACACACTCTGTGGATTGAAGCTGCTGTATTAGTCGCCTTATATACTAAATGAAAGGTTTAAAGCTGGGGCTTTCAAGGCCAATTCGACCAGTCAAAAAATAACCCACGCCATTGACACGTGTGCGTGGTTGACTTTTACTCAATCATGCAACCGGGTTTAATTTCATGGGTTGCTTTGATTGGTCGAATTGGCCTTTGAAAATCAGCCCCGTCGTTTCATGTTTGTGATGTCTGTGCCGTCCCATCATCATTACATCATCATTGAATTATAATCCATCCTTAATTAAGTTAATTAAGTATATGTATACCTACAATCTGAATGGAGATATATACGGTATTTGTGCTGTCCTTAATTAAGTTAATTAAGTATATGTATACCTACAATTTGCCACAACACTCGAGTGGAAATATATACGGTATTTGTGCTGTCCTTAATTAAGTATATGTTGTGACGTCACCCCAAGCATATCTTCTGGGCGGTCTAAGATGGCGTTTGCCACGTTAGGCCTCCCTTCCGGAGATGTATGTTTCGGGTTTCCTTTGGGCTTACTTGGATGTGAAGGCAACCAAGGAGTTCCAAAGATGTGTTGTCGTATATATGTAACCTCTAGGTCATTTCACGTAAACATACCCTCTTGTGATTCTAACCCGTTATTTGACGAGTTAGATTCACTCTTAGGGGAATATGTTTCCGGTGAATGTAAATATAAATGACCTAAAATAAATAACATCCATGGATGTAATTAGCTCTCCATCACATTTGGGTAGCCCCGTATGGTGTTCAAAAATGAATTACCGGCCAAATAGTGTCAAATCGAGATCGAAGAAATCTCAGAAAAAAAAATGGAAATACTCATAGAAAGAACCCTATGAAAGACACAGTGGCCTATATCAAGGGGGCCAAATGACTGATAACCGCTCATCATGGTTGTTATTTATTTTTGTCTGCATTTATATTTATATATACAGACTGAATTTTAAAAAAGATATTTATATATACAGACTGAATTTTAAAAAAGATATTTATATATACAGACTGAATTTTTAAAAAAGATATTTATATATACAGACTGAATTTTTGAAAAAGATATTTATATATACAGACTGAATTTTTAAAAAAGATATTTATATATACAGACTGAATTTTTAAAATATTAACGGCTCTTTTATTTTTGAAAAATGAATTAGAAATATGTATTATCATATATGAATTCTGAAATTATGAATAGCATCATAGTTGAAATTGCAAAATTGAAAAATCAGAATATTAAATTGTCAGATGGGTTAAATCCTGATCAAATCAAGTCGGATTTTTAGGATATAGAATACGGAGTTAGCACTAACAAGTATATGTTACCAAAGAAATATGCACTCATCAAAAAAATTCAAAATTCTATTCGAGACTCTCTTGCATTTTCCAGTGAAGTAGATTTGTTTGTTCCGTTATATACTATCGTGGAAGGAATACGAAAAGAATTGGGTAACGAATATGAATTGAAAAAGGAAGTCAATTCTAAAATTAGAAACTTACGAGCGTTAATTCAAGAAAATGAACTATTTTGATTGACCAACCCTCAAAAGATTTTGTCAGACAGTAAAATCTCCTTGAGATTTTCATTTTTTTTGGTCATTTTTTGATTGAATCAGTGAAAATATTTCACACTGCGAAAATAAAAATATTTCACAGCAATAAAAAATTGGACCGTTAAGGATGGAATCATCGATGGGAAAAATTGTTTTACAATTGAAAAATGGTTTCTGATTTCAAATAATGGTCAATGAAGCATTAACAACCCAATTGGCTCGTGAACGACTGGATGCAATTAAGAAATTTATACCAATTCGTGACTCTGTCAGGAATAAACTGCAACAACGACAGAGTTTACAAACTGATTTTGCTCTGGGGTCTGAAGAGTTGTTTAAACCAGTAACCACAGCAACGAAGGGGGTAGAGCGTGCTTTACTGGGAGATGGTCCCGAGACGGGAAAATCTGTTATTGGTGAACTTGAAAAAATAGCAGCGAAAACTGAACAAACAAAACAAATAGAATCAAAGAGAACAGTAGATGATTTACGCATGAGATTTAACGAAGAAGGGTTAGCAGCAATTGATGAGACTGATCCAACAGAAATTCCTACGCTTGTTGTTACGTCCTATGAAGACAGAAAAAAAATGTTGAAACCAGAACATCATAAGTTTGTTAAGAATTTCACTCACTGGGCTGATATATTCTATAAAATCAAAACTGGAAAAAGTCAAAAAAAGACAGATAGTGCATCATACATTGAATATATCAGGATGGTGGATCACGTGTATAATCAATACGAAGAGTTTAAACAACAACAAAAACCGCCAAGATTGCAAAGAAAGCGACAGCAACCTGCAAAGAAAATATCTTTTTCACCTAAAAAACAACAACTACCACCTGATGATGATGATACTCTTGATTATTTACAAACCACGGATACAGACAAACTAGATGAAGCAACTGGTTATAGCGGAAGTGGATTAGGAAATCCAAGGATTGGAAACACTTGTCCTGATAGTGTTATCAATGATATATCACGATTAGATGTTCTCATCGGAGGAAAACGAGCTGGAAATAACTCTCCAGAAATAATTAATGAAGCAGCTGATATCTGTAAACGGTTATTTGCCGGCGGTATCATGGATATCAAAACATATCGAGATTTCATTGACGAGTTAGCAAATGGGTATCATAGCGATTAAATAACAATTGAAAACACTATTGGTTTTATAATAATAATCGTACACTACAATCATGATAAACCAACCCTCGTCTATGTAGTTAATTCACGGTTTCCAGTTTATAGAGCATACTACGGAGATGGCCTCGGCAAGACCATTTTAGGATTCTTTTCAAGAACGGCCCCAAAAGTGATGCCGTTAGCTAAACAACTAGGAATGAAAGCCATTGATGTTATTCGTGATAAGGGTATTAGTACTGTTGGAGATCTTGCCGGGAAAGCGTTTTCAACTGCGAAGGATAAAATAACATCATTAGTGAGACGAAAAGAGAAACAGGTCCATTGCCATCTACAGCAGAGATGCCTGCAAGTGTTAGTAAAATTATAAATAACGCAGTAGATGAAAAACTAGCGTCGATGGTAAATCAAGAGGACCAAAATAACATGACAGCAAACATGATAGCAGGAAGTGGCTTTAAAAAACCACGGCGAAAACGCTAGCGTTTTTCACGATGAAATGGAAAATCCGATTTAGACTCTGATAAATAGAATAAAATGTTCAAAAGGTCATCTGATCCAGCATTTGATATGGATGCCCCAGTGCGTAAAGATGATTCTGTACGCGATTTTCAATTTTATTCTTATCACGCAGTACAACCAGATCTCCGATCACGAATTGAACTTCAAGTTCATGATACCAGTAAATACTTTTTGCCTTGTGAAGCGTTTATTGAAGTAGAAGGAGAACTTGTAACAAATGATGCTGCACATAATGATCCTCCATATGACATTAGCCCAACTACCCGAGTTGGTTTTGTTAATAACGGTATCATGGCGTTATTTGAAAGCGCTAGATATCTCATTGATGGAAAAGAAATTGAATCCATTGATCGTGAAGTTGATGTGGCTACAACAATCATAGGGTTAGCAAGATATTCTGATGATTATTCAAGATCAGCGGGTCCATCTATGATGTTTGCAAAGGATATTACTGATAACGCTGAACACAACCAGTATTCTAGAGTCAAGGCAACACAAGCCACTGCAGTTCATCCAGCACCAGCCGGATATACAAGACCACCTGGTGATTTTGATGTCATAAATACTATTACTACTTACAATCTAGGATTTGCAACACGTGTATCAACATTACAAGGACAGCGTCGACAATTTTCATGTGCAATTCCACTGCATCATATATTCGGATTCTGTAGAAACGTCCGAAAAGTTATTTATGGAGCTAAACACACAGTAGCGCTTGTACGAAAGGGTACTGATAATGATGCAATATGGCGTGATGCTGCTGTTCCTGATGGTAAAGTCGTTTTAACAAAACTATCATTGTGGATGCCAGTGTTAACTCCATCAATCACAGCAGAAGGAAAATTGTTATCATTTATGGACCAAGGAGGAAAGTCGTTATTGAGTTGGTTATCAGTGACTACGGATACTAAACAAGACAATGTTGATGGTACATTCACATGGCACCTGGCATCAAAACAAGGGGTTTCAGCTCCACGTCATATATTTATTGCATTACAGAATAATGCACGAGTTGGTAATCAACAACGAAGTCATATGATATTTGATCAGTTAGGTGTTAGAGAGGTCTCACTGAGAATAAACGGACAACAGGAACCATCTGAAGATGTGCAACCTGATTACGATCAAAATCATATTGCACGTGTCTATCATAACCTGTTGTCATTTATGGCACGTGATCAAAATGTGGATACCGGTTTGCAAATATCACAATATGATTTCAAAAGCCTCTATCCGATTTATTACTTTTCGCTGGAACATCTCGACTTGGTGAGACAATCTGTCGTTGATATACACTTCAGAGCCCGTGTAACCCGTCCTGGTGGTATTATTAATTATAGAGCGGTTGCTGTCATTCTCAGTGATAAATCAATGCTACTTGAAGGTGTTGGAGGAAGAATGAGAGTGGTAGATGCACCAGTGGAAAATATGTAATTGAAAATCCGAAGGATATTTCCATTGAATGGTTTTACGATTTAGAATCAATCAATTATGTATAACATGTCATATAGTGTTATTAGTGTTGCGTTAACTCCTGGTCAAATCAAAAAATTGCAATCAGAATCGGCTAAACAATGTGGAACCACAATCACGTTGAAACCTAATCAAATGAATGGCGGGGCAAATAAATTATCGCTCACAACTCGTCAAGTGAAACATTTCAATGATGCTTTCAAAGATAAAAAAGGAGTTCAGATCACACTCTCTTCGGCTGCTATCAAAAATATGATAAAAACAGGTGGTATATTTCCGTTGTTTGCTGCAATACCAGCATTGGTTGCGGCAGCAGCCCCAGCAGTAGCAAAAGCGGCCGCATTGGGGGTAGTTGGAGGCTTGGGAACAAAAGCGGTACAGAGCATTGCTGAATCATATGAACCGAAGAAAGGTCAAGGGTATAAAAAAAAAGGGAAAGGGTCTAAGACTACCAGGAACCCCGTATTCATGGTACAGCGGAAAGGGTCTAAGACTACCAGGAACCCCGTATTCATGGTACAGCGGAAAGGGTCTAAGACTACCAGGAACCCCGTATTCATGGTACAGCGGAAAGGGTCTAAGACTACCAGGAACCCCGTATTCATGGTACAGCGGAAGATCCGTTCACGGATCAGGCCTGAGACTACCAGGAACGGTTTATTAATTCAGAAATCTATGGTTCCAATGTCCAATTTTGATTTAATGGATGCTGCTAAAAAACTAGTGATTAAAAATTTCAGAGGTGTTTTTATGAAAGATCAATTACCACATCAACCAAACAAAACTGAAACCGGTATTATTAAATTCGATAACAGCACCGGACCTGGAACTCACTGGGTTGCATACGCTATTGATCCACGTGGGATTGTCTATTTTGATTCATATGGATTAGCCCCACCAAAAGAGTTTATGCGTTATATAAAAACCCTTCCAATGAAGACTTGGTATTCTACGCTACCAACACAACAAATCAATGACCCGCCAATATGCGGCAGTGAAGTATTAAATGTCCTTGACGCTATTTCAGCATCTAGAAAATCACCACACATTGTCGTAAATGACTACACGAGTAATCGCTTTTTAGAGAGAGATATATAAAATATCATGATTGATATTTGGGGGAGACCTCTGAAACCCAAACCCGATGACACTGCAACTCCTGATTCTATCAAGGATATAAAAAAAAAATTAAAGATGAAATCGCTGAGACGTTGAACTTAACAAGTGTTGACCCGAATGAAATAGTTGTATTTCAAGACAAACAGGGTAAATTGAAATCCAGTAATATTTCTCTGGATGATATTTTGGTTAAACAACAAAACGCAATCGAGGATACTATCGCGTTATTTTCCGATCAGGGTAAATTGAAAACCAGTAATATTTCTCTGGATGATATTTTGGTTAAACAACAAAACGCAATCGAGGATACCGTTGCGTTATTTTCCGATCAGGGTAAATTGAAATCCAGTAATATTTCTCTGGATGATATTTTGGTTAAACAACAAAACGCAATCGAGAACACCGTTGCGTTATTTTCCGATCAGGGTAAATTGAAAACCAGTAATATTTCTCTGGATGATATTTTGGTTAAACAACAAAACGCAATCGAGGATACCGTTGCGTTATTTTCCGATCAGGGTAAATTGAAAACCAGTAATATTTCTCTGGATGATATTTTGGTTAAACAACAAAACGCAATCGAGGATACCGTTGCGTTATTTTCCGATCAGGGTAAATTGAAACCCAGTAATATTTCTCTGGATGATATTTTGGTTAAACAACAAAACGCAATCGAGAACACCGTTGCGTTATTTTCCGATCAGGGTAAATTGAAAACCAGTAATATTTCTCTGGATGATATTTTGGTTAAACAACAAAACGCAATCGAGGATACTATCGCGTTATTTTCCGATCAGGGTAAACTCAAACCGGGTGTACTTTTTTCGACGATTACAGATCGATTTAAAACTCTTAACGATTCTGCGTTAGAACTAGCAACACTTCAATCTAAAACCGAAGAACACATAAAACAGTTTACCGCATTTCGTAGAAATATCATTGATAAATTTATTGGAACTACATTCGATAAAATTGAAATAAAACTCCCTGATATTAAAAAATCCATCGATGAGACGAAAAACTTCATCGAAGCCGTCAAAGGTGATCTTTCGAGGATGATAACAGTTATTGAAAAAACAAAAATTCCTCATGAGAAAACCAACAACGTGGTATACACAATCCAACACGGATCATTTGAGTGGACACCTGAAAACAACAAATTAGACATCACTGCAACAGTTAAGGGTATTTATCGATTAACAATAGTGAGAACGACTCAATTTAATATTTCATCGTCCAGTTCATCCGGGGTCAATAATACGATTTCAACGATCATCGACAAGGATACAACTGAACAGTTCACGTTAATAGCTACTGATAAAAATTTGGTTAGGGTTAAAACAACGTGGTATGTGGAATTCGTAGCGGATTTAAGTTGAAAATTGCAAAGCAATTTCACTAACGGTTTCAATTGAAAACGCTAGCGTATTTAAAATAAAAAATGATTTCATCATCGCAATATCGCTATGATCAGGTCAGAGAGTATCAAACTAGACTCAAAACCTTGTCTGAGGAGTATGAATTGAAAATTAAAAAATATCGCAGGAGAATTACCGCAATTGATGTTACTGTGTACGCTGTGAGTGGTGTAATCACCGGAGCTGGTATTATACTGTCTTCAGTGACAATGATGGCTCCGATAGCTGTTCCAATTTGCATTTCTGCGGCAACAACAATCGCTGGAATAATTTCAATAATCACAAAAAAAATATCCTCATGCAGCCAACGGAAACTACAAGACTACATAATTCAATTTCATGTTGTGTCCACTGCATACTCGCAATTATCCTCATTGATATCGTCATCGCTCGATGATACAATTATATCAGAGAGTGAGTTTTCAGCGATGGTAGATATATATGATTCTGCGATGTCAAAATTAGAAATACATCATGAATATAATAACAATGACAACACAGATGGAATTACTTCAACAAATAGTGGAGAACACAAAACCAGTACAAACAAGCATGATCTCAATAACCTCAACGAATCCAGAATTCAGTGTGAATTTCCCCTCTCCGGTCCCAGTGAAGGAGATAGCGCTAGCAAAATTACGAGTATACCACAGTTGGCCAAATATTAGGTCAAAATCATTTGGTGGTCAACAACCCAATAATTCACTGGTATTTGCAAATAAGAATAAACCCGACGGTACCCCAGACTGGAACGTTGTTTCCATACCAACCGGATCATACCAAATCGAACAAATCAATAACGAATTCGCGCGTAGAATAAAATCGATTACTGGAAAAGAATCAAAAATAGCTATAACGGTTCATGAGCCAACACTATCATCTGCCATTGAAATAAGCACAGAGGGTTATGTCGTAGATATCTATCAAAGTTCTATTAGAACCGTACTGGGATGGCCTGAATTACCACCGGAAAAATCCACCACCGACTTAACCACGGATGTACAATCATATCATGAAATCAATCCTAGTTATCGAGATAATTTATCTGATATAAGAAAAGGAAAAATCGGCGATAGATTTATATTCACCAACAAAGACACATTGCAATGGGATTTTATCATTAAAAGAACAGCCGAGTCATCTGTTACTATTTCATTTACGCTAGCTGACGTCCGTGGTTTTTTTAATGAGATTAAACAATTATATGACACACAACTAGAACAACTACGGAAAACAAGATCGCAAAAACACGTTGAAATAATAAATCAGCTTATATCCGACATGAAATATATCTATGAACTAATTATTCAAACAATAATTAATGACAACAGCGACAATAAACAACAATTCCTAACCGATTACAATATCACAAAAGACAATCTGCGTAATTTCAGGTTTCCGAAATACAACGCTGATGAATTAGTAAGAATTGTTAAAACCGATATCATCAAAGCGCTACAAAAATCAGATTCAACTGTCCTCCTCAAACATAATAATGATCCAGATGGTGGTGGTAGGCATATCGCTCCGTTCAACGTGAATATTTCAACGGTGATCGCGCTTAATTTAGTGTGTGATGTGATCGAAGGAAGCTATCAAATAAATTTAGAACGATCAAATCAAGCTCAGCAGGGATATATTTTGTATTCATTTGCACCAATAGCTCCTCCAGGGTTTTTAATTATTGAAAACCCAATTAATCCTGTCTACATGCGATGCCATAATAATTCGTTAACGAGAATTAATTTCAAACTCACCGACCAGTCAAATAATCTAATTGATTTACAAGAAGAGGTGTTAGCGATTAGCTTGTTTGTGAAATCATAAATGATTTTCGTCCTAAGGACTTGATAAAATATTCGGGTAAAATCACCGTAAACCTAGAACTGAAAGTTCTAGCAGCAGAGGGGGTGAGTGACAACGACGTTGCGACATCAACGAAAACGCGAATGTTTTCAGACAAGGGTCGGAGACTTATTTTTTCGCGAGAAGGGTCTAGTGTTATTTTGGAGGGGGTATAATCAAAAATAAAAACAAAAAAAAGTTGTCTGATTCGCCCCCTCTGCTGCTTCAAGAAATTGCAATCAGAGTCGGCTAAAAAATGTGGAACCACAATAACGCTGAAACCTAATCAAATGAATGGCGGTGCAAATAAATTATCGCTGACAACTCGTCAAGTGAAACATTTCAATGATGCACTTGTAGCAAAAAAAAGTTGTTCAGATTACTATTTCTGCGGCTGCTATCAAAAATATGATTACAACCGGCGGTATATTTCCGTTATTTGCTGCGTTACCAGGATTAATTGCAGCGGCCGCACCAGCAGTTGCAAAAGCGGTCGCATTGGGGGCAGCTGGAGTCTTGGGAGCAAAAGCGGCACAAGGCATTGCTGAATCATATGAACCGAAGAAGAAAGGACGAGGGTATAAAAAAAAGGGAAAGGGTCTAAGACTACCAGGAACCCCGTATTCATGGTACAGCGGGAGGTCCGTTCACGGATCAGGTCTAAGACTAGGACCGGTTTATTAACTCAGAAGTCTTCGATTTCCAAACCTTCGATTGTGGAATCTTTGGTTCCAATGTCCAATTTTGATTTAATTGATGCTGCTAAAAAACTTGCGATTAAAAACTTCAGAGGTATTTTTATGAAAGATCAGTTGCCGACACAACCCAATGATGTTGAAACCGGTATTATTAATCTCGATAACAGCACCGGACCTGGAACTCACTGGGTTGCATACGCTATTGATCCACGTGGGATTGTTTATTTCGATTCATATGGATTAGCACCGCCGAAGGAATTTATGCGTTATATAAATCGCTTAAAGACTTTTCCAATGAAGACTTGGCATTCTACGCTACCAACACAACAAATGAATGACCCATCAATATGCGGCAGCGAAGTATTAAATGTCCTTGACGCTATTTCTAACTCCTTGGGTAACCCAAGGGGAAAACCACCACATGTTGTCGTAAATGAATACACCAGTAATCGCTTTTTAGAGAAAGATGTACAAAATAACATGATTGATATTTGGGGAAGATCTTTGAAACCCGGTGCCGATGGCACTACAGGAATATCTGCAACCGGTGATATAAAAAAAATAATCGAAGATGAAATCGCTGAAACGTTGAACTTAGCAAGTGTTGACCCTGGGGAAATAGTTGTGTTTCAAGATCGTCAGGGTAAATTGAAAACCAGTAATGTGTCGTTGGATGATATTTTGGTTAAACAACGAAACGCAATCGAGGATACTATCGCGTTATTTTCCGATCAGGGTAAACTCAAACCGGGTGTACTTATTTCGACTATTACAGATAGATTAAAAACTCTCAACGATGAGTTAAAAAATTCTGTGTTGGAACTAGCAAAACTTCAATCTAAAACTGAAGAACACGGAAAACAGTTTTCAAATTTTCGTAGAAACATCGTGGATAAATTTATTGGAACCCCGTTAGATAAAATTGAAATAAAACTCCCTGATATTAAAAAATCCATCGATGAGACGAAAAACTTCATCGAAGCCATCAAAAATGATTTTTCGAGGATGATAACAATCATTGAAAAAACAAAAATTCCGCATGAGAAAACCAACAACGTAGTATACACGATCAAACACGGATCATTTGCGTGGACACCTACAAACAACAAATTAGATATCACTGCAACCGTTAAAGGTATTTATCGATTAACACTAGTGACAACAACTCAATTTAATATTTCATCGTCGAGTTCATCTGGGGTCAACAATACAATTTCAACGATCATCGACAAGGATACAACTGAAAAGTTCACGATAACATCTACTGATAAAAATTTGGTTAGGGTTTCAACAACGTGGTATATGGAATTCGTAGCGGATTTAAGTAAATAACGGTTTCAATTGAAATCGTAAACTGATTTGGAAATAAAATGATTTCATCATCGCAATATCGCTATGATCAGGCTAGAGAGTTTTCAATGAAACTCAAAACTCTCACCGAAGAGTATGCAATGAAAATTAAAAAATACCAACGAAGAATCACAGCAGTTGATGTTACCGTGTACGCTGTGAGTGGTGTAATCACCGGAGCTGGTATTATACTATCCTCGGTAACAATGATTGCCCCGATAGCTGTTCCAATTTGCATATCCGTGGCAACAGCAATCGCGGGAATAATTTCGATAGTAACAAAAAAAAAAAATCATTATGCAGCCAGAGTAAACTGCAAGACTGCGTGATTAAATTTCATGTTGTATCAACTGCATACTCGCATTTATCCTCGTTGATATCGTCATCGCTCGATGATACAATTATATCAGATAGTGAGTTCTCAGCGATGGTTAGTATTTATGATTCTGCGATGTCAAAATTAGAGCGACAACAACAGTATAATAACAATGACAACACCGCAGGAATTACTTCAACGAATAGTGGAGAGCACAAACCCAGTACAAACAAGCATGATCTCAATAACCTCAACGAATCCTGAATACAGTGTGAATTTCCCTATCCCAGTCCCCGTGAAGGAGATAGCGTTAGCAAAATTACGAGTATACCATAGTTGGCCAAATATCAGATCAAAATCATTTGGTGGTCAACAACCCAATAATTCACTGGTGTTCTCGTATAAGAATAAAGACGAAGGTACCCCAGACTGGAACGTTGTTTCCATACCAACTGGGTCATACCAAATTGAACAAATCAATGCTGAATTGCAACGTAGAATAAAATCGATTACTGGAAAAGAATCAAAAATCGCTATAACGGTTCATGAGCCGACGCTATCATCTGCAATTGAAATAAGCACAGAGGGATACGTCGTAGATATCTATCAGAGTTCTATTAGAACCGTACTAGGATGGCCTGAATTACCACCCGGGGGGGGGGGGGAACCGTTAATTTACCAGAACCACAAAAATCTGATTATGTCACAGACAGGATAAAATCTAATAATCCAATAAAGAGTTATAAAGATCACAGAATTACTAGAGATTTTTTGGGTATCGGATACCAACTAATTAGAAAAGAGAAGGAAGGGGAGAAGAAACTTGAGGAACATCATTTTGTTAAGGAACCTAAATTTATTGAAAATTTCACAGCAATGAATAATGATTTTTCACTGTTGTTAATATCTCTTAAATCCGGCTCTCTCACCCGAGAACAAAATTATCGACGATATGGAAACATTTAATCTGAAAATTATTCAAGATATATTAGATGATAATAATCCCCTATCGAGAACAACATTTGCATCAGACTATAAAATCCCCGTCAAAGATATTCCAACATTTAAACTACCCGGATATAACGTACCAGAACTAAAAAAAACTTCTCAGTGACACCATCGATGTTGGTTTTAAAATAATTCATGATACGTGGAAAAAAACAACATCACCGGAAATACAAATCCTCAAACATAATAATGACCCAGAAGGCGGTGGTAGACATATAGCTCCGCAAAATGTGAATATTTCATCGGTGATTGCGCTCAATTTAGTATGTGATGTTATCGAAGGGAGCCATCAAATAAATCTAGAACGATCAAATCAAGCTCAGCAGGGATATATTTTGTATTCATTTGCATCAACAGCTCCTCCAGGATTTCTAATTATTGAGTCATTATTGAGTCTCCGGTTAATCCAGTCTATATGCGATGTCATAATAATTCATTAACCAGAATCAATTTTAAACTCACTGACCAGTCCAATAATCTAATTGATCTACAAGGTGAGGTTCTACAAATTAATCTGTTTGTGAAATCCTAAAGGAATTTTCGTCCTAAGGACTTTCGTCGTGAAAATTCTTCGATTTTCATCATAACTACATAGGTGAGTGTCCATCGTGTTTTTTTTTTTAATCATTTCGAAGCCTCCTGCAAGATCTTGTTTCAGACAAAATCACTAAGTCTCTGTTTGGGAAATGGAGACTTATTTTTTTTTTGTGGTTAAAACATGAAAATTCGTAGGAAGGGTCTATTTGTTGTTTTGACGGTTAAAATCGATTTTTGTTTGAAAAGTTGTCTGATTCACCCTCTCTGCTGCTACTTGAGAATTTGGTTGTAACGGTGTATGACAGGTCTAGCACAGGTGCAAATGTAAATGACATAAGATATATTTGCTGCAAATTATAAATCATGAATCAATCTCTCAGAATCAGGGTGGACATGTTTATATCATTAAGAGGTGCACCAGTCAGTACTGAATGTCCCTCAAACTGGGGATGATCAGAGAAACTGTCAATGTGGAGGCCAGTTTTGGAATGGACTTTTGCATATTTAATTAAGCTGCCAAGAGCTGCTAAATGTGGCTGTAAAACACTATCATGTAGGTTGCAAAAATAATCACTTGGGTCTCAGATGCACATCACTATGTGCATGCCGATACAAGCTGAAATATAATTAATCTAATGACATCGGCATGGCCTGATTGATATTTTAAAATAAAATGAATTGAACTTGGAATTTTTTTTAAAAGATAATTAGCATCTTATAAATTATAAATTATATCCTAAGCAAAAATGCAGACACTAATAATACTGAACATCTTTGCTCCAAAGGTATAGCATATAACTTTTTGAAAACTTGGTGTCCATCTGTAATTCGTAGGTGGCTAACTTTTTTCTTTCTTATTAAGTGGTCCCAGGAAATATGTGCTGAATTTGGCATATCACCATAGTAATGATTATCACTTTTTTTCCACTATAACCGCTCTGGTGGTTTAGTGGTTAGAGAGTCTGCCACGGAAGAGGGAGGTTATGTGTTTGATCCCTGGCCGAGTCATATCAAAGATTTACAAAAGTGGTACTAACAGCTGCCTCGCTTGGCACTCAGCATTAAAAGTTTAGTGTTGGGACTGGTTGGCCGGGTGTCTGGATAATGTGACTGAGTGAGACATCATGCTACATGTCTGTGGCATGATGCCGCAGTGCTAGACATCACTATAAACTGCCTCACTGCTAACATCGTAGCAATATGACTGAAAAATTGTTAAAGCTAATCACACACACTCTTTTCCACTACATTGGTTTTAATTAACATAAAGTTTTGATTATATTTGATAAATAGTGTAACTTCCAGCCAGTTCGTTTGCTCAAGAAGCCTAAAGTCATTTTCTTGCCTCAAAGCTCGCAGTTTAAGAACAGGCAGCTCTTGAGTTGAATATTGTTTGCAAATGTGTTAGTCAGTGTTAGGCTGTGTGCCTATCTATGGCCCTAAATACAGTTCTAAGTTGAATATTTTTGCTTGCATGTTGGTCAGTGTGCTCTTCTAACTATGGCTCTAAATACAGCTTAAAGTTGAATATTTTTGTGTTGGTCACTATGCTCAGTGTTTCCCTTTATACACATTTGTGTGCCAGACACACACTGGGGAAAATTGACAAACACATTTTTTTTTTGTTGCTATGCCTTTTTTATGCAAAGGGGATAAGGATCTATTTTATATCTAAATGCTTTGGATGAGAGATGGCATTGTGTTTACTTCGAGCATAGGTATAGTCTGGTTCTCTGTTTCGTATGATACCTGCATTGCGTTCTGCTATAGAGCATACAAAACAGGGAACCAGACTAGCATAGGCAATGCTATGATTGAGTAGCTTCCCCTAATCTCGCAAGCCCTGAAGCGATTTCCGTTGACCTCAGCAACATGTCCAGATGTCTAAACTCAATGCTTGTTGCACTAAAATGTGATCTCCAGAGTAAAACATCGTGCACTAAGAATCCTTAGTCAAGTAAGTGAAAGAAGCAGAAAACAAAGGAGTAACTGTGGATCTAACTTTAATGGAAAATGGAGAAAATAAATCCATTGACTGGAATACGACACATCCATTAGGATTACCGGTGTGACTTCTCATTGCGTGATTACGAAGACTGCAAAAGTAAATAATCCTTTCATGATAAGAGTTTAACAATTGTTAAAAAGCTGTCCTTGTTCACCACAAGATATCTAGAAAACACTTTATCACCCAAGACATTTTTTCACAACAAAGGAATCAGTAAGTTTGCAGATACAAATGTGTTATTTGGATTACAAAGTAAGAATGGCGTTGCAGAGTTTGTTGGTTTTTAACTTTGCGGCAATAAAAGAAAGATCTAAAAGTTTAGATGTAACTTAATAAAGAGAAGAATCATTAGCCTCTTTGATTTTTGGATAAATCTGTTTTTGGACGAAGTACAATGAAACCGATAGTAGTACACATTTTATGACAGGCAGTAAATTAACTGCCATTTGGTTAAAAGATTTATTTGGTATTTTGTATTGGCTTATATGTAATGTGTTGGTCTATAATATTGATACAGAAAGATTATAAGGAGACTGTTAAAAGTATGACTTTAAAAGAACAATGAACTAATACTATTATTCTTTGAAAGGACATTGCATTTGTGTGTTAATTATGCATGTTGGTTTATTTGTATTTTGAGAGAGAGAGAGAGAGAGAGAGAGAGAGAGAGAGAGAGAGAGAGAGAGAATGTGCCAGTTGCAATATCCTATTTCAAGCTGAACAAATTTTTCAGTCCATTTTTTACCCCAACATATTTTATTTGATTTCCAGTTCTGACATTGCGGGATTTTTTTGTTACCCTCAATTTTAAACCCGTGGGGGATACACTGCAGTATGCCCATAAAACTATGGCCCTAAATGCAGCTCCAAGTTGACTGTTGTTTGCAAGCTTGTTGGTCAGTGTGCCCATTTAATTTGCCCTAAATTCAGATAAAAAGGAGGTTTACATCTATTAAGATGTCATCAGGAAATGAATAAATGTCACATTACAGTTTTAAAGATGTGAAAATATTTAAAGAACTTTTTTAGTGAAATTATTATGCTTATCTTTCTTTGTGGAATTTAGTGTTTGTCATTTGGATAAATACTGTTCATTCCCTCTATTCAACATACACATTACATGAAAAGACGGATTTTCTTAGGATGCAGGTATATCTGATGCACTTGAACATTTCAGTACTACTCTTAAATGACTTGTAAAGGAATAAATTGCAAACTAGCTTGACTAATGCTTACATTGTCCTATTTTAGTTTGCCCGTCACCTCTGCTGGGATATAGGCCACTCAAAAAAGGTTGCAGAGGCTTCTGTCCTGTGCCATCCCCCTCAAGCTGACTCCAGGTGTAACCCATCTTAGTGATGTCTGCCTCAAGGTCGCGTCGCCATGTGTTTCTTGGTCGTCTCCTTCTCCTCTTGTCTTGAGGGTTCCACCTCAATGCCTGTCTGGTAATGTTGGTTGGCGGCTTACATAGGGTGTGTCCTATCCAACCCCACCTTTTCTTCTTGATCTCATCCTCTACTGGAAGCTGGGAGGTTCGCTGCCACAGGTTGTTGTTGCTGATGGTGTCTGGTCAGCAGATCTGGGGAATTCTTAGGCAGCTGTCGATGAAGGTCTTAACTCTTTTTACTGTGAACTTGGTGGTTCTTCAGGTCTCAGCTCCATACAGTAGTACTGACTTCACATTGGAGTTAAACAGTCTGATCTTGGTAGTCAAGGAAATTTTTTTGGAGCTCCAGATGTTCTTGAGCCGTATGAAAGCTGTTCTCGCCTTTCCGATCCATGCCTTGACATCTGCATCTGTGCAACCCTGCTAGTTGATAATACTGCCTAGGTACGTAAAGGACTCCACCTCTTCCATCTGTTCTGTTCTGCCGGAAGCCCGCTTGCTCCTCTCGTAACTGGGGGTCGAAGTCCTCCTCCATCCTCTCCAAGAGGACCCTGTTGAAGGCTTTTCCTGGTACTGACAAGAGTGTGATTCATCTATAGTTGGAACAGTTGCTGGGGTCACCTTTCTTTGTGATCTTGATGAGGTTGCCTCCTTACTGTCAGTTGGTATTTCTTTTTCCTCCCAAATCTTCACAAAGAGAGGGTATATTCCACTGAAGTCTCCAGGTATGCTCAGAGGGCTTCTGCTGGGATATCATCAGGTTCAGCAGCCTTGCCGTTCTTCAGCTGGGTGATGGCTTTCCTGATCTTGTCTCAGGTGGGATTGTCACAGCTTATGAGGAGATCTGCGTTGGCTGTTTGGATTTCTGTGGGATTTGGTGGTGATGGCCTGTTCAATAGTTCTTCAAAATGTTCTGCCCATCTATTCATTTGGTGTTCTGTACATGGTATGGTCTTTCTCTGCTTGTCTTTTACGTGCCTCTCTTTCTTGCTGTACTTGCTGGACAGCTTGGTGATGTCGTACAGCTTCTTCATGTTTCCACTTCCGGATACTTCTTCTGCTTCTGCTGCCAGTCTTTCAAGGTAGTTTCTCTTGTCTATCTTGGTGGTTCTTTTCACTTCTCTGTAGGTGTCAGTGTAATCTTTTTGTACCTTTACTTTTTTAATTCTTGTCTTTCTGCTATTTACTGCTGATTTTTTCTGTGTACACTCCTGGATTTTGCGCGATGTTTTGGCTGAAATCCATTCTTTCTGCTGATGCTTCATGGGGCCTAGTACTTTTTGGCATATTGATTTTACTGCTTTCTTAATGTTCTGCCATCTGTTGTTCACGCTGTCTACCTCGTCTTCAAGCAGGTCTTGTAGCACTTGGTACTTGTTAAGAGAAATTCTGTATTCTTCTTTAATATTTGTATCTTTCAACAGGCCGATGTTATACCTTGTTTTCTTTTCTTTATTTGTGCCCATCCAGTTCTTCTTCAGCTTAAGTTCAGCCTTGCAACAACTAAGTGGTGGTTAGATGCAACATATGCCTTATCTTCACCCTCACATCTTGCAGGGATCTTCTGACCTTGGCAGTGCAGATGTGGTCAATCTAATTTTCTGTTACATGGTCTGGTGATATCCATCTGTTCTTGTGGATTCTCTTGTGGGAAAAGATGGTACCCAAGATGACCAGGTCGTTCAGTGCACAAAGGGCTGCGAATCTCTCTCCATTTTCGTTCATCTCCCCTAGGCCATGGATCCCCATGACTTGTTCATACCCTTTGTTGTCTGACCCAACTTTGGCATTGATTTCACCAATGAGGATTTTGATGTTTTTGTCTTGGAAATTCTCTACTATTTTCTGTAGTCTTGTTGAAAAACTGGTCCTTATCTTTTCCTTCGCCGTCATTTGTTGGTAGATATCACTGAATGACGTTCATCTTTATTTTCCCCTTCTTGATACTAAAATGTAGCAGTGAGGATTCTGGGCCTATGTGGTTCCCATCCCATCAGTACATTATATGCTTGCTTCAACAGCATGGGCCCCACACCTTGTGTATGAATCGCATTTTCTTCCTCATGTCCTGAATACAGTAGCATCTCTACTGTCATCAGTCTTCTTTGTCCATATTGAATCCATCTCGTCTCGCTGATGCCCAGTAGGGATATGTTGTAGATTCTCCTCTCTGCTGCTACCGGTGCTGTTTTTCCTGTCTCTCACATTGTCCTCACGTTCCATGTTGCGACGTTAGTACACCTGTTTGATAGAAGGGTGGTCGGCTTTATGGCTTCCACGGGGTCGCGGCTTTCACCACATGTCTTCCAGGAGAAGACCCTTCCTCCCTCAGGCTTTCAGTTTCTGGTTTTTCTTCTGTCGGCGTGTTTGTAGCAAGTTGGGTTTTATAGAGTCGGGTTGCTAGCCCCACGCCCAACCATCCTTTTACACCCAGGCTTGCGATCGGCGATGGTGGATTGTTTTCTTCTTCCCATCTTGCTTGTGTTTCAAATACTAGATAAGCAAAATGTGTGGTTTGGTGGATATTGTGTCCAAGTCCTGTGTGTAACATTGACAGTCCAAGTCAGAGATGGTTGTTATTGTTGTAGGGCTTAATGCCATTTTTCTGCATACAATAGGCTATACATGGCGTACAGTATTTATGGTGAAGGAAGAACAAGAAAAAAACCCGGGAAAGATCCACCGACCCACAAGAAGCCACTGACAAGCTTTCTCATATACCCACATTGGCCGAATCTAAGACTCGAACACGCAGACAGAGGTGAGATGGCAGTGATCCGTAACGGAGAGCGCTTTAGACTGAACATAAACATAACATTGTCTTTAGAATTACTTGAAGCACTTTTCTACTGCAACTGTCAAATACATGCCAGTGTCTGTTGTAAAGTATTGATTCACATTTTGTGAAATCGAGTCACATTTAGTATCATTTAAAAGCTGGGTTTGAAAGTATGACTATTTACCTGAAGGAGTGAAAGGTATTTGAACAAACATGGACTGGCAGTGGAAAATTGCTTATCAGTATCCCATTCAAGATGTGTGATCCAATTGTTTCAATCATGTAGGAACCGTATTCAAATTTGAACAATTTAGTTTTGATTGGATGTGGTGATTGCTGCCCCATCCAATGAAATTCACAGCATGTAGCACAGAAAATGTCTGTTCAATACACCAAAATGTAGATAAGGTTATCGTATCGGCTAGCGAAGGTACTGTGGTAATAATTGTGGTTTCGCCACTGTGGTGGTACAAAGCCAGACATTCAATGAATATCATAAGTTGAAATATTAAATTATTACCCATTTCAGTTTCTGTTTATTACATAGTTTTATTTTCACTGAAATTGTTTAAAAGAAAGAAAATAAGAATAATTTACGCTTTCCTTACTCAACTACCTTCATTTGTTGCACGTAAAAAAATAAAAAATATTCCCTGACACAGTTAGATAGCCATTAGCATTTAAAACTAGATATTTTTACCATTATAAATTGTGGCCTCGAGTGGCCGAGTGGTCTAAAGCGCTTTCCGTTACGGATAACTGCCGTCTCACCTCTGTCTGCGTGGGTTCGAGTCTAAGATTCGGCTGATGTAGTTATGTGAGAAAGCTTGCCAGTAGATTCTCGTGGGTCGGTGGTTCTTTCCGGGGTTTTCCTCGGGTTCTTCCTCCACCAATAATACTGGCTGCCTATCGTGTGCTGAAAAAATGGCGTTAAACCCTAATACAAACAAAACAAAAACCCATTATAAATCACTGAGCAATTTTCCTGCTCATACAATAGGAAAAAATGTACATTTATCTCACTATGAAATATATAAGTTGTATCTGTATGAGAGCATATAACTTAATGACACATCAGTACAATTCAGGTTAAATCATGCTGAGTCGAGTTTAGTTATTCAAATGATGGAATATAAAACAAACAAATACAATAAAATTGTTTAATTTCATGACTAAAAAGTCAATTTTAACACATATACACAGTCTTTTTAAGTTATAAATATATTTTCACATGAAATATCAACAATGGATGTCTCCTATAGTAAACGTTGGCCTCTGTTAGTCAACTGTTACGTCACAGGAAGATGTTTTAGGCTTATTCTAGAGTGTTGCTTTGGAAGAAATGCATGCAAAGGAAATTGAAATGATAAAAAGGCATGACAGTTGGAACCATGTCTTTATGCAATTTAAAACCATATAAAGTATGTATGACAGCTGGAGCCATGTCTTAATAATATTTAGGACCATCGAAAGCGGGCATGGCAGCTGTAACCGTGTCTTAACGCTATTTAAAACCCATCTAAAGCAGGCATGGCAGCTGGAACTATTTTAAACGTTTTTTGAAACCAAAATATATCAAACAATTTCATTAGCTTTAGAACAGTATTTTCTCACAAATATAAATAAACAAAACAATGCAATACAATTACTTTTGTAAAAAAAATAAGGTGATGAAAAAGAAAAAGGTTAAAAGTATCCTATATTTTTTACATAAATGATTTTAATATCTTCATTAGCGGGACAGATCAGTGACTTGTTAAATACATGGACTGAAATGAAATATTTTTGTTAAATTTGCTTTGATATCTTTTCATTGATTTTACTTGATACCTAAGTTAAATACTTAACACGAACTGTTGTATATTATTAGAATGCAGTTATCATTGAAGGTTTAGTGCGAAGTTAAAGTCGACTCATAATGTCTGCTTGAAATCTAAACTTGGTGTGACTAGTACTATAGAGTTAAGTCACTTTCCATTATGTATGGCTATGCTATCTGATGAATAAATGCCTCTGACTAGCTTTCGAATAATTAATGTTATGATTTTGTTCACAAATATTTCGTATATAAATTTTGGATTAGACTACATGACCAATATATCGTATTATTCAGTTGTCCCTGTGCAGTTCTTTTAGAAATAAATTTTTAATATGCCGTATTTTACTTGGTAGTGTTATAAAAAGCTGTTTTAGAGATGTACCTCACCAAAAAGTCGTTAATTAAGGCCAAGTAATTGGTAGCAATCGTAAAGGTATATACCTACAAACTATTGCCTCATCTACGCAGCATATTTAACAATGTGAGTGCCAAAAGGTTATCCTCGAACAAGCGCATTGTCGATTGCACAGGTGCGTCTGTTACCGGTGACTGCACCAACACCTCTGGCCTCGCATTTGGATCAGAACATGGCCTAGAAACTCGTTGCACCCGAGAATCGGCATCACAGTAAGTGATCGTGCATATGTTCCCCACCTGTCTTTCAGACATAACGTCTCCCGGATAAAACGTTGACGGGCCTCGGATACATCCTTGGGGGTGAATGTTATCACTGGGTGTCCCGGATCTTGAAACGGTCGACTCGGCAGCTGTATTTGACGAAACTGTTCTGGACTCTGATGCTCGACTCCGTGACCCTCTCATTGGCCTAGGACCTGGGCCTTTCCTGGAAACTAAAGGCGGAGGTGGCGGTATATTTTGACTTCCATCGATCTGCTGATTGTTCATGATTTCCTGAACGGTTATTGTTGGGTCGCACGTATACGATTCCCACTCACGAACAACCCCTTCTTCTCCACAGTAAATGAAGCGGCACCATCTTCCGTCATGTACCTGTCGTATGGATTGACCTACACTGTACCAGACGGCATCAACGAAACAGCCGCTTGTTGGGTGGTTGTGTCTGGAAGATACTGGGGGTGGTCTCTGCCCATTAGACTTTTCAGAACAAGCGGATAAAAGCACAATCCAAAAGAAATACTGCCTCCTGAAATTAAAAAAGTTAAAATTTATTTTGTGTTGTTTAATGGCAAGTGAACAAAACTATGATTTATCTATAACCAATGTACCCTGTGTCTTTGCGATTTTAAAAGAGATGAGATTTGGCAGATTTCGGATTTATTTAGGACTTTTTGCAGTGGTAAAATTATACAATTAGCCCAAACATTTGATCTTAACCTAAATGTTTTTTTTTTTTAAAGAGTAGGGGGATAAGTAATTTCGAATTTGCTGTTGTAGATGTCCTGGTCACCATCGTCAACGTCCGTATCTAAAGAGCATGCAAGGTTGTCTTTCCTGTCTTCCGACTGTATGGAATGGAATGTAGGATAATGCGACTATTTCACCAGACAATGTACAAGTGACTCACAATTGTCCGTCGGAGACGAAGGAAACTGTTGCTTACATATAGTCTTATTTTAATCACGATCATCCTTTAAGCCGCATTCCACGTAGTTCTGAATCTATTAGTCCAATGTTGCTAATGCTTTTGCACATGATGCCAGAGACATAAGTGTCAAGTGTTTAGCGATGTCAGGCAAGACAATTTCCCAAGACGATAAGACTGATGTAGGCTCGAAACAGAAATCTATAAATTTAGACTTATGGAAACAATAATTTTAACCAATTAGAATGTTTATGGAGGTAGATTGAGTGGAGCAGAACATGATTCTAAAGATGTTTAGTTTAGTTGAAATTGATTCTGACTCAAGCTCTTTTCCGACCACTCCGGTGGCCAAAGTAGTTAGAGTGCCCTCCTTTCATGCCAAAGACTTTTTTTAAAAAAATGTTAGTTGCAGCTCAGCATTAGAGGATAGTGTTGAGACTGGTCGGCATGATGTTAGGATAATGTGATTGAGTAGGATATGATGCTACATGTATGCGGCATGACACCCTAATACTAGAATTCACTATAAACTACCACACTGCAGACATTATAGTGAAATGACTCGAAAATTGTTAAAGCTACGTTAAAAATCCTAAATCACAGACACACAGAGATACTTTCAGGACATAAGTCTTAGTCTACAACACCTATTTATCTTCGTGGAATTCCCAAGAGGAATCTGTTATTGAAATTAATATTCCTGAATATTTTCTAAAAAATAGAAAATTTAAGAGAACAGTTTAAAGACTACAAGTGGCAAACTCGCGAAATTTAGTAACCGTGAACAGTTTCGATTGCTTAACTGCAAAATTAACTAACAGCGAGAAAATATTGATAATATTGGACATTTTTCGGTTTAAGAAGACTTCTCTAATCGATTAATATGATGAAAACAATTATCGTTGCTTGTATTTTTATTAATTTATTTTCCTTTAAGATCATTATTATTAGATGTACTCGAAGTAAAGTTTTGCACGTTTTATCATAAGTACTTAAATTTGACAAAACCTTTTTAACGATAAGATATTTTGTTTTGCTTGAAATGAGAAATGAAGCAGCAGCAGCAAAAAAAGTAAAACAAAAAAGAAACAAGAAAAAAAAAATACGATGTCGTTTCTTTTGCTTAATAAGAAATAAAAACATTTTGGTATTTATCAAAATCGAGTTCACCTTTCAAGAGGTTGAAATACAGTTCCTTAAAAGGGGAGACTTTTGAAACACACACACACACACACACACACACACACACACACTGCACGTACAAACACAACATAGGCTTAGCTACTGGGGGAGGGGAGAAGGGGACAGATGTCCCCGTTCGCCAGACTAGTGGGGTCGCCAAAATGAGCTTTGAAATAGGTTGTATTCGGAATTTTTGCTGCATAACATTTTGCATGTATGAAAGAAGAATCATACAGATCGCTAGCACTAGCAGTGAAACAGTCACATTGGGTGATGGTGGTTTTATTGATGAAAATAATGGGTTTCAGAGTTAGGGGGCGAGGGGCGGCGTAAAAATAAATCTTGTCCCGGGCTCCAAATACTCTAGCTACGCCTCTGACACGCATACAAATACACACGCCTCCACCCAATGAACATTCTAAACCAGGCAAGATAGAACATAAGGTATATCGTACGGGAACTTAAAGGCGCATTTCGCATATTGTCGTACGTCTCCGCGGTTACAATATGTGGTTGGTCATGTTTGTCCTTGCCTTCGCTTCTTTCATTTACAAGTACTGACTTGGCATAAATACTAGCTCGGCATAAGTACTAGCTCGGCATACATACTAGCTAGGTATACCTACTAGATAGGCATACATACTAGATAGGTAGACGTACTAGCTCGGCATACATTCTAGCGAGGCATACTTACTAGATAGACATACCTACTAGACAGGTATATGTACTAGCTCGACATAAATACTAGCTAGGTTTAAATATTAGCTAGGCGTACGTAATATATATGCATACATACTAGACAGACATACGTACTAGCTAGGCATTCTTACTAGATCGGTGTACATACTAGTTTGGCATATATATACACTACGCTCTTCCACGCTGAAAACGCGTAATACCGTATACATCAACTTTACTCAATCAAGTCGAATTTCGATCAAGAGATTGTTTTTTGTTTAAAACATATCAGGGGAGCTAGCTTCTAATATGAAAATAAAATTAATAATCTAGATGAATTCGTGCTTGTTGTCAAAGTCGTAATACTCATTATTACGAATCCTCATCTGTTGTAACATTGCTCACTCGATATGTTAGGCTACTTTTTAATCTGTGTTTATCAAGTAGTTAAATCGAATACCTAAAAAAATATTAAACATACATATCTGCATTTCTCAACAATATCCATTATTCCAACAGCCTTGACATTTGACTTTACCTTAATTTGACATATAGTGAAAGATCTCGACAACTCATTTTTTTTGTATTTTAAATCTAGTCGAAAATAGCGACAAATCTAAGATTTATGAAAAATATCGAATGAAAAAAACAACTTACATTTTTTGGGATCAGAAATCCTGTCTAGCAATCATTTATTTAACCAGGTAATATTTCCTCTGCTTTCTTTCTACCCAAAGGATTATCATGCATGTTGGTTTCATCGATTGACTGCTATATGGAAAACGCCTATATGTAGATTTGTGCTCGAAATGAAAAATCATTGCTCATATCATGAATACAACATCCCTAATTATGTTGGAATCACTGTCATTTTGATTTATCACAGACCTCATACATATAATTAGAGCTGAAAAATAAGACTGCATAATTCAGCAAACGTCTAGACTTTGACATCTGTTCAAATTTCACATATAAATTAACAAGAGTCAAACAAAGTTTGAGACGATAAAATAAAGACGTGTGATTCAGTTTGATTGATGCTGTGTTTATTAATAAAATAAATTTGTGAATTAATAAGTTTCCCAGCCAGAATAATTTCATTGAACGGAGGCAGGAATATTTATGTAGTCAGTTAAATATTATGAATTTAATAAAATCTTTTAAATTCTATGGAAAGATATATAAAAATATGAAAAATAGAGAGATCAAAGTTATTGTTGTGTATACTATTGTCGCCATATATAACTTCAAACATTACACAAAAAAAAAGAAAGAAGGTTGGAAGGTTCAAAGAAAAATAACTATGGATGGATTAGAATCCTAAAAGCCATGGTTAGATTATAAACCTTATAACCATGGTCGGATAAGAAACCTAATACCCATGGTCGGATTAGAAACCTAAAAAGCATGGTCGGATTAGAAACCTAATAACCATGGTCGGATTAGAAACCTAATAACCATGGTCGGATTAGAAACCTAATAACCATGTTCGGATTAGAAACCTAATAACCATGGTCGGATTAGAAACCTAATAACCATGGTCGGATTAGAAACCTAATACCCATGGTTGGATTAGAAACCTAATAACCATGGTCGGATTAGAAACCTAATACCCATGGTCGGATTAGAAACCTAATACCCATGGTGGGATTAGAAACCTAATAACTATGGTCGGATTAGAAACCTAAGTTCAAACATTTGGCTTCTATGTCATAAAGAGCTATTCAATAATGTGAATTTATTTTAACTTTAATATTCAAAGATTGACTATACATCTGTCCTTAGCCTCCTTTGCATATATACTTATATGTTGGATGGACACACACACACACACACACACACACACACACACACACACACACTTTGACTGTTAAGTTTTTTTGCTACGTGAACCTCAAAATTTGATTCAGTTGTCATTGTTTGATGAAAAACCAAATGAATTTAAAAAATTGTAAACGTAATGATGTATATTGATTAAAAAATGCATATAATGATGCCCGTCAGTTACATTCTTTTAAGTCTTTGTAAAAACTCGTTATTGCTTTTGTAATTAAAATATTGTATAGATTTAGTTAATTACAACAGCATTTTAACGTTGTAATGATGCCCGTCAGTTGCATTCTTTTAAGTCTTTGTAAAAACTCATTATTGCTTTTGTAATTAAAATAAATAAATAATAAACGTGGTCACAGTCATAAGCGCTCATTGCAACTCTATTACTTCAAAAATATGTTGAAACGTCTTCATTTGTGGAGCCTCAGCGAAACGGTTTTTATGACTGGTTCAATATGGTGACTCGAGTGCAGTTGGTGGACCGTGCGAAATGTATAAATTTGATTCTGTGTTTAAGCATATTTTTTGAGAAGATGGGCCTAGCGAGCATGCCTGGAAATGCAAGACCGTCTCTGTAAAGAGCTAGATGGAGGAGTATGACAATATTATTTCGAAGGCGTAGTCAAGGAAGCTATAAGAATCCACAAGCTGAGTTGTTGGGGATAGCCAAACCATTTAACGAGTAATTTTTCCATTTGGTAAAGATAACTTTTTGAAGTCTGAAAGCATTTTGCTCGTTTTTCTGTAATTCCTGCGGGTAAAAAGACCCATGAATGGGTTCTCCTGAAGAATCTTAGAGTGTGTAGATGACTGGAATGGTTTTTTGAACGGTATCGACGACGAAGACGTCTTTCGTCTAGTTGGGAATACATCGGTTTTCGAACGTGAAGTTTTGTCTCCTGATTCTGACGCGATCCCCTACACTGAATTAGGATCTAAAAAATAAGACCTCTGCGACCGGTTGTATTTTTATAAATCGAGGAAGCTTCTGCTGAAGTCATTCTAATGCTTCAATGCTATGGTTATGTTGGTCAACGAGGTCTGTGAGGAAACCTACGAATCGGCTGATATTATCACTGGTGAATTTCTTCCACCTGCGAATTTTGAGTTCTTTTTAACCGTTAGACGAGTCCTTGATATGATTAAGGCTGCTGTACAAGGTGATGTTATTCTTTGAAGCCAATCTGAGATGGTTTTATTATACAATTCGCTTCCATGATCTGCCCAGAGTTAACTTGGTTTTCGTGATTCTATTAGACTATCCAGAGCCTCCACGATATAAGTTCCTCTCTTGTGTGTCAGAAGCCCATTCATATTTATTAAATACATGGATGACTGTCATGAGATAATGGAAACGATCATTATACGTGCTACAATCTCTCCTATCGACGAGATCTGATGACAATATCTCGTCTACGTCTATGGCGATGACTCTGCGTCGTAAAACAAATGCTTGGGTGTTTTTATTTATGCAGTTACTTTTGAGATCTTCTGCTGCTTTTTTTTTTACCTGTTTTTACATCTATTCACAGCTTATGTTCAGTGTCAATGATGCCACGCACGAGAGCTCGATCTACACGTTCTCTATTATTATTGGCTTGATCTCTTTAAGTTACACAGAATGACTCGATTGCGTCCCTTTTTATTGTCGGGATGAGCTTCCAGTGTCTGTAATGATGCATGTTGTATACACAGTCATGAAACTAAGCTTTACTGGTGACAATATGTGCTTTGTTAGACCCACATACAACACATCTCGATTTATTCATATTTCGAATATTTTTGGTGACCTATTCAACATTCTCAGTTTTTGCTTTGCACGTGAAACACCACGAACTCATAATAATTACATGTATATGAGGAGTGAATATTCTTTTGAATCTTGTAAAACAACTTAAACGGGATATTATCCTTCCTGTCTTTTTTCGATGTAGTCGACACAGTACCATCCACAGATGCAGTTATACACTGATCCTTTATGCGCTGTGTGGATATATTACACGACATCCTCAGTAGGAGCTAAGCCAAACGAATCAAATATTCGACATCCTTAACGATGGCTACCCATCGTGTGCCCTGTTCATCATAATAATTTTGAAGATTAACGACACAACTCTCGTCAGATCTGATCTATTCTGGAAGTTGAAATTTGGAAATGACCCGTTGAAAATGGGGAGATGCCAAGATATATTCGAGATCAAAATTGCTCAAGACCATTTTCTCATGCCATGCCTCTCGTATTTCCTGGCGGCTGAAGTCTTTTACCGATGCAGAGCAATCCTGGCAGTAATGTTGCAGCGATACATGCTAATATAGAACTGATAAAGCCTCCTTGTTTGGACAGCTGTGAGGCTGACAAGTTTAAAACGATGCCTTTCTAATCTTCCTTATGTTAAGCAGTCGAAGTGGCTTGACCATGGGTCAGCATGATCTAATCTGCTCCGATGAGTGTTGCGGATTTCAATCGTATAGAAACATGTCTTTTATGAGTGGCAGCCACAACGTTTAGTTTGCTGTGTTGACAGAGTAGAGACTAGAACATACAACGTGGGATCTGCCGCTCGATGTGCTCTGACGAGAGAGACTAGAACATAACGACGATTTGACGTTATATGAAATGCTATTATGTCTTTTCGTCTGGCATGTCGTTTACGCGTGCCGCTGCCTATGATTGCTCCAGTGATGGATAAGGGTGTCAGGACGTTAGCGAATAACTTGGTAGCCATGGTTTTGACGAAAGGAAAATGGCAGTGATAATTGAGCCTTCATCACGTCGTCTGCTTCGAGATATCTTTTTTTTCTGGGCATGGATTGGAAAACAGAGTTTTCTGTACAATGGTATTTATTTCTCCATTGCGGACGTGCATCGTCATGAATCGGTCTGAGATGACCAGTGCGTAGCAGACGTGATATACTCCAGGTCATAAAGCTACTGTCCATCGGAGAGCGATGGCAGCAGGAGAGTCTTTGAGACGTTAAGTATGTTTGGAGACATCAGAGTGAAGATGGGATTAGGTTAGAGAAACGTTCGTGCTAACGCAGCGAACTTCCGTTCAATTGTTCGCTCAGTATATTGCTTAGAGTTTATGTGGAGGTTAATGCAAGACATATTGATATATTTAAAGATGTGTTTGTTTTGAGTTTGATCTGCATGCTGTGTCAGCAGCTGACATGAAACAAAGACGTGTATGAGAAGTTCGCTGCCGAGATTTGTGTCGACTTTCTACGAGGTGTACAGTTTTTTTTATTATGAAATGAGCTAACTTTGTTTTCAGTTCTAGCATGTGTCATGTAGAAGGTGTGATTTTGAGCATCCACGTCATGGTGATTGCTTATCGGCAGGAGCTCCGGCTCCATCTACTTTATGCATGGATTGAACGGGTGAGTCTCTTTACGGCACCAGCGTGTGTTTGACACCTTGGAAGATGATATGAATATATCGGCACACTCCGAAGATGCTACTGCAATGAAGCAATATGCAGATCTTGTGTCTAGTATCAGTCAGAGCACATCGAACGGCAAATCCCACGTTATAACCAGCATTATGTGAAACAGAGAAATTGGCTCTGAAAACATTTCCATCCATGCATCGTCATTGCTTGTAGTCGCTACTGGAATCAGGTCCTCAGCAGTAGGATATTCGTTGCTGATTGCCACTTTCATGTTGGTATCTCTGACCTAACATATTGGTTGCGTACGATCGCATTTAGTCATCGCTTTGCATGATCTAGTTCATGATGGTGCTGTCTTAAGGTAAGTAACCATTGATTTCTTCGACGGTCTGAATGTTTATTTGATATTAAGTGTACTTGAATAACAACCATCAGTTATTTACAGCGTGATCTTTTTGCATTGATCATATAGTCTACTGGTGTGTTATTTTCCACGAATTTCCAAAAATACCTTATGGGGAAGCAGGTACATATCTTCGTCGCACGTCTATGTTTTATGTGTGATCGCGTTGAGATTGGTGATGTTTGTGTCTTGATACTCCACATACTTGTATTAGATGGTGGAATCATCCACGGGAGTATCATCGTTGAGACGCAGATTCTCTCACACGATGCTATGCTATACAAAATTACCATAATCGTTTTAAGCCATACCCTGAAATGATGGCTTCGCTTCTATAGATGGCGTATTCTGTACTGGTGTTCTTGACGCGTCGACCTTTTGATCCAGGTCCTGTACAATTCTTTTGGATCGCTTTCTGAGGAACCTGTTCGTTTTCTGCAGAGACTTTTTATCCGCTCTGGAGACTGTTATTTCCGCCACTGGAGACTACGTTGTCGTGGGTATGATTTTGCTTACATTTTTGTTTCGCGACTGTCGCCGACGCAGAGTATGCACCGTTAGCTTATTCTTCGGCTGCCTTGAGATCGATTGGGGGAAGCTACAAAGGCAATGCCTGCAATGGCTGCTTTTATGGAAGAAAATAGGGTGGATACAAATGTACATACGAATGTATTGTATCTTAATGTAATATGCGAACAGTGTTTGCGTCTACGACGTCTTGCGACCTACCTGGCAATAATAGGTGGTTCTTTTGTTATTATTATCAATGGCATTTCCAGACTGATTGATAAGCCTCAAGGTAATTTCCGAGATCTCGTATGTGTTCAGGATTGGATAGTAAATATAAGGATTTGGACGCATTTATATGAGTGCGCCTGGAGGCACGTTAATCGAGGTGGAATAAATCAAGTTGGGGCCTGACCCTACGGAAGACAAAGCTCCATGTGCGATCGAGGAGATTATGAAGCTCTTAACATCGATCATATTTACGGGAAGATCTTCTTTGTACACTCCATTTTGAGACAGAGACATTATCACGCTAAACCGATGAAATCAGCGATATCAAAGCGTAAGATGTTATTTCCCGAGAGGATGATGCGACTGCGCAGCGTATAGTAATTGGGGTCTATTTTAATATTGCCAGAGGCATCTCTGTTAGTGATGATCATTCAATAGCTTTCAGTGGCGATGTTGTATCTTTCTGGAGACATCGTTATCGTTTTTTGTTGCCGCGAGACAGCATGTGAGAACCGATTGTTGTTAATAGTGACGTTAAAGAAGCTGTTCTATATATTGTCGGAGATAAGAGCGATTTCGTACGGCGACTGCCGACTTTGTTACAAGGGGGGATTATACCTCACCATGGAAGAAACCGACTTGGAGTCTAACAACAGCGTGGTATTACTGAGAGCCATTCGCCTACATCAAGTCTTCGTACAAATCGCAATACTGGTTGGGGGTTACGAGTTTTTGATGCAGAAGATTGAGGATGTAGACCATTTTGTTATCGATGTCCACACTTATTTCGAAACATCAGTAACTTGAGTCGATACACAACTTCAGCAGGAATGTGAAAGTAGTCGATGCTGCCTCCACGACGGAGACCTTGTCTCTCTTTGGAGTTTCATTTGATCTCCAGTTGACGTCCTATCATATCCTATTTTTAAGCTTACCTCTTTTGCCAACCTCGACATATTATTCGCGATGTAGATATATTCACCAATGAATCCAGTATATTACTAATCTTATTATCACGTGTTAGACCGACAGTCACTCGTCCCTTCGAATCCTTTACGTAGACACGCTCACTCAGCGACAGTAATATATATTTCGCTTGCTCTTTGAATGTCTCTTCTTGAGACCGTTTCCTTTAGAGGCTCCCCCTAAGCATGACATACTTGTTTTCTTTTCTCGGCATTTTCATCGATCGTATTACGCGCTGATTCAATGAGTTTCTTAGATGTGAATCTGTCTTTCTTTGCATCAAGCTGTCTCCGCTGAAGGCTCTGGTTGACTTATTGGATAGGGCTGATTTGTCATGGGAAACATGGATGTATCTCCAGAGCGGTCTGCTGGTTTTCTGGTCCAGATTTGTTTAAACAGCTGATCGTTTAACGTTTACGACTTTTCAAGTAGCGTTTTGATGCGTGTTTGTACATACTTATCCTGTTGACTATCAAACCATGGTCGATACACCTCGTTGACTTTGCCAACCATGGGACGTGCAGAGCGTCAATTAAAGTAATTATGATCGCTACACTATCTAAAAGTTTTGTAGGCATCGGTGTCTCGAAGCGTGTGGTTCACAAAGCTGTCAAGCCATTCGTTGCAAGGAAGAGCTTTCTGATAACTGATATCAGCAGCTAAATCAGTTACGGCACAAACGATAGTAACCTTCTCACGTTTTTCTAGCTAATTCCTATTTCAAAAATCGTGGAATTTTGTCAGAATGGGCTTGAACAATTCTCCAGCTTCATCGCGTTGAAAGGGTTGCTCTACTACGTTGTCTGCGAGCACGTGTTGACGAAAGGATACCCGTTTATCGATAAAATTCTTGAGTACATCCTCGCGTTGACGAGCTGTAGTGATCTTTTTGAATGACATGATATATTAATCAGGCAAGTAAAATTCGTTGAATCGCTTACGATGGAGTTCAGGAACATTGTCTGCTTCGCGTTGAAAGGTCATGAAATCGTGTTTAGAGAACGAGGTCACTGCGCCCTAGCATCTTTGAATTGTGAGGCAAAGAAGACATGACAGAAGTCTCTCGCCGATGGTGTCGATGTCTCGGTTATCCAGTTCTGAAAACTACGAAGCATCCCGTGTTGCGTGAGATGTATTTAGGAACATCGTAGTATTAATGATTGAGATAGGTCTATTGCAACGGGTGTGTTGCGCCAACGAAACTACTAACGGAATGTATTCATACTCTCGCGATCAATTCTAATGTCGTCAAACACGGTGATCTTATGCAGGCCTAATTCTAGTTCATTCACAGGCTGAATCTCCACTGGATAGGCTATCGTAAAAACATCGTCTCCAGCCACTGCGACAGTAAACTAGTGCAGTGTTTGGTATTTGCCTTGATGCGGATTAAGCGTATAAATCATGACGCGGTCGTATTTGAGCATGGAGATTCGGGAGAAGATTGGTTTTCCATGACCAGTGGTGCACAAGATGATGTCAAGGCAATTTAGCAGAAAAAAATGATGCGGATGCTCTTTTGGTTTTCATGCTCGAATAATTCATCATATCGTAAACATCTTTCGGTACTTGGTAGTTTTCATCGCATGAATTGAACAAGAACGTCAACTGGTCTGGGGAGTCTATGCACGATCATCTCAACATAAGCGGCCACAGTCTCACCAATTTTGAAGATGTGGGTTATTCACTTTCTGACATCAATGCCACACGCTGGTCACAAGTGAACTTATTCGCGCAAACGCAAATTATTGTTGACGGGTAGAACGATGACATGAATTCTCAATAATGGTGGATTAAGCTTACACGGACTTCCTTCAGTAGCGGAGGGTTCCTTTTAACCAGTGAGAGCTGCCGATCTCGCGGTAGCCTTAGATGAAAAATATGATAAAACTGGGTGATCGGTCTCTGGAATTCTGGCACGTTTTCCATAGCATGTTAGGTAATGAGCGATCTGGTGATGGCGTCTCCGATTTCAGGAAAAACCTCTCAAAATTCCAGATGTGTGAGGATGTACAGCGGAATCATCACGAGAACTACCATGGTCTCTCACTTTGGAACTTTAGAAAGTTCCTTATACATCGATAGAGAGACGAGTGGAACTTACTGTCCATCACGGTTTAAATCTCAGAAGGACTTCGCGTCAACAACTGGAATGACTGACTCTTTGGCGGTGATTGTAAAATTAGTTTGTATAGAACGACGTTACTGCAAAACCAAAAGCGATTTCTTGTTTCCAACTCAGCTCGTTTGGACATACTTAATTATTCGGGTGGAATACGCACGGGAACTATCACCGCGGCAGGGGGAGCTAAAATTGTAGTGGTGAATTATCCACCATTAGTCAACAAATAATTAGCTACAAACATGTACGTGGACATGCGTCACGTCAGGAACAATGTGGAATATGTTCCAATTCTCTCTGGAAACACGGATAATCTTTTAGGCATAATCGTTTCAGCGTCGTTCGAATACTCGTCTTCATTACGGGTCTATTTGGTATTTTCGACAAACATTGTGTCAGTCCCTGGAATTGGAAACGAGTGGTAACCCAGCGGAGTCACTTATTAGTTTTGGATGCGATATATTGTATAGGGGCATTCAATGGAATGTATAATGAGCTCAAACCTGAAATTATGTTACTGTGATTCAATAAAAGACTGTTGGTACATCAATACTCTACAAGCTACCATAGACACATCATCAACCTTAGATGATCGATTGTTTCTGGACTTCTACTAAAAAAATCAGGACTTGACATTATTAGTAATTCTAGAATTATAAGGGATTTGGTTCGTAATACCGTAATTTCCTTTTGTTACATTTTACTTTCAATTATAGAGAAAATAAATTAATTGTTGAATGTTACAAAGCATTTGTTTTTCACTCTTTTCTTTTACTTATTGTAAGATTCGTAACAATAGACATAGACGTATGCTTTGGTGTCCTTTTGTCCTGTCCACTCTACAACCCCCAACACGAGACGTGATCAGGCCCGAAACTCACCTTTGCGCTAAGTTCTCTAAATAGTTATCAGATGAGAAAACAAACAAGTTGACAATAGTCGCTGTAAGGATTGAAATGTAACCACGCTCTCTCGTTGTTAATGCTATATATATATATATATATATATATATATATATATATAAATAATAAATGTAAACTTGCCCTAGTTTTCGTATATGTTAAGATTTCCATACATAAATACGAAGAGTATTGTACAAATTATAAATATTTTTATATTAAAATTTTGTTCCTTTCAACCTTTCAGTAAAAGTAAAACCGTTTGAAATACAAGATCGTGTTCTATAAAATGATTCCCAACTGTATGAGCAACACGCTAGATAACTTCGCAAATATGCGTGTGACAGTGACCTTAAAATACCCTGAACCAAGGAGAAACGGTAAAATGCAGCGTTTTTAAGGTACCGGTACAGTAGGCTTGGAATGATAATGAATACTTCGACAAGTTAAAGGATGATGTAGCACCCATTGCACCAGTTATGAAGATGATCGCAAACCCATGGAAGATTACCCACCTTATGGAAGATTACCCACCTTATGTGATGCCGTCTTCAGTGATTGGTGCACTGGAAGTGGCTGCTGTGAATGGACAATGTCATGTTCCAGATTCAGCAGAAGACGTTTTCATTTAATCGCCGGGATTACTTACGCGAGTGTTTTTTTTACGTAGCAAAGAGTAATTTGAAACATAAACTCTCTTGCTAAACTGTTTCGGTATTTTTTCTTTTTTTGACAGCTGATGAAACCAGGCTTGGAATGCAATTGCCACATAGCTACGCCAAATATTTAAAGAGTGACAAGGGACGCTTGAATGCGATTATAACAGGTGATGAAACATGGATTTACTTTTTCTAAAACAAATATAGAGAGAAAAAAATAAAATTTGGCCTGAGAAAACTAGCAGAAACCACATGAGCTGTAGTGGGACTGGCACGAGAGTTTTATTCGGATTTTGTTTCCACGCAATTGGCTGTAGTTGTCTCTGATAGTGTTACTATACATTCTGATGTCTTTAAGGTGTTGCTAAAGTTGTGAAATACTACCGAAAAACCCATCTGTGCACCGGTACCATAAAAATCCATCTGCTCCAAGACAAGGCCCTGGCACATAAATCCTCCATCCTGACAGACTTTCTGTAGGAGTACAGAACGCAAACGTTGCCCCATCCTATATACACCCGAAATGATTTTTTTGCTGAATTACGTGGTGAATGTTTTCTAGGGGTTAGACGGTTTCAAAGGCGACATACGGTTAGAAGCGAACTGCAACAGTGCATGAAGACATGCAAAAAGGTGACTTGCTCATTTTTAAAGAAATATTTTGTTTTTACAGCACAACAATATTCAACACGTTTCAATGGCCATCGTATATAATTTTTAAACCATTTTTTAAATTTCGGGAAATAATCTTGATTAGTTACTTAACTCGGGTCGAATTCCATATCTAATCATATAACAACATTATATGATGAAAAAGAAAGAATGTAAAGAAATTGTTTCTTTTTTAAATGGCATTTGTTTTACACTTTATTGAATTAGGAAAAAGATATACAGATATTAAGATATGTAATGGTAAAGTATCACAAATAATTAATCTTTATTAAGAAATTTAACAGCTTAATTTGTAATGAAGTACTGTATAAAATACCGTTGTGATATTATCGACCTAAAAAAGCACCAAAGAAGGCAATACAAAATTCTGAAAATGAAATTTGCTACACGAAGGGGATTTACCTTACGTCATTTCAATATACATACTAAATCACTGCATGGTAGCAACCCAATAATAACAGCTTAAGGAAATATTCTACTTCTGTGGTGCGTCGATGATCAGGCAATTTACCCATATTGCCTAAGCACTGACTGACCCAACCAATCTTTACCTATTGCCTAAGCACTGACTGACCCAACCAATCTTTACCTATTGCCTAAGCACTGACTGACCCAACCAATCTTTACCTATTGCCTAAGCACTGACTGACCCAACCAATCTTTACCTATTGCCTAAGCACTGACTGACCCAACCAATCTTTACATATTGCCTAAGCACTGACTGACCCAACCAATCTTTACCTATTGCCTAAGCACTGACTGACCCAACCAATCTTTACATATTTTGCGCATACGGGCTGGTGGATTATACTGATCCAGAATTGAACAAATTTGTTTAATATTATGTGATGCTACTTGGCATGCTGTAGAATATGGCTGATTCAGTCATTCTCTGCATCGTACATGCTAGTTCGTGTTCCAGAGAGAATATAAACCAACTAATAATTTCATGACTTGTCTGTGTCACAAAGAGCATAATTTTTCAAGTGAAAGTTTGTTGCATATATTTTTGGAGATATTCTTCTCGGTCAAACTTATATTATTTACAGTGAAAGAGCTCAAATTCTAAGTTTAATGGTTGTTTTCTTTTAGAGAGGATGGGTACATGGGTCAGAATATCAGAATGGTTATTAAGCCTTTATTAAGCATCAAAATCAACAAAATGATGAACCAAATAAATTTATTTCGCTGCGGACAAAAGGTGATGTAAAAACTGATCCAGATTTCGGACTAAAATGTAATATGTTGTAGATGTAAGTCACTCAACATCCGATCAGAAAATACAGTCTGAGCGAATCACGTATGAGGCGTAAAGTATTGCATATGGACTTAAGTGATTGTCCATTCGAAGTTTTCTTCTACTTCAGTTTATTGTAAACGGCCTTGACACTACATCTGCATAAGGCTGACTCTCAATAGATATGACACTAAAGGCAGGATTGAGTTGTGAGGCAGTTTTGCTTATTTTCTCAAGTGCTGGCATTTCAACGTCCAACATGGCTGGTCAGCTACCGTGATATGGATCTATACAAAGCAACCGACTTCCAATACCTCGGCACTGTAAAACCGTCATTCCATAAAATGCGAAACCAATAATGTCTAAAGTTCTATGCTAATGGATTGCCAAAGCTGTTGATGATGCTTTTCTAATTGCCATCTCGTAAACTAATGTTTCCCCAAAATTAAACAAGTTACAGTTACATTCCAGATACATTTTTGTAGGAGCTTCGAGATGGAGAATAAAGCAAAGCAGCATCTTAACTGTGTCAAGACGTTCTGAGATCGCTCTAGAAAATATTGAATGTTTGAGAAATTGAAGTTTCAAAATTTGAATAATCAACATGGTTCATTCTTGTTATCAAACAACCTGCTTTATATTATAATTATTAACTTTCTATTCAGCATTTCTGATTGAATATGGGATACAACCATTACAACTCTTGAAGAGCTTATTTTGATTTCACCAAGAGAATTTAAAATCATGTCTTAAACTTTTTTTTATGGGATCCACCAATCTGATCGTTTGAATTAAGATCTGATTTAAAAGTTTAACAATTAAAACGTCTAAAACTGGGGATAACCTTTAAACATTTATTGGTTAAATTGGGGCTTGTTTATAAATGTAAATTAGTGTAAATATTCGAACGAAGAAAATAAAATATGTCCTTGCTTAGTTCTATTCTTTCGATTAAGATGCATTATAGGATTAAATGATCATGGTTGGGTATTTATTGATGTGTAAATTTTACCTAATCACTCACAAAGTAAATAAAGTCCGAAGGACTTTATGTTAACTTTGTGAGTGATTAGGTAAAATTTACACATCAATAAATGCCCAACCATGATCATTTAATCCTTATAATTCCAATTTTATCATTTCTATCGTCAAATTAACTTATTCCATCAATAATGCATTCGAATTTACGTAGCGCGTAGTTACCTTTCATTCGGCGTTTCACACCGCCCCGTAATACATAACCTGTACAGAATCACACGAAGAAATTGACTACAGCCACAGTTACGTTTATTCATTAACTTCATCTTTTACATCATAGGCAATGGTTACCGTGGTTTTTAACATATTTTGTTTACTGACAACATTCTTGTTCAATTTTAGTCAGTCCCATCTGTTACGTCAGATGACCATGACCTTACATAATAACAACTGATACCGTCTCAACAAGTGTGCTAAATTAAATTTCACTCAAACCTGAAATCATTATGGATTTTTTCAGTGAATACTTCCAATTTTTATGGAAATATGAACAAGATGATGCTATCCCTTACTATATAAAGGTAACAATGAAATAAATTCTATAAAAAAGTAACATTTTATGTCATTCTCAGCAGTGTTAATACTTAACAAGACCCACTTGGTGATCTACTGAGAAATGAAATGTGACTACTGTCACAGTTACGTTGTAGCAGACGAATGCTAAATTGTATAGTAAACTATGCATTTGAATCAAAGAATATTGGAAAAAGTATAAAAAGTGTAAAAGTTATATTTATTTGCAGAATTATATATTTTACAGATGACAAAATCGTTTCACAATAACGTGTCTGCAATGTTTATTTATATTTCTAAAACCGAAAGTAGTCCCAGAATTTATCGAAGTGTAAACAATTATTGATCAACATCACGTGACCGTTTACATCCAATCATATTACAGGAAATTCGTTTAATTCATAAAAATTGGAATTATATAGGTATAGACTCTTTATTATAAGCTCAAAATATATATTTTTTAAAATCTCAAACAAAAGGTCAGGCACGTTCGATAAGCTTATTGTGGTTAAAACAAGTTTTACTTGTTTACCAATACACAGTTCAAGGAATAGATTTATTTTGGTAATTTGATAACATGTCTGAATTCTGTACATAATATAGGATGGTATTTCTGTATGTACAACTAGCATTCCAGTTCATCCTGCTTGTACTATCGTGCAAACATATCCAGTGCATCAAAAAGTAAAAACTGTGTGAACATATTGTTATTGTTGTTGTTGTTGTTGTTGCTGCTGCTGCCACTGTTGCTGGTTCTCTGGGTATTTCGTCGTGGTACAGTCACCTGGGGGCCTGATGTCAGCACTTCCGCCACCGTCCCGCTGACACGTCCGCTTAATATATCTTGTGACGTTGTGGTACTGCCACAGTTGTTCGAAGTTAACTGCTTAATGACGCTGCCAGCGTCACAAATGACGAAATTACACCAAAGCCCGTTATGCTCATGGCTTATTTCAGTGCCGATATTGTACCATCTGCCGTTGAGATAGCACTGATCAACTGGATGGTCGTGGAAATCATTTGGACTCCTTTGACAATGTAAGAGAGTTAGGCAGGCAACCAGCAAAATCAAAACACGGTATACGGGGGTGTTTGTATTAGTCCTAAAAAGAAATGATACAAATCATAAGATTAATTCCATCTAAAATGTGTCATTGCCAGGTACTCCAGTAATATTTTACCATAATAATTTATAATTAAAGTAAATCATCACTCATGTCAGCAGTTGAAAGACTACATTTCATACAGTTTCACGTAGGCGTTAAGTACCAACTATTTTAGTAATGGAGGCATCAATTTAGAATTTGATTGACAACAACTTTAAACAATGATGATTCACTTTATTTTGATCCACAGTCATCTATTGTCCATGACAGTTTATTAAAACCAATGTCAAAGTAGTGGATGTTTTAGTATAAATGAACCTCAAGGATGGATTTCGTACAAACTGTAATGACGGTCTCACTATAATCTCACGATGGAAGTTGTACGTGTTACAAAATCAAAAACGTGTTGGAAAAACGTGTTGAACATAATTGTAATAAACTTGACCCACATTTGTGCCTGATCCTCACTTTAAAAGTCCATACTGACATTAGTAGTCACTAATTTTCGTATGGAAATTTCTTGATAACATTTGAGGTGCAGATCATTTAATGGTATTGGGTGAATTAGCCTTTGTTAAACTATGTTAATATTAAATTTTTGAACAACAATTAATGTTTAACTTAAGATGCGTTTATGCTCTACATGACAACTTTGACATACACTTCTGACGGCGTAAGAACAATTAGTCACTTTATTTAGATCAGACATTGTCCATTGTTTTCTATTTTGGTGTTTCGATGTTAGATCATGATGACTAATTCATAATGCTACGACATCGACGGCTAATTAGAAGTCATGTGGCAATGGAAGCAAGCTAAGCTTTCGTGAATCCAAACTATCGATTACAACAATGAAGATCCTGATAATCAAAATTGTTGCTTGCTCAAAATCGGTGGGGTGGGTGGGATAATACTTAAGAAGAATGACGTGGCTGCTTTCTATTACTTCATGGTAACAATGAATGGCAACACCGGCCTAGCCTGTAACTGGAGTTGTTATGAGCATAATATTCAAAAAGGGAACCGATGCATCGAAGATAAACGTTAGCTTGGTGAATGAGTAATAGTTGGTGAGTTCACTTTAAAATGTTTTTTAGCCTCTAAAGGTGTTTGTGGTGGATATTAAAACCCATCAGTACACACACACACACACACACACACACACACACACACACACACACGTCCCTGCGCGTTTAGCTTAGATTAATATTCACTAATTCAGAAAAGTGATATGTTTTTGACACATAATTGGGGTTTTCTTTGATAAAATTGAACATATTACTTATAGATGTGTGTTTTGTTTTTCTGTTGATATTCTGAGGGCGGGGGTGGTGCTCGAATGCGATCATACTCATTCAAAAGAAGAACTTGCATAAATAATCACTTCAATTGAAATTTCTGAAATAAATTAATGGTTCCCATGTTTAGTAAACATCAACAACTGCAAAAGATTCCAAACATTAGATCATATGCATTACATACTTTCAGTACATGTATATCGTTTGTAAATTGCTCTTCTCCTTTTTTTTGTGTGGGCTTCTAATTTTACTTATCGCAATGTAATACTACTGCGCAAAGTGCGAGTAAAATGGGGATATTTACGTTTCATGAGTACATTGAGGATATTTACATTTTATGAGAACATGGAAAATAATTACGTTTAATGAGTACATGGAGAATATTTACGTTTTATCAGTACATTAATGATATTTACGTTTTATGAGTACATTGAGGATATTTACATTTTATGAGTACATTGAGGATATTTACATTTTATGAGTACATTGAGGCTATTTACGTTTTATGAATATATTGAGGATATTTACATTTTATGAGTACATAGAGTACATAAAGAATTACGTTTTATGAGTACATTGAGGATATTTAGATTTTATGAGTACATTGAGGCTATTTACGCTTTATGAGTACATTAAGGATATTTACGTTTCATGAGTACATTTAGGATATTTGCATTTTATGAGGACATGGAGAATATTTACGTTTTATGAGTACATTGAGGATATTTACATTTTATGAGTACATTGAGGATATTTGCATTTTATGAGTACATTGAGGCTATTTACGTTTTATAAATATATTGAGGATATTTACATTTTATGAGTACATATATAATAATTACATTTTATGAGTACATTGAGGATATTTACATTTTATGAGTGCATAGAGAATAATTACGTTTCATGAGTACATTGAGGATATTTACGTTTTATGAGTACATTGAGGATATTTACGTTTTATGAGTACATAGATAATAATTTCTTTTTATGAGTACATTGAGGATATTTACATTTTATGAGTACATTGAGGATATTTACGTTTTATGAGTACATAGATAATAATTACGTTTTATCAGTACATATAGGATATTTACATTTTATGAGTACATAGAGAATAATTTCGTTTTCTGAGTACATCGAGGATATTTACGTTTTATGAAAACATTGAGGATATTTACGTTTTATCAGTATATATAACGAAATATTCACTAGTGAAGTGCAAACATTTTGTTATCATGTTTGTGATCCATATCCACATTTTAAACGCCATTTCGTAAAAATGAGTAATGTAACTCGTTTTGCAAAACACATATGACCATCCTCACAATTTAGGCTGGAATTACTTTTTCTTCGGTGTTTCACTATTACAACCAAACAACCGTGAACAGCTGTACCATAGTCTCGCTTAATAATTACAAGAAAATGAATAACTATATCTTTAAAAAGGTCATAATGTTATAATCATCGCGGTACCTCCATTGTGACATATAAATTTTTTCTCCCACTAATATTTTGGAATATCTCATTATAGAAGTAAATAATATGTTATACACAATATTTTACACATTTAGAAAAAAATATTTAAAACACGTATAAGAAACCTCACAGAGAATATATCATGTTATATATGGTTCACTGCTCCAGGTGATTTTTAACTTGTTAGCTGTAAAATTCGATTTTAGTTTTAGTTTTATGTTTTTAACTTGCTGAATTTAAAGATAGGATGAATCCTTTATTACAGCTGCAAGTTAACATTCTCATTTGAAAGATTTTTTTTGTTGACAAAATAAATTACAAATTGTATATTTTAAAAAATAGAGTACCTCGAATTAATTAGGTCTCAGTGAATTTTTAAGTCATATATCAAATAATGGTCTCTATACCATTCCCATCATACGATGTTTGCAATGATTGACATTTTGGACATATATATTAATATGAAAGATATTTCTTTTTTAAAAATGTGCCTTATGTCACAGGAACCATTATTTGTCACATTAAGATGTGCCTTAAGCCACAGAAACCATTATTTGTCACATTAAGATGTGCCTTATGTCACAGGAACCATTATTTGTCACATTAAGATGTGCGTTAAGCCACAGGAACCATTATTTGTCACATCAAATGGTGCCTTAAGCCACAGGAACCATTATTTGTCACATTAAGATGTGCCTTAAGCCACAGGAACCATTATTTGTCACATCAAATGGTGCCTTAAGCCACAGGAACCATTATTTGTCACATTAAGATGTGCCTTAAGCCACAGGAGCCATTATTTGTCACATCAAATGGTGCCTTAAGCCACATGCTTGCTGAGTAAACACAGAGGTTTGTAAATGTTTTGCCAGTTAGATAGTTAATAATCATATAGTGTTCGTAATAACAAGGGAGTATTGATTACATAATTTAGCCAGTTAGATAGGTAATAATCATATAGTGTTCGTAATAACAAGGATATATTGATTACATATATAGTGTTCGTAATAACAAGGGAGTATTGATTACATAATTTAGCAGAGATGTATTAATGATTGCATGGAAATGAAAATCTGTTTAGTTTTCTTTAGGTGGGGCCGGTCGGTCGGTTTGTGGTAGAAGTAGAACAAACACCTCAAGGAAGATAATTTCTTCCAATAGCTTAATCAAATTCAACATACCAATCACTATGTAATCATTTATTTGTGTGGTGGTCAAGCTTGACCGTTTGAAATTAGTAATAATACAAGTCGAATCTAATTTTATTATTGAACAAGTGATTACTTTCTTCATAGGTAGTTCATAAATGAGCTGGATAACAACATCGACCTGCCAAAGCGAACCACTGTTGGTTTAAATCTTGTCTCGATTATAATTATCTTGCACTGTTTTCTTTTCAGAATTAATTATATATTTGGATTAAAAACCTCACTTATTCACTCAATATTCATAAGAACTCAGTCTTTAAGTGAGAAGTAAGTCGCAACCAGTTTATCAGATTTTTATGTCACGTACAATTTCCAGATATTTTGTTTTCCTATCCATATTCGTCTAAATTCATATTTAAAATGCATTTGCGGCAGTTTTCTTGCCAGTGCCAAAACTCAGTTCCTCATGACTTAGATATGTAATATGCACACAAATGAAACATTTTGTCTTCGTTATATAGCTGCAGGGAACAAAACAGCGAGTTCTCAAAATTTATGAAAGGTACCGCTGTAGAAACGAATTGAATTCAACAGCGGGCCACGATCTCAGAGGCGAATGGGTCAGTGAGAGATGAAATAAAATGTTTTTTAAGTTTTCACATGAATGACTTATTAATTTGAAACCTGCGCTCGGCTACATGCAGAGATTAAGTTGCCACACATGTCAGACATGTGCATTGATTAATACATAAATATAATGTTGTTTATGGCTGTTAAGCTGACATATGCTGTACACATGGATGGATATATATATATATATATATATATATATATATATATATATATATATATATATATATATATATATATATATATATATATATATAAATACAATATATCAAATCATCCACAAAAATTCTATACAATTTTATATAATGCCTTAGTATTAAGGCCATTAGGATAAACAGTATCTAACCGATTAATCCAGTAACTTTCTTTAATGAGTCTGTTCATTTCTCCGTGCACAATATCGATTGGCATGAAAGAAAAATCCCTTAATGAGTGATTATTTGTATTAAAATGCATTGAAACATTAGAGGAGAACTGAACATCCATATAATTTTTTATATGAAAGCGGTGATTATTCATTCTCTTAGAAACTTGTTGAAGTGTTTGTCCAACATATTGCATGTTACATTTTTTACAGGTTATCAAATAAATTACATCAGTTGATATACAATCAGTGTTATAACGTAGAGAAAACATTTCTTTAGTATTGGAGCTACTAAAATAGGTACTTTCTGCAATATTTGCACATTGAGAGCACCTACGTCTGTTGCATTTAGATGACGAAAAACATCTTTGAAAATTTTTTTTCGGTTTAGTTCTGATCAAAAGATCTTGTAAATTCCTAGGTCTTCTATAAGCAAGAATTGGCTTGCTTTTGTAAAGTGTTTTGACGCTGTTTTTTTCTGATAAGTTAAGGAGAGTCCAATATTTATTAATTATAAGGCCTATATTTGGCAAAGATGGATTATATTGTATTATGAAAGGAATTATATTTTTATCTTTCGTACATTCTGCTGTATTTAAAGCATCATTTTGGGTAAGAATACAGACTTTACTTACAGCAGACTCTATTATATGTATAGAATAATTTCTTTTTATGAAATATGTTTTTAATTCATTTAAAGAATGTTTTAATTGATGATCGTCTGAAATGATACGTCGATATCTTTTCGCTTGACTATACGGTATGCCGTTTTTACATGACCTGGGATGACAAGACGAATATTCCACATATTGGTGGATATTAGTTTCTTTTACGTGAACATTTGTAGAGATAGTATTATCAGGATTTTTCATCACATTTACATCTAGAAAGGATACATGCGTAGTGGATGCAGTGTAAGTAAATTTAATTGTGGGGTGAAAATTATTTAGGCTATTAATAAATTTGTGTAGATCTTCTTCTGAGTGGTTCCAGATCATAAATATATCATCTAAAAATCTTAGAGACGTCAAATCTAAGATTTGACGTCTTTAAAATTCGAAATTCTAAAACTTTCAGAAAAACAAATGAAAAGAAGTCTTCACAGCAGCTTTTTAAACAACTGTGTCGAAGAAGGGATAATTCCGTCAGGACTACAGTTAAAACTTAAAATTTACATTGGAAACGGCGGTGAAGAATTCCAAAAATCAATTGACAACCTTTTGGATAAAGTTTCATTAAATATATGCGAGAAACTTGCAGAAGAACAAAAGAAAATATCCCTAGACATAGGAAAGCAAATGGAAAATGCTAGAGATAAACTTAAAAAGAAACTTGACGGACATAGTCTTTTTGACTTTGATCAAGAAGTGTATGAAAAAACAGAATCTTCAAAAAAAAGTATACTTCTCAAGCAAAACAAAAAAATTCATAAATTGCGAGAGAATAAAGGACAAAGTCAACTAGAGAAGAAGAATGGAGCACGTTATACGATGCAAAAACAACAGCAAAAACAGCAGTATTCAAAGAACAAACATTCAGTTAATCATTCAAATGTTAAAACAGCATCACAACAGCAGAGAAAAGATACACCCAAACAGAAATCTTCAAAACCGAACCAAATTACAACATTGAAAAATGTAACACCTACAGCTGTACCAAAAGCATCAACAAGCAAAACGGGAGAGGTAAAAAGGAATGTGATAAATTCAAACAAGAACAGTAAAGATCAGCAAGAGCAACAAAAAAAACTGGTCTCCCCATGGCACAACAAAGAAAAGTTACGCAGAGGCCGTAATCATGGGGGAATCGGAGTCAGTGACCATGACAAAAACATTGACACACCTTGTCAAAGTTTTAGAACAATTGATACAAAAGACTTACCAAGACAAAATAACAGGAGATTCCAGAGATTTAGTAGTAGGAGACAATGGAAAAAAGAACAAAAAACGGAGAAAACAAATTCATAGAGGTAAAGAGACAGTGTTAAACCTATCACGTAAAAAACTAACGGATAATGATTACATACTTTTAAGTAAAGGATTAAAATTTTGTCCCAAACCAAAATCTCATGATAAAATTAAATTAACTGAAGAAATTTTCAATTTTTCTAGACGCCTAAAATTAAAAGAATTTTTTTATGATAAATCAAGCAGCAACTCTAATTGTGAATCAGATTCTTTCAATTAAAAAAATATGGGTTATTTCAATAAAAACAAATCATCTTTTACACCACCTAGTGGACGTGACTCTCATTTAGATTTTTACATTGAAGCTATCACACAAGAAATATTACACAATATTCCTCATAAGAGAGGTTATAGTAATATTTCTAAGAAAGAAATGGAGTCTTTACATAATTTAATTAATGACGAGAGTATTGTTATTAAAAAGGCTGATAAATCAAATAATATTATTATTATGAATCAGGAAGACTATGTTAAAGAAGTTGAACGTCAATTAAATGATGAAAAGTACTATCAAAAAGTCGATAAAGACCCTTCATTAGAAATTAAATCTAAAATTTCCACATGCATTGATGAAATATCTAAGAATAATAGCTCCGTATATGAAGAATTTGATACTTTTCCTCTCAAAATACGTACACCTCAGTTCTACATATTGCCCAAAACTCATAAATTTCCTGATCATACATTACCTTTAAATTATCCAGGACGACCAATTATATCAGGTTGTAATTCATATACAGAGAACTTATCCAAATTTATAGATAGTATTTTGCAGCCTTTAATGAAATCGCTTCCTTCATATATTAAAGATACTACTGATTTCATAAAAAAGTTGAAGTCTATTCCACAACTATCTCATAATTCCCTCCTTGTATCTTTAGATGTTACATCATTGTATACAAACATACCGCATGCAGATGGTATTAAGGCGTGTAAATATTTTCTTGACAACACTCTTAATAATAACAGACTATCGAGTGAAGATATTTGTAAAATAATAACTCTTATCTTGGAAAAAAATAATTTCCAATTTAATGGTACTAATTACATTCAAATAATGGGTACGGCAATGGGTAGTCCTATGGCTCCTTCATATGCTTCCCTTTTCATGGGTAAATTAGAAAAAGATTTTCTTGAAAACGAGAATTTTAAGCCCACTGTTTGGCTAAGATTTTTAGATGATATATTTATGATCTGGAACCACTCAGAAGAAGATCTACACAAATTTATTAATAGCCTAAATAATTTTCACCCCACAATTAAATTTACTTACACTGCATCCACTACGCATGTATCCTTTCTAGATGTAAATGTGATGAAAAATCCTGATAATACTATCTCTACAAATGTTCACGTAAAAGAAACTAATATCCACCAATATGTGGAATATTCGTCTTGTCATCCCAGGTCATGTAAAAACGGCATACCGTATAGTCAGGCGAAAAGATATCGACGTATTATTTCAGACGATCATCAATTAAAACATTCTTTAAATGAATTAAAAACATATTTCATAAAAAGAAATTATCCTATACATATAATAGAGTCTGCTGTAAGTAAAGTCTGTATTCTTACCCAAAATGATGCTTTAAATACAGCAGAATGTACGAAAGATAAAAATATAATTCCTTTCATAATACAATATAATCCATCTTTGCCAAATATAGGCCTTATAATTAATAAATATTGGACTCTCCTTAACTTATCAGGAAAAAAACAGCGTCAAAACACTTTACAAGAGCAAGCCAATTCTTGCTTATAGAAGACCTAGGAATTTACAAGATCTTTTGATCAGAACTAAACCGAAAAAAAATTTTCAAAGATGTTTTTCGTCATCTAAATGCAACAGACGTAGGTGCTCTCAATGTGCAAATATTACAGAAAGTACCTATTTTAGTAGCTCCAATACTAAAGAAATGTTTTCTCTACGTTATAACACTGATTGTATATCAACTG